>JAWDJD010000004.1:160977500-161535000 GCA_035047305.1 Bradypodion pumilum | reverse complement strand
GTCGGGTAAGCCGAACGTGGAAAAGACCCTCCTTAGCTGGCGAATGGTAGTGGCGGAGGATGTGCTCTTTACCGGAATGACCTCCAGCCACTTTGAGTGTGCATCCACCACCAGGAGAAACATGGTTCCCCGGAATGGGCCAGCAAAATCTACGTGCACCCTGGACCACGGTCCCCTTGCTGCGTCCCATTCCCTATGCGGTAGGCGGGCCACCTCCGGTCGAGAGCATTGACATGCCTCACAAGTGCCAACCATCTGCTCTATGTCGGCGTCCAGCTGGGGCCACCAGAAGTAACTCCGGGCCAACGCCTTGGAACGAACGATTCCCGGGTGGCTGACGTGCAACAGTTTTAGCACCTTCGGCCGCAGGGACGTAGGAACCACCACCCGTTGGCCCCACAAAAGGCACCCCCTCTCTAAAGACAACTCCACTCGCTTTCGGAAGAATGGGTCGAATTCCGTGCCTGGGGATGACGCCGGCCACCCCTTCTGCACCCACGAGCATACCTTCTCTAGTGTTCTATCCTTTCCGGTCGCCCTGGCAATGTCGGCCGGTACTATCGGGGGTGACTCCAAGACCTCTATTAGCAATACCTGGCGGTCTCTTCTTACCCCTGCCTTCTGGTCGTCCGACAAGGGTAACGGCGACCGTGAGAGCGCGTCTGCATGGCAGATTTCCTTCCCTGGCCGGTATTCTAACTCATGTTGATATGCGTTAAGAAAAATAGCCCACCGCAGCATCCTCGGGGACAGGATCTGTGGCGTGGGCTTATTTGCAGTGAATATTCCTAACAGGGGCTTGTGATCAGTAACGATCTTGAACGGCCGACCATACAGAAAATCGTGAAATTTCTTGGTTCCCGCTACTATCGCTAGTGCCTCCCTATCGGTCTGTGCGTAATTCCGCTCTGCTTGGGACAGGGACCTTGAATAAAACGCTATCGGGGCCTCCCTTCCGTCGTCTAACACGTGGCAAAGCACCGCCCCCACCCCCACCGGGGATGCATCGCAGACCAAAACTATGGGCCGTTTGGGGTCGAAATGAGTCAGGATTGCCTCGGATGTGAGGAGTTGCTTTAACTCTGTGAACGCTCTTTCTTGCTCGTCACCCCACAGCCATTTTTCCTCTTTTTTAAGTAACCGATGGAGCGGCTCGGCAACAGACGCCTTCCGTGGAAGGAAGGTATGGTAGAAATTGAGAAGCCCCAGAAACGACTGTAGCTCGGTTTTGGAAGTGGGGCGAGGGGCTTTCTTAATGGCGGCTACCTTAGATTTGGACGGCCTAATTCCCTCGGGCGTGACACGGAACCCTAAAAACTCAACCTCTGTTTCGAAAAATACACATTTGTCTTTTCTCAGTCGCAGCCCCGCTTTCTCGAACACGGTCAGGACCTTATCCAATCTGTGAGCCAGCTCGGCCTTACTCCCCCCCGTTATCAACACGTCATCAAAATATGGCAACACCCCCTCCAGCCCCTTCAGGAGGCGTTCCACTAGCGATTGAAAAATGCCAGGTGCCGAGTTCACGCCGAACTGTAACCTCGACACCTGGAACGCCCCCTTATGTGTGACTATTGTTTGTGCCGCCGCTGTGGCGGGGGTTACCGGGAGTTGCTGGTAGGCCTGTGCTAAATCGAGTTTAGCGAAACACTTTCCCCCATTCAGCCTGGCCAGAAGGTGGCTGACCACTGGCACCGGGTATGCATTAGGGCGGATTGCCTTATTAATGGTACACTTATAATCAGCGCAAATGCGCACCTCCCCGTTAGCCTTCAGTGCTGTTACAATTGGAGTCTCCCACTCCGCGGAATCCACAGGAACGAGAATTCCTTGACCCACCAGTTTGTCCAGTTCCGCCTCTATTTTGTCCTTAAGCGCGAACGGTACCCTGCGCGGTTTAAGTCTTATCGGGCGGACCTCCGGGTCTAAGTCGAAGGCTACAGGGGGTCCCTTGAACTTTCCCAGTCCACTTTTAAAAACGGCGGGGTGTGCGTCACACACTGCTTGTATTGGGTCCTCGCCTACGGCATGCACCCCCCCTATGAACAGGCCTAAGGGCTGAAACCACTGTGTTCCGAGGAGGCTACAACTCCCCCCTTTTAGCACCACTAGGGGAAGTTCCGCAGAATGTCTCTTAAAGCGAACCCGGAACGTTCCGACCCCCAACACTGGAATGCTGTTCCCCTGAACGTCCCGTAGTGTGGCCCTCAACGCTTTAAGTTTGGGCCGCACGTGGGGGTCGATTTTCAAGAACTCTCTCTGGGGGATTATAGAATAGGAGGACCCCGAGTCAACTTCCATCCTAATAGGGGTCCCTTGTACTAGTACCTCAACAAAGTAATGGGGCTGTCCCGCAGACACGTTGAACACAGGAGCGTCGCCCTCGCTGTCGTCCGAGATGCGGCCCACGCCGTCCTGCTTCCTCGTGGCCCGGGCGCCATCTTTGGACCTCGCTGGACGGTCCGGTCTGGCTGAACGGTCTTGCGACTGTCTCCGGCCCTCTTTCCATTTCCTGCACGCCTTGGCGATGTGCCCCCGACGTCCACAGTTGAAACACTCGGCTTTCCTGAATGGGCACTTCACGCGCTCATGGGCCGCTCCGCAACCATCGCAGCGGCGCCCGCCTCTCCGGACCTTCTGGACCTCCTCGCCATCGCTGCTTTCTGAAGACGATTTCGAGGTCGGTCGGGTTGCATGCACCGACTGACCGGACTTCCCGTGCGACGAGTTTTCCGCTTTGCCGGCCCTCGGACGCCACTCACGCCACTTGTGCATCTCATCTACTCCAGCATTCGTGGATTCCGCGGCTTCCGCGGCCTCTACAACCTCTTCCAGTGTGGGTGGTGGCTCCTTGTTCATCAAGCTGCGCTGTACTTCCTTGTCCTTCAGGCCACACAGCACTCCGTCCCTGAGGGCCATCTCTAGGATGTGGTCCCATTTGCAGGGGGCGGCTGCTACCCTCATAGCCGTTACGAAGGCTTCTACCGACTCGTCCGGCGCTTGAACTCGCCTCCAAAACGCACTCCGAGCGGGAAACATTGCCCTCGAGGGTCGGAAACGCTCACGCAGCATTTTCATGATGTCACCGGCTTTGAAATCGCTCATCTTCTTCGGTGCAAGGATGCCCACCAGCGTCCGCTTGGTTTCCATCCCAAGCATGCGGGTGAGGATGGCCCTCTTCCTTTCCTCGTCGTCTTCTTTGACTTTGAGCTCCACCAGTGCCGCCTGGAAGTCCATCTCAAAAAGCTCCCAGTCTTGCGGTTTGGTGATGTTGAACCCGCTCTGTGTCCTGGCTCCGTGGGGATCCATCATCCCACCTTCGTCGCCAATTTAGTGTATGAGAGTCAAGACACAAGGCACAGCCAAAGGCTGGGTTAACTCAGGTTTATTGCATGGTGGGCAGAGGGAACATGAGGCAATGGCGGACGAACAGCTCTATATATATGGTAGTAACGTATTTGAATGTGGCTCCACGGTAGCCCGTTGGCTACTGGTCCGCGTGACGTCATGGCTGGTCACGCCCTTCTTGTCCAGGTGTAGGTAGCGGCGGGAAACTTCCCGCGCTGCGGTCTTTGATGGGTTTGAACCAAGAGAGCTTGGACGCTCGCTGCTGCCAGCTGGTGGTCATTAGCTCGCGTCCTATTACAGGGTTTATGTGATACAGCTGAAGGTTACATTGTTACTCATAGTCAAGGTTACATTGGTTCGGATACATTGATATCACATGTGGAAGGTTACATTATTAGAACACAACACCCCTGTTGTCCACTCTGCCAAGCAATATCCCACATACCTGTTATGCACTGCAGAAGATGCAGTCCAAGACCATTTTTGGCTTGAGATCAAGGACAACATTAACTGCCTCTTGCATTCAGCTTAGGAAACCGACTAGGCTGGCAGCTGAAAATCAGCAATGGAAGGGGCTGCAATGGGTCAGTGGTTAAGAAGCTCACCTTGTTAGCTGGAAGGCTGGCAAGTCGGCAGTTTGAGAGCCGGGTACTAACATAAGAACATAAGAACAGCCTTGCTGGAACAGGCCACAGAAGCCCATCCAGTCCAGCATTCTGTCTCACACAGTGGCTCACCATACGCTTCAGGGTATTATTCCCAAGCAGATGCCTTCACCTGCTTAGGATTCCCTGGAAATGGCATTGAGAGATATCCTGCCTATCTCTCCAACCCCGAGGTTGTCCTTAGGTATCCATAATTATAGCCATTGATACCCTTGTCCTCCATGAACTTGTCTAATCCTTTCTTAAAGCTGTCAAGACTGACAGCTGTCACCCCTTCTTCTGGCAGGGAGTTCCATAGACCAATGATCCTCTGGGTGAAAAAGTACTTTCTCTTATTTGTTTGAGAACTAGTACCCAAAAGTTTCATGGAGTGCCCCCTAGTTCCAGTGTTGTGCGATAGGGAAAACAGTTTTTCCTTATCTACTTTGTCCACACCGTGCATGATTTTATAAACTTCAATCAGGTCACCTCTTAGATGCCGTCATCTAAAACAGATTGAGCACCCGCCCATGTCCCAGCTCTTGGGGACATGAAAGAAGTCTCATTCAGGCCTCTCCTGAGCAGAGTTTCTCCAGCAAAAATCCTTTCATCCCAGAATAATTTCTGACATAAAATTATTATTATAAGCAATGGGACAATACCTTCTGCTGGACCTGAGAGCATCATTGATCTTATAGGGTTTGGGGTGCACTGCACAACTAAGCTTTATTCTTCCATTTGCTCATGTCTCTGCCTGGCACTTGCTCACTACACAAACAAATGAAGAAAGGCTCAGGAAAAAAGTCATGTACAGCTAGCTAACACTCAGCCTGCTTGCTTACTCCATACTGGTCCTTCCCACACCAGCATTCTCTGTCCTGAGCTAAGGTGAAATGGCCAGACAGGGTTGCTGGGTTTCAGGGAGCTGGGCCAGGTCTTGGAGGACTTCTCCGTTTCTCTGGCTCTCCTGGCAGGGAGACAAATGCTAGCACTAGGAGAGGGAAAGGGTTGTTTCTCTGTGTGAGATGGCTTTTCAAATTTAGGTGCCCATGTCTACCCCGGGGATTGTGGTGGCTTAGTGGTTAAGATGCTGAACTTGATGACTGGAAGGTCAGCAGTTCAAGACTTGAGTACTGAATGATAGAGTGAACACCCGTCTCTGTCCCAACTCCTGCCAACCTAGCAGTTCAAAAGCAAGATATTGCAAGTAGATAAATAAGTACCACTTTGGTGGGAAGGTAAACAGCATTCCGTGCACTCTGGTGTCTAGGTATGCCTGCCACATGTTCACGGAAACATCTGCAGATGCAGACAGAGCTGGCTCTGGCTATAAACAGAGATGAGCAGTGAACCCTAGAGTCAGATATGACTAGCTTTCGAGCAAGAGCAACCTTTGCCTTTACTATCCACCCCATTCCCAGTTGCTGGCAAGACCAGGGACTGAACCAACAACAGTAAAGCACTGGGGCTTGCTGTGTCATTTGGAGCAAGGCAGAAAACAGAGCAACAGCCCTGCAATTTACAAACCCTGGCAGCTGCAGCATGAGAACTGCGGGGGGGGGGAGGGGGGACTCTCCACAGGTTAACACTTGAGCTTTCCATTACACCCTGCTGTGTGGTTAGGCCCAGAAAAGCTCCCTCTGAGTCAAATGAGGTATAGATGAGGCCATGGGAGCTGCAGCTTCTAGTGGGAATAGTAGCAATAGGTGGCTGCATTCTGTATGGTGGTCGGTTATTCTAATTCATTACCACATGTTATCCATATCCTGAAGCCAGCTCACAGAACAAAGAAAGTGACCTACAGTCTAGCTCAATTCACGCCATTTCCAATTTTCACACAACATAGTCTGTAAATTCTAAGCAAGGTCTGAAAAGGAAACTAATGCCACAATGATTATTTTGCATCCATCTAATAATCATTTGGGAACTGTGGTGGCTTAGTGGTTAAGACATTGAACTTGATGACTGGAAGGTCAGCAGGTCAGCGGTTCGAGACCCAAGTGCTGCCTGAGGGAGTGAGCTCCTGTCGTCTGTCCCAGCTCCTGCCAACCTACTAGTCCAAAAGCAAGAAATTGCAAGTAGATAAATAGGTAGCACTTTGGTGGGAAGGTAAACAACATTCCATGCACTCCAGCATCTAGTCATGCTTGCCACATAACTATTGAAACATCTGCGGACACAGACAGTGTCTGGCTCTTTGGCTATAAACAGAGATGAGCTCTGAACCCTAGAGTTGGATTCAACTGAAGACACCATTACTGCTGCTGCTGCGAGGCTGTCCCTCCCCGCCCCCTTCCACTGGGCGGGGAGGATAAAGGGAGCTCCCAAGGCCAGGTGAGCCCCGAAGATGCTGTTACTGCTGCTGCCACCACCGCCACCCCGAGGCTGTCTCTCCCTGCCCCCTTCCACCGAGCAGCGAGGATAAAGGGGGCTCCTGAGGCCAGGTAAGCCCCAAAGACACCTTTACCACCACCACCACCGTGAGGCTGTCCCTCCTCACCCCCTTCCACTGGGCGGGGAGGATAAAGGGGGCTCCTAAGGCCAGGTGAACCCTGGTGATGCCGTTACTGCTGCCGCCATGAGGCTGTCCCTCCCCACTCCCTTCTACTGGGCGGGGAGGATAAAGGGTGCTCCCGAGGCCAGGTGAGCCCCGAAGATGCCGCTACCACCGCCACCACGAGGTTGTCTCTCCCCATCCCCTTCGACTGGGCTGGGAGGATAAAGGGGGCTCCTGAGGCCAGGTGAGCTCCAAAGATGCTGGTACCACCGCCACGAGGCTGTCTCTCCCTGCCCCCTTCCACTGGGCAGGGAGGATAAAGGGGGCTCCCGAGGCCAGGTGAGCCCTGAAGATGCCGCTACCACCACAAATGTTCCCTGCCTCACCCCAGGACCTATGCCATCGGTCTTGGGGAGTGGAGACAGGTAGGAGCTGCCGAAGTCCACCTTCACGGGCACTTGAGACTCCCCCTCCCCCATGGACTTGGACCTTGGTGGCAGGGGTCCATTGCTCCCGTTACCCTTCATCTTCAGTTTTTGCGGGTGATTGGAGTGAGTGTTGGGTGTCATCTGTGCTTTTTATGTCGGTGGGGTGATTATTGTCTATTGTATATTATCATTACTGTATTGTATTTTATTGTTCATTTTGTATTTTTCGATCTGTGATTTTGTAATGTTTTTGGATATTCAGTACTTTTTTGCTCTTATACTATGTATCTGTATTGAATTTATTGACTGTAATAGTATGTATATTGAACTGTTGTAGCCGCTCTGAGTCGGCCTTGGCTTGAGTAGAGCAGGGTAAAAATCCAATAAATAAATAAATAAATAAACAAACTGACTTTCAAGCAAGGGTGACCATTATCTTTATTTAATCATTTGCCACTTTACAGAACAAAGCTTCACAGAAATAAATCTGACTATCAATCAGGGATCTTCTGCCATTTCCAAGTATAAAAAGCCACACTGATTTGCAATTGCGTCTAATATACTAACCAACCATTGTGTACTTCTGAACCTGCACCTGGTCATGGGCCCACGTATAAATTATTGACATGACATCTCACTTTTATGTCTGAAGAAGTGGACTTGATCCACAAAAGCTAACGTTAAAATATATCAGCTGGCATTTAAGGCGCTACAATGGTTTTGTCTTTATTTTTTCTTGTTTTATTTACTGTCTGATATGCTTGCACAGGTACTACTTCAAAAATTTCAGAATGAAACGAACCCTAAAGTTCAGTCAAATAATTGAGTTTTGAAAATTGTATCTTACAGCATGTGATCCACCCTTTGCAGGCAGACCCTGTTATGTATGTATGTATGCATGTTCATTATACTGTAAAGGCAAGAATGTAACCACTCCAGATACAAACGATATCAGCTGTAAAGGAACGCGAGCAGACAGCCCATAGAGGGCAGCTGCGAGCGTTCAGCCTCACATGGTTCACATTGCTCAATCACGGACAGCCGCGGGAAAACCTTCCCCGCATTCAGCAGCAGAAGAAAGAGGCGTGCCTGGGCGAGGCCACGCCGGTAGCAGCCAATGAGCTACCGTGCTACAAGATTCAAATGTAGAGGGCTACTGTATATATTGAGATGTATCACCGCCATTACCTCATGCTTCACTGGAACCTCATGCAATAAACCTGTGTTAAACCAACCCTTCGGTTGTCCGGTTGTCTTTGGTCCCATACACTAAATTGGCGACGAAGGTGGGATATGGCTGCCCACGGGACCAAGACATGCGCCGGCTACGAGATCAAGAAGCCGGGAGACTTGGAGCTGTTTGAGATAGACTTCAACGCAGCGCTGGTGGAGCTCGAAGTCTCCGATGAGGCCAAAAAGAGGGCCATTTTCGTCCGCATGCTCGGACACGAGACCAAGAGGACCTTGGTGGACCTGATCGCGCCGAGGAAGGTGAGCGACCTCAAAGCTACAGAGCTCCTGGCGGCGTTGCGTGCCCATCTCCGGCCAGCAATAGCGATGTTCCCCGCTCGGAGCGCGTTCTGGAGGCGAGTCCAGGCACCCGGGGAATCGGTCGACGAGTTCGCCGCGGCCCTGCGGTTGGCCGCCGGCCCATGCAAGTGGGAGCTCCCCGACATCACCCTCCGGGACTGCCTGCTCTGCGGTCTGAGGGACACAGAGACTCAGCGCGCGCTGATGAAAAGGGAGCCGCCTCCCACGTGGCAACAAGTCCTCGACACGGCACAGGCCGCGGAGGCCACTACTGCCGGGGTGCACGAGCTTCAGGACTGGCGCCCGAAGCCCGCAAAGGCAGAGAGCTCGGTGCGCGCGGCCCGGCGAGTTTCGAACTCGTCTGCGGAGAGCGGCGACGACGAGGACGTCCGGAGGGTCCAGAGAGAGGGCCGGCGCTGCGACGGCTGCGGCGCCGCCCACGCCCGCGCCAAATGCCCATTCCGCAAGGCCGAGTGCCACAACTGCGGCCGGCGCGGGCACATCGCCAAGGTCTGCCGGAAACGGCGCGAGGCCACCAGGAGTTCTCCAGACCGCTCGGCGAGGCAGGACCGCACCACGAGGCAGGACCGCACCACGAGGCCAAAGGACGGCACCCGGACCACGAGGACGCGGGACGGAGTAGGGCGCATCTCCGACGACAGCGAGGACGACGCGCCGGTTTGCAGCGTTTCCACGGAGCACCCCCGTTACTTCGTTGAGGTAGTAATACAAGGGGCCCCTGTTAGAATGGAGGTGGACTCGGGTTCTTCATACTCTATTATTTCCCAGGGGGAGTTCATGAAAATCGCCCCCCGCATGCGGCCCAAGCTCAAAGCGTTGAGGGCCACACTGAAGGACGTGCAAGGGAACCGCATCCCAGTGTTGGGGGTTGGGAAGTTCCAGGTCCAGTTTAAAAAGCACACCGCAACGCTTCCCCTAGTCGTCCTCAAGGGAGGAAAATGCAGCCTCCTCGGGACTCAATGGTTCCAGCCCCTGGGGTTGTTCATTGGGGGGGTGCACGCCATGGGAGCACACGCCACCGGGACTGATCCAATACAGAGCGTGTGCGACGCGCACCCCGAGGTTTTCAAAAAGGGGCTCGGAAAATTCAAGGGCCCCCCAGTGACTTTCGACCTGGACCCTGGAGTACGTCCAATCAGACTTAAACCGCGCAGAGTGCCTTTCGCACTAAAAGACAAAATAGAGGCGGAGTTGGACAAATTGGTGGGCCAGGGGATTCTTGTTCCTGTTGATTCTGCGGAGTGGGAAACTCCAATTGTAACAGCGCTCAAGGCCAACGGGGAGGTCCGTATATGCGCTGATTACAAGTGCACCATCAATAAGGCGATCCGCCCTAATGCGTATCCGGTGCCGGTAGTCAGCCACTTGTTGGCCAGGTTACACGGGGGGAGGTGTTTCGCTAAACTCGACCTGGCCCAAGCCTACCAGCAACTCCCGGTGACCCCGCCGCAGCTGCTGCGCAGACCATAGTCACCCACAAAGGGGCGTTCCAGGTATCGCGCCTCCAATTCGGCGTGAATTCGGCGCCCGGGATCTTCCAGTCACTTGTGGAACGCCTCCTGAAGGGGTTAGAGGGGGTGTTACCCTACTTTGATGACGTATTGATTACAGGGGGGAGCCGGGCCGAATTAGCAACAAGGTTGGGAAAGGTCCTGACAATATTCGAAAAGGCGGGGTTGCGGTTGCGGAAAGACAAATGCGTCTTCTTCGCTACAGAGGTTGAGTTCCTAGGGTTCCGTGTCACTCCCGAGGGAATAAGGCCAGCCCAATCCAAGGTAGCCGCCATCAAGAAGGCCCCTCGCCCCGCCTCCAAGCCCGAGTTGCAGTCGTTCCTCGGACTGCTCAACTTCTACCACTCCTTCCTCCCGCGGAAGGCAGCCGTGGCAGAACCGCTACACAAATTGTTAAAAAAGGACGAGGCATGGAAGTGGGGCGACGACCAGGAGAAGGCTTTCAATGACCTGAAGCGACTCCTGGCATCAGATGCTGTACTGACCCACTTCAATCCCAAACGCCCAGTGGTCCTGATATGCGATGCATCCCCGGTGGGGGTGGGGGCGGTGTTATGCCACGTGCTGGAGAACGGTAGGGAGGCCCCGATAGCGTTCTACTCTAGGTCCTTGTCCCAAGCGGAGAGAAACTATGCTCAGACAGACAGGGAAGCACTAGCAATAATTGCGGGGACCAAGAAATTTCATGATTTTGTGTACGGCCGCCCCTTCACCATAGTGACTGACCATAAGCCTTTGCTAGGCATTTTCACCGCAGATAAGCCCACGCCCCAAATCCTGTCCCCGAGAATGCTCAGGTGGGCCATTTTTCTCAACGCGTATCAGCACGCGTTGGTATACCGGCCCGGGAAGGAGATCAGCCATGCCGACGCCCTGTCGAGGTCCCCCATTCCCCGGGATTGCTGCCACGTGGGCGAAGTAGAGAGGGACCACCAGGTCTTAATGATAGAGGTTCTAGACTCCCCTCCAGTAGTACCGGCCGACATCGCCAAGGCGACAGGCAAGGACAAAACGCTGGCCACAGTTTGCTCCTGGGTACAGAAAGGGTGGCCCGTGTCTTCCCCAGCAGCGGAATTCGACACATTTTTCAAAAAGAAACTAGAGTTGTCCCTAGAAAGGGGTTGCCTTTTGTGGGGACAGCGGGTAGTGATCCCCACGTCTCTCCGGCCGAGGGTGCTTAAACTGCTGCACGTCAGCCACCCGGGGATCGTCCGCTCAAAGGCGCTAGCCTGCAGTTACTTTTGGTGGCCCCAGCTAGACGCCGACATCGAACACATGGTCGGCACTTGCGAAGCGTGCCAAAGCTCAAGGCCAGAAGAGGCTCGCTCGCCACCTAGGGAGTGGGACGCAGCAAGGGGGCCCTGGTCCCGGGTACACGTAGACTTTGCTGGCCCGTTCAGGGGAACGCTTTTCCTCCTCGTGGTGGACGCGTTCTCCAAGTGGTTGGAGGTCATTCCAGTCTCGAGCACCTCCTCGGCCACAACAATTAAACAGTTAAGGAGGGTCTTTTCCACGTTCGGTTTACCCGACACCCTCGTCAGCGATAACGCTAGCTGTTTCACGTCCGCCGAGTTCGGGGCATTCATGGAGCGCAACGCCATTCGGCACATCACCTCTGCCCCCTTTCACCCGGCCACCAACGGCCAGGTAGAGCGCCTCGTGCGCACCACGAAAGACGCGCTGCTGCGCATGGGCCCCGGAGACCTCGACCTGAAATTGTGCCAATTCCTGCTAAGATACAGGGTCACCCCGTTAGCCTCAGGGTACTCCCCCGCAGAGCTGTTGATGCGCAGGAAGCTGGCCACGGGAATCTCCAAGCTAGACCCCACGAGAGTAGAGGACAAAGGGCGGAACATAGGGGTGGAACCCACAAAGAGTTTCAGCGTAGGCGCCCCGGTGCATTGCAGGAACTACGCCAGCGCGGGGCCAGCCTGGGTGCCGGGCACCGTAGTAGAACAAACCGGCCCCGTCTCATACCGCGTAGAGACCAGTACAGGCTTCCTGTGGAGGCGACACGTGGACCAACTCAGGCGCAGGGTCCCCGGAGAGCAGGACGGAGACGAGAATAGCATCGAATCAGCGTTAGGGTACTCCCCCACCCGCTTAGCCCAAGGGGGAGGAAAAGGGGAGCATGGGTCCCCACCAAGGGGGGAGGAAAGGGAATCGATCCACAGAAATCTTTTGCGGGGGTCCCCGACAAAATGGAAGAGCCCCGACCACACACATACCCCGCGGGAGTTTCCCCGAAACACAGATGCCCATAGAAGTTTAGACGTTGATTTACAGTACCAGGGGGAGTTAGCGGAGTGGTCCCCCACCCGTCCTAGCGAAAAGAGGGGTTTCAGTTCAGCCCCTGGTACTTCCAGTCCCAGTACCCCCTGTGAGTTAGAATGCAATATAGCGCCAATTTCCCGGAGACCGACACTCCCAAGACGGGAGGCATCAGCGAGTCCGCCCACCACAGTCTCAAGGTTCCCCGAGCAGGGATCAGAAGGTAGCCGAACCACAAGGGCGACCTCATCGGTTCCGCGGTTCACAATAGGAGGGTCCCCGGGGTCCGAGAGCAACAGGCAGGGGTTCACCTCCCAACTATTCATTCCTTTCCCATCCCCGGGCGCGAGGCAGGCACGGACGCCCCACAGAGCCACTAACGAATCCCCGTTTCCCGTTGCAGGACAAGCACCCGCGGAGTCAGGGATCACAGGCTCTCCAGTACTAGGTCAGACGCAAGCGCGTCCCAAGCGCACGTGCGGCAAGCCACATTGGTTGCGGGACTTCGTCCCATCCTAGGGGGGAGGGATGTTATGTATGTATGTATGCATGTTCATTATACTGTAAAGGCAAGAATGTAACCACTCCAGATACAAACGATATCAGCTGTAAAGGAACGCGAGCAGACAGCCCATAGAGGGCAGCTGTGAGCGTTCAGCCTCACATGGTTCACATTGCTCAATCACGGACAGCCGCGGGAAAACCTTCCCCGCATTCAGCAGCAGAAGAAAGAGGCGTGCCTGGGCGAGGCCACGCCGGTAGCAGCCAATGAGCTACCGTGCTACAAGATTCAAATGTAGAGGGCTACTGTATATATTGAGATGTATCACCGCCATTACCTCATGCTTCACTGGAACCTCATGCAATAAACCTGTGTTAAACCAACCCTTCGGTTGTCCGGTTGTCTTTGGTCCCATACACTAAAGACCCATGGAAGCCTGCCTCACATGAGCAGAAAACCATGAAGTAAGATTAATTATTTCCTAGTTATCTATCGTTTTGACAGTAGTTCATGTGATTCAGCCTTGTGCTTAGATTTATTTTTTATTTATTTATTGCTGAGGAAGAACAGTTTCAGCCTCAAATACACAGATGTTTATCTCAGTTATGGCACATGTTTAATACAGCTGCTATGCCTGAGTCAGATTTCATTGTTTTGCCTCTGTTTATTCCTCTAGCATCTTCCGATCATATTATATACCTTTTTAGGTAAAGAGAGAGAATGGCAGAGGCATGGATCACAGGTGCTAAATGGTTGCATTAAGCGGCTGAATGAACTGATTACATAGGATAAATATTGCATATGTGACATTTCTTTCCATCTACAGCCATCTCAGTCTCTTTCAGTTAATAACCCACAGTATATGGTTGAGATCCTCCTTTATGTCTTCATTCTACACTCTTAGCAGCAACCTCACACAGAGAAGCATGCAACATTTGTCCTATGGATAATAGGGAAACACTGAGGATGGTTTTAACCATATTGATGGCTTTCCCACAGGTGTGGAAGTACTCAACTACAATCTCCCCAACCCTCTCACTGATAAAACGTTTAGCAGATGGACTTGAAGCACTGAATCTCCCCCACGTAATCCTTGCATTCCGGTACAGTATGCCTGTCTGAATCTCCTTTTAATCTCATTTGCCCACTAAACCTTGCATCCATTATATTGACAGTCTCTACAAAGATTGTCTGGTAGATGCCTCTGCCTTGTGAATTGCATAGCTGCCAAACACACCCTCTATGCTGGGATTGTGCCACTGTGGTATAGTTGTGACTGTTTCTACTCTGAGTACTATGGCAGAAGGGAGGATGAATCTTTCCTAAATATAGGGTTGCCATAATTCTCTCCCGCCAAACTGGGACAGCCATGTGACATCACTGCATTCTTCAAACTGTGCATGCGTCGGACGGGGCTGTCAGGGAGACCGTGGCTCTAAGACCCCGCAGAATTCCTGTCCAGGGCGGACAGCCTTCATCGGTTTAAAATAAACTGTAGTCAAGGTTTTTTTACTGTGTGATTCTTCTTGCAAAAGACTATTCTTGATGGTTCTATTTTTTATTTTATTTTTGGAATAACATTTATTGGGCCACTCTTGAAACCACCCTTCCTTCTCCTGAGGTCACCCCACCCTCCCCTTCACACTCACCCCACTGAAATAGACTCACCCTCAAACCCCACACGAGGATCCTTTGGAACAAAGTTCTAAAGAGGGGCCCAAAACGGCAACGCAGTCCATGGCGCCTCCGTTTCCCTCCGGAAGGAGAAAAGCAGGAGACAGGAAGGGACTTATTTTGGAGGAGGATCTTTTTCGATGGAGGACCCTTCACTTTCTGTCCACCCTGTTCCCTTCCTCTCTAGGAATAAGAACCCTATTCAATTAACCCTTTATGGTCACATGAAGAAGGAATCTTCCATCCCAGTGTATGATGGAGGTTTGGCTTCTTAGATATGGGTATTTCTTGCTCCCTCACGGCTTTCGAGGAAAAGGATGATTCCTTGTCCCACAAACTTCAAGGTGAGCCAAGTGATTTTTGCAAAGAGTTACTTCACTGCCTCCATGCCTTTCTTTCAATTATCTTGCTTGCAAGTGTCTCCCCTCCCTGGCGGGCTTCTCAGGGTGCTGTTTTACCTTCGCCACTTTCAGGCAGGATAATTGAAAGAAAGGCAGGGAGGCAGTGAATTAACTCTTTGCAAAAATTACATGTTTTTTCTTGAACCAGCCGGGACAGCTTGAATCCTGGAAAACCGGGATGTATGACAACCCTACCTAAATAGCATGTGCTTGTATCTCAGCTGGGGACCCTATAACCAGATTTCACAGTAAAGGGTGACTGCTTTGTGTTATGTTATATAAATATAGGGAATTGTATGTGCTTCCTTGCTTTATTATCTTATCTGTACATGCATGTACACACAGACACAAGGGCTTAGCTATGTGTGAGGGAGCATGACCTGATCCTCGGCTTGAAAAGGTTGAGAACCCCTGCACTACACCACACTTGCTTTCCCTACAGATCATAGTCATCTTGAATTAATGGGAGCTAAAGTAACTATGCAGCTGCAAGTTTCCAAACTACTGTACGAATGATCAGGCCTTAAAATGAGGGTAGGAAGCTTACATACAAAGCTGGTTTACAGTCTCTGGCTTTTTAATTTGGCTACTCTCAAATGGCTTAGAATGGTTTCCTTCTTTCTTTCTTTTTTTAATGTAGTGCCTGAAATCTCTCAGCCATCTGTGTAAAAAGCATCCATTGCTACTTTAAACTTGTAATCTGCGTTTTCATGTCCACATCTTCTTTTTAAGGGAACAGGCCAAAAAGTCATCCCTTTCAATGCAACGTCATCTCCAGATGGATCCCCTCTGTCCGACATCCTCTGAATGAATTTGACAGCAGCCAGTCTCTTTTCCCACCAAAATGCAGTGCATTGTGCTCATAATATCCCTTTCTCTCAAGCCATCTGTGTTTCCTCAAACTGTGGAAGACAGATCACTTGTCTGTTTGCCAAATAATGGGAATTACACACAAAGGAGCGAGATGTATAAATATAGCATTGGAATAATAACAATAGTAGTGCTTTCAGCTGCAGCACGAAGAGCCAATAAACACTTCGCAAATCTGGCTCTGCTGCCATACTTTTTCAAGGAACAGTCAGCCGAAGAACAGGGACTTATGCCAGTAAAGTGTATGGAGGTTAAAATCCTTTCTAAGTCGAAAAGAAATGGAGGGGAGGAAGGGAGTAAGGAAACACTCAAATACGCAATCCTACATCTGCAGACTCAAGGGATAACAGTGCAGATGGTCGATGTAGAAAGGTTTTTAACCACTTGATTCTGCTCAACATGTAAAATGATTCTTTAAGATTCTACCAAAGACAAATATGAAAAAAAGACCACAAATCAAAGGCAGAGTAGATGATTTGGAAACCTGATTTGAATTCCTAACATCTTTTAAATTAAAATAAAAACCCACATTTATCCAGCCAACTGGGAAGGGCTTCTGCCAGGGATGCGGGATAACCTTTGCCAAACAGAATGAGTTTTAGATAGCATTAAACGCCAATAATTTAGCTGCATATAAGGCAGCGAGTCAAAGGATATGGAATTGTGTGTAGAGCAAGAACATAAATACAACCGAGGGTGAAGGAAAGGAAATGCTGTATGAAAACTTAATATATGATGCACTGGGTGTGTTTTGACATTCCTTTGTATACATTTAATTTATTTACATTACAAATACTGTTACTAGAGACCACGTTTGCCACAGCAACAATCTTAACACTGAGTCAAAACAGTTTCTCATTGCTTTCCTGGATTTCCTTCCCCTTTCTTCTGAGGCCCATGGACAGCTTAATTGACAGTGGTTTCTAAAATGGGATAGATAATACCCCAGACCCAGGCATGGAAGCACAAATTGTTCCACACTGCTAGTCAAACTGGGAAATATCTCACAGGCATTTGGAACTCATTAGGACCTTGATGCTGCATGGACAAATTACAAAATAGAACAGTGGTTCCCAAAATTGAAGCCCCAAATGGTTTGCATTTCAACTCCCAGAAATCCACAGATAGATAGGTAGGTAGGTAGATACAGTAGATAGATAGATAGGCAACCTAAATATCAAGTATACAAGACACTTAAGGATTGATTTTAATAATGCCTTCATTGAGTGTCTCTGGCCAAATGGGGATTTGAACGCAAGTACCTTGGAGCCATAGACCTTCATTCTATCCACTACACTACACTTGCTTTCTCTACAGAGTGTAGTCATCTTGAATTAATGGGAGCTGAAGTAACTACAGTATTTCTGATTCCTGTCACAGCTGTCCAACATCATGGAGTTTTGGAGCTAATTTTAGGCTTATATGAGTATTTTCATCAATTAGCATTTTATAAGATATACACAGACGGTGACTGCAGCCATGAAATAAAAATACGATTAATTCTTGAGAGGCAAGCTATGAGAAACCTAGGGAACATAATAAAAAGTAGATACATCACCCTGCCAACAAAGGTCCACATAGTCAAAACAATGGTATTCCCAGTAGTAATGTATGGTTGTGAGAGCTGGACCATAAGGAAGGATGAGCGCAGAATAGACGATTTTGAAATGTGGTGTTGGAGGAGAATTTTGAGAGTACCCTGGACAGCAAAGAGATCAAATAAGCCAATACAGGAGGAAATCAACCCTGACTGCTCCTTGGAAGGACAAATATTGATGATGAAGCTAAAGTACTTTGGACACCAAATGAGAAGAGAAGACTCACTTGAGAAGGCCTTGATACTGGGAAGGATTGAGGGCAAAAAGAGAAGGGGACGGCAGAGGATGAGATGACTGGATGGCATTGTTGACACAGGGGTTGTAGAGATGAGCAGGCTACGGAGGATGGTGGAGGATAAGGGTGCCTGGTATGCAGTGGTCCATCAGGTTGCAAAGGGTCAGATTCGACTATGCAACTGAACATCAGCAACATACAGGAAAGAAACTACAAGCTGGCATGATGCACCTACTTCATTTGCCTAATTTGCTGCTAGCATGTTATTTAGGGCAATAGTTTTCAACTGTTGACCCAACAGATGGCTTTGACTTATACAGTCCAGAATCTCTGACAATCTGCTGTGCTGTCTGGATGTTCTGAGACTTGAAATTCAAAACATTTCTAGGGGCCAATGTTGACAATCATTCCTTTAGGGTTTGGCTTGCTTGCTTGGGTATAAAATCTAAAATACTGTACTAGTATTCACATGGCAGTAAGCCTCACTGAAGTTGATGGTACTTACTTCGAAGCAGCATGCATGAGATTGCACTTGCCTGTCATTCAAAGACACTCTTCACTGAGGAAATACATGGGAACTTTCTCAGAAGTGGGGCAGCTAGGACAACCATAGGTGTCCATCAAAACTAAGCGACCAAATGTGAAGTAACTTTCGAAAGAGAGAAATAATTGGACGGAAATACTGAAAAAGCCCACCTACTTGGGTTCATGGTCCATGACAGACTAAGTGGATTTTCCATTATGCACATAATTTAGCTTTTTATAGGTCACCAACCCCCACACAAAAATGGCATTACAATGTGTAACAGTAACCTGTCACTTGCAAGCACCAATTACTAGTGCAGGTAGCGTTAACCAGGTAACACTTCAGTTAAAGTGCTAAAATCTATTAGGAAAAAAGTAAGGCTAGAATAAAGTAAGTCTCATAAGGGATAAAAATTGCTTTCATTTTATACTCAAGGGAGCTTAACTGCAGCATTTTCCTGTGCCATATTTCCACAACACTATTTATTTATTTGGCACAAAGAATATACTATAGGAATAATATTGCTAGAAACCATAATGACACAATTTTAGTCTCCTCACATTCCACAGTTTTAGAATAGGAAAACAGCCTTAGCCTACAGCTGGGAAAGTCATTGCCTTACTCTGTGAAAAGAACAGATCAGTTTCACAGATTTAAATCCTCTTCTTTCTAAATAACCTAAAATGTTGGCAGCAGATGGAACCCTAAGCTACAAATCCAAATCTTAGACCCTTAACACTACATAGATTTTAAGCGAAACAGACAGAAATTGGATCAAGGTTCAGATTTTACTGTCATCCAAATCACTGTGCACTCTCTCGCTCTCTCATATTTTAGTAGAAATGAAAGTACATAGTCACAGAGCACAGCTTCTAAAAACAATACCGTCAAAGATTAATGGATCTGAAATACTTAGAGATGTCGGGACAGATAATGGGTGAGTTAAAGGTAAAGGTAAAGATTTCCCTTCCTCGAAAGCCAGTCATATCTGACTCTAGGGTTCAGTGCTCATCTCTGTTTCAAAGCCGAAGAGCCAGCGCTGCCTGCTTCTGCAGACATTTCCGTGGTCATGTGGCAGGCATGTCTAGACACCGGAGCGCACGGGACGCTGTTACCTTCCCACCAAAGTGGTCCCTATTTATCTACTTGCATTTTCTTGCTTTCAAACTGCTAGGTTGGCAGGAGCTGGGACAAAGACGGGAGCTCATTCCGTCCAGCAGTACTCGGGAATCTAACTGCTGACCTTCCGCCTCCCAGTCAGCGTCTAAGCCACTTCAGCCACTGCAGAGATATTTCAGCATGGACCTGTGTATGTAAGTTGTTTGATATATGGAAATAAATGTACTGAATGTACAACGTGTCCTTTAAGTTTTTCATAGTTGCAGAGGTCACTGCTATCCTTTCTGCTTGCCATGGGGAAATTTAAAGCACAGCATGAATGTATCGGACAATTTTCTTCTTGTGAGAATTTTGGCTTGATTTGTACTGATCCCACCTGTTTGTCTTTCTGGTGGCCTAAATTATCCACAATGTTCTACTACAATACCATATTTCAAATGATTTTTTTTGTTTCCGTCAGCTTTCTTCATTGTTCATACACAGAACAGTAATTGGATGAATGATTTTTGTCTTGGGTTCCAGGGAGACATCTTTTCACTTGAGATTTCTTTTCTATTTCCTTCATTGCTTCCCTTCCAGATAAGAAGATTAAATACTGCCTTTTCTAACACCTCTGTCAATTGGAAGCTATCCTTTTTCTCTGCAAATGAGAATATACGTTATGTATCAAGGCAATAAAATAAACATGCATTTCTATTATGTTCCGTATAGGCAAAAGCTTTGCTGTAGTTCACAACACAGTTTTTATTTATTCTGAAACTATTTGGTACATTCCAATAGCCAATGTGTGTTGTCCATATAATCCCAACTGCCTCTTCCTGACTCCAGTTTAATCATTTGGCATTTTTTTGTTTCTTATCTTCATTGCAAAATCTTGAGTATCATCTCATTTTCATGGGAAATTCATGCAATGGTCCCTTTGACATATCTCTTCTTTGTGAAAAGAATGTACAGTGTACAATGAACATTTCCAGTCTGTTGATCAATGTTGCTTTCTATTATTTGTTGGCATATTATTGGTAGGATTTTGGCAGAATCTGTTTCTGTAGCCTGAAATACCTCTGTTACTATTCAGTTTACTTCTAACAATTTATTTCTTCCAACTAATTTGAGAAAAGATTTCACTCATTTTCCTAAAGGCAGATTCTTTCTCAGTTATTCTTTGAAGAAATCTGTCACCCTTGCATTCTTCAGTTAGTTTTTCTGTATCTTGTTTCAATTTTCTCTTTATTTTCTCTTAATGAGATAATAATTCTCTGTTGCACTTTCAGCATCCCTAAACATGGTTTAAATTTGTCTTTGACTCTTGAATCTTATGAAATAAGTCTTTTGTTTTTCATTTCCAGTTGTTCTTTTCTATCTCTGTGCACACATTATTATATTAGCTACCTTTGCCCCAAGGTGCATGTAACTGAAAAATTGCATTTAGGATTCTAATCCTCCTCCTGTTATTAACAATTTTCAGAGATTCTTCCATTACCCATAAATGCTCTTTTCTTTTCATTATAGGAATAGTCATTTGGCATTTATTCATGATAATAATAATAATTTTGTGTCAGAAATTATTCTGGGTTGAAAGGATTTTTGCTGGAGAAACTCTGCTCAGGTGACTTTCAGATGAGGCTCCTTTCATGACCCTAAGATCTTGCTTTCGAACTGCTAGGTTGGCAAGAGCTGGGACAGAGATGGGCGCTCAAACCGTCATGCAGTACTCGAGTCTCAAACTGCCGACATGCCAGCCTTCCAATCTTTTATCCATCACAGCCCATGATGAGATCTCTGATTTCAATCCTCGTTTCAACTGCATCTCACTCAACTGCTAAACCTATGATTATCAGAATATATTTATTATTTTGGTTTGTGATCAATTTCCTCAGAGAGGTCTGTAGAAAAGGTTTCTATTTCTTGTTCTTTGGCATTTGTAGCTGGAACATAAACCTGAATGATGGTTATGTTGATAGGCTTTCCATACAATCTGACTGACATTATTCAGTTTGCATCACAGCTCCTCTGATACTTTTATCAGACTTCTGAGTGCCTTCAACTTTTCACTGAGTGCCTTCAAACTGTTGAGCGATCTTCTCTTCCAGTATTCTTTTTTATTATTGTTTTCAACTTCAGACTTAACTGTCCCTGTGTATGACCAGGTTGTCCTGCTATGGTAATAGAATAGACCATATTGCGAGCGACTCAACGCCGAGCATCAGGCAGCGGTTAACTAACCTGACAACCCTGAGGACTAACGGCTTTGGGTGCCAAAGTCCACAGAGAAGGGTGATGGTCCCCAAGTGGATTAAATCCCACTTGAATCCATCTTGATGGAGGGCAGCAGCTTCATCAATACTGCCCCGGGCTGATGAGGACTTTACGTGCCAAAAGGACTCAGGACCAGAAAGTGACTCGCAGAACTGGATCAGTGGTATAGGGGTCATACTGTGATGCGGAAGGCAGATGAAAGGCCACTACAATATATTCTCAGGATAGTCTTTATGGCTGGTCACCATGAACATTGCCAATATTCGGATTCAGATATGGCAGAAGAAGAAGAAGTATATGAACTTAGGTAGGGAGCTAGCCTGCTCATGGGTTATGCTTAACTTTTAAATTGATAATACACCTCATGACTAACAGTATGGTATTAAGGAGAAACAATTGGTCCACAGATCCAGTGAGATTATCAAAAAATCAGATTCCAGAATAGTTGGCTTTGGTTCTTTCTGTTCCTGTGTGCACCATAATTTTCTGGTTTCAGAGAGGCAAACTGAACATTTTAGCGCCAACAAACCAAATCAATTTTCCTCTGTGATTTTAGTGAGTTGGCATCATTATGATGAAAGGATGGCCCATCGCTACACGCTTGCAAGTTTCTACGCTTGAGCGATTTTATTTCCAACCACCTTGCCAAGCAGTTTCATAAGGCTGAAAGAAAGCAGCTTGGAGAAAACATTTGAAAAACGTTATTACCCATCTCTTGTTATTACCCATCTATCCTCAAATGTACATATCCTTGCCCTCACATTACCCATTATCTTGGAAATTATAAAATTGGCATCCCACAAGTAGTTTCTGAGTTTCTTCTTCAGCTAACTGCTTATCTTTGTAGTATAGCTGGTCTATATGGAGAAGGCTGGATTCAGTGGGTTTTAAATGTCCTTTGAATCCTACAAGATTATCTGGTCGGACATCCCGCTATGATAATGGATAGACCATACAGCCAGCAACTCAACGCTGAGTGTTGGGCGGTGGTAAATAGCCTGACTCCCTAAAGCAGGGGTTCTCAACCTGCAGCCTGTGAGCCAGATGTGGCCCATGGCACCATTTCATGTGGCCCCCCACCGCCTCCACCACACCAGGAAGTGCCATGTGGTGGAGGAAGGGCAAAATATTCATCTGGCTCCTGTAACTGTCTGAGGGAGCATGACCTGGCCATGGCTTTAAAAGGTTGAGAACTCCTGCCCTAAAGGGGCCAAAGGCTACAGGTGGATGAGCCCCTTTAGATGGGCCCAATGGCAAAATGAGCAGAGGAGGAACTCTGATTCCCAATGGTCATAGAGACGGAAGAGGCCATGCCAGTTGGGCTGGCTGTGAAGATGCACCTTGATAGTATCCTCAAAGCTGTGGCAGTTAATTGCAGTTCCGGTGTAAAATCCTTAATGTATCATTCCATACGTGCTGCAGGAGATGGCTCCGTGATCATAGTGTGTGGGTCACTTCATGACAAGCTGAGATCCATCTTAAACAAATTTACACCTATGGAATTTTTTTCCTGCTCCAGGAAAAAAATGTATTCTCAGATATGAGTTGCAGCCGATGATAATTTGGTCAACATAATTCCTTAGAGCACAAGCCCCTTCTTAAAATGTTACCCATTCTTATGTTAACGAAACTAACACCTGCCAACTCAGAATCTTACAGGAAAGGCAGAATATTTCAGTTGACCGCATTTCCTGTTACTAAAATCTTGAGTATGCAAGGGGGAGGGTAAAATAAAATTCAAGATGCTGCACAGTAATTTAACTTGGGTAGATGCATTTTAGTGTACTTCTTTACATTCAGGAACTCACATCCAAGTACAACCTCTGCTGAGATGAATTATGGTCAATTTGTCATAGTACATATGAAGCAACTTTACATTTTCCTTACACAACTAAGCAACTAAAAACAGGAACAAAACAAAACATCTCCTAGTTACATTCACATTGTTTGTTGAGAGCCAAGACAAAGGAACAGCCGAAGGATTGGCTTAACACATCTTTATTGCATGAGTGGTCAGAGGGAACATGAGGTAATGGCGGACGAACAGCTCAATATATACGGTGGTTATACATTTGAATGTGGCTCCACGATAGCCCATTGGCTACCACTTGGCGTGACGTCATTCTTGGTCACGCCCTTCTTGTCCAGGTGAGGTAGTGGCGGGAACCCTCCCGCGCTGTCGTTCTTTGGTGATTTATGACCTGTGAGCTGGGCGCTCGCTATTGCCACCGAGTGGTCATTAGCTCGCGTCCTGGTTGGAGCGGTTTGCATTGAGGTATGGTTTAAAGGCACAGTATGAAGAAACACAATACATAGAATTGAAACACAACACATTTGTAGCTGGAACATAAACCTGAATGATGGTTATGTTGATAGGCTTTCCATACAATCTGACTGACATTATTCAGTTTGCATCACAGCTCCTCTGATACTTTTATCAGACTTCTGAGTGCCTTCAACTTTTCACTGAGTGCCTTCAAACTGTTGAGCGATCTTCTCTTCCAGTATTCTTTTTTATTATTGTTTTCAACTTCAGACTTAACTGTCCCTGTGTATGACCAGGTTGTCCTGCTATGGTAATAGAATAGACCATATTGCGAGCGACTCAACGCCGAGCATCAGGCAGCGGTTAACTAACCTGACAACCCTGAGGACTAACGGCTTTGGGTGCCAAAGTCCACAGAGAAGGGTGATGGTCCCCAAGTGGATTAAATCCCACTTGAATCCATCTTGATGGAGGGCAGCAGCTTCATCAATACTGCCCCGGGCTGATGAGGACTTTACGTGCCAAAAGGACTCAGGACCAGAAAGTGACTCGCAGAACTGGATCAGTGGTATAGGGGTCATACTGTGATGCGGAAGGCAGATGAAAGGCCACTACAATATATTCTCAGGATAGTCTTTATGGCTGGTCACCATGAACATTGCCAATATTCGGATTCAGATATGGCAGAAGAAGAAGAAGTATATGAACTTAGGTAGGGAGCTAGCCTGCTCATGGGTTATGCTTAACTTTTAAATTGATAATACACCTCATGACTAACAGTATGGTATTAAGGAGAAACAATTGGTCCACAGATCCAGTGAGATTATCAAAAAATCAGATTCCAGAATAGTTGGCTTTGGTTCTTTCTGTTCCTGTGTGCACCATAATTTTCTGGTTTCAGAGAGGCAAACTGAACATTTTAGCGCCAACAAACCAAATCAATTTTCCTCTGTGATTTTAGTGAGTTGGCATCATTATGATGAAAGGATGGCCCATCGCTACACGCTTGCAAGTTTCTACGCTTGAGCGATTTTATTTCCAACCACCTTGCCAAGCAGTTTCATAAGGCTGAAAGAAAGCAGCTTGGAGAAAACATTTGAAAAACGTTATTACCCATCTCTTGTTATTACCCATCTATCCTCAAATGTACATATCCTTGCCCTCACATTACCCATTATCTTGGAAATTATAAAATTGGCATCCCACAAGTAGTTTCTGAGTTTCTTCTTCAGCTAACTGCTTATCTTTGTAGTATAGCTGGTCTATATGGAGAAGGCTGGATTCAGTGGGTTTTAAATGTCCTTTGAATCCTACAAGATTATCTGGTCGGACATCCCGCTATGATAATGGATAGACCATACAGCCAGCAACTCAACGCTGAGTGTTGGGCGGTGGTAAATAGCCTGACTCCCTAAAGCAGGGGTTCTCAACCTGCAGCCTGTGAGCCAGATGTGGCCCATGGCACCATTTCATGTGGCCCCCCACCGCCTCCACCACACCAGGAAGTGCCATGTGGTGGAGGAAGGGCAAAATATTCATCTGGCTCCTGTAACTGTCTGAGGGAGCATGACCTGGCCATGGCTTTAAAAGGTTGAGAACTCCTGCCCTAAAGGGGCCAAAGGCTACAGGTGGATGAGCCCCTTTAGATGGGCCCAATGGCAAAATGAGCAGAGGAGGAACTCTGATTCCCAATGGTCATAGAGACGGAAGAGGCCATGCCAGTTGGGCTGGCTGTGAAGATGCACCTTGATAGTATCCTCAAAGCTGTGGCAGTTAATTGCAGTTCCGGTGTAAAATCCTTAATGTATCATTCCATACGTGCTGCAGGAGATGGCTCCGTGATCATAGTGTGTGGGTCACTTCATGACAAGCTGAGATCCATCTTAAACAAATTTACACCTATGGAATTTTTTTCCTGCTCCAGGAAAAAAATGTATTCTCAGATATGAGTTGCAGCCGATGATAATTTGGTCAACATAATTCCTTAGAGCACAAGCCCCTTCTTAAAATGTTACCCATTCTTATGTTAACGAAACTAACACCTGCCAACTCAGAATCTTACAGGAAAGGCAGAATATTTCAGTTGACCGCATTTCCTGTTACTAAAATCTTGAGTATGCAAGGGGGAGGGTAAAATAAAATTCAAGATGCTGCACAGTAATTTAACTTGGGTAGATGCATTTTAGTGTACTTCTTTACATTCAGGAACTCACATCCAAGTACAACCTCTGCTGAGATGAATTATGGTCAATTTGTCATAGTACATATGAAGCAACTTTACATTTTCCTTACACAACTAAGCAACTAAAAACAGGAACAAAACAAAACATCTCCTAGTTACATTCACATTGTTTGTTAGCACAAGGAGGCCAGGCTTCCTTAGGACAGATTTTAAACTACTTTCTCCACACTATGATACAATTGCGGTTCCTGAGGCATGGATGCACCAGAATTACACAGCTGTTAGCAAATGCTGCATACCTGCTATAAGAATGACTGGTTCACATCTTAAATGTGCAAGTATCAAATATCTATAGTGTATAACTGCAGCACTCACATACATGGATGTTTAAGAATGTGTATCTGTTGATCACAAACCATATTTGGATCTGACTTCACTTTGCTTGTAGGAGAGACACTGAAATCAGGTGATTAGGTCCTATGGATTTCAGTTGATCTACTTTAAGCACAATTATACCTGGGTACAATGCCATGATACAGCATATGCCCAGGTAGTCACACAAGAAATATGAGTGGCACCTGAAGTGTCACACAACCTATAGCTGTAAGCAGAGGAACCAGGTCCAAAGATCATGATGTAATTTTAAGATTTCCCATGGAAAAGCAAAATGATCGAAAAGATTTGAATAAAGATGTACAAAAAAAAGGCTAACTGAGAACACCCTGAGTATGTGTGGTTGATGGGCTTATGTGCCTGCCTACCTGTGCAAGGTAGTCAAGCTGTCAAGTCCCAGAGAAACATTATAAATCACTTCTGATTGCTTTTGTTGTTCTTCAGTCACATAGTCCAGTCCGACCCTTTGTGACCCCATGGATCATTGCACGCCAGGTAACCCTATCCTCCACCATCCTCCTCAAACTGCCCAGCTCTGTGCCCATTGTGTTAACAATACCATCTAGCCATCTCATTCTCTGTCGCCCCCTTCTTCTTTTGCCCTCAACCTTTCCCACCATCAAGTCTTTCTCAAGGGAATCTTCTCTTCTTATTTGATGTCCAAAGAACTTTAGCTTCCTCTTCAATATTTGAACTTTCAAGGAGCAGTCGGGGTTGATTTCTTCTAAGATCGACCTATTTGTTCATTTAGCTGTCCAGGGTACTCTCAAAATTCTCCTCTAGGGAGCATGGCTAAAATGGTGCCGGAGTAACACATATTTTGATCAGCTTGCACTATTAACACGACTTTAATGTGGTAATTAAAAATAATTTGGAGTCAAACTTTCAAGAAATGAGGTGCTCTGAAGTCCTAGATACTTTCGTTTATGTTTTTGGGTGAAATCGAGGTCGGAGTTTGGAGATCGGGCAGTGAGTGAGGCGTGGCACAGGCTGGGCTGAACGAGCCGTCCTGCGGCCAGATGGGATCTCGATCGTTCGAAATTGAACAAGTGGGCTTCGAAGCTTTATAATAATTTAAACGAAACAGCGGTGGACAAGGGGTTGTGGAGTGGATGGTGGAGGGAGCCTGAGGAGGTCAAGTAAGTCCTGAAGGAGAGTGGACGTGGAAGTTGGAAGGTTCGAAGGAAGAAGGAGGAAGGGCGAGAAGGAGTAATGGCGGCGAGCTATACAAAGATCAAAAGTTAGAGAAAGTACAGAAAAACGATTGGGGAGTTAAAGTGACAAGATTGGAGTGGTGGTCCTGGAGATGGATTGAAGGAGAGCAGAAGTGGAAAAGGAAGGAATAAAAGAAAGGAAAAGGAGAAAGAAAAAAAGAGACAGAGCGCAGCTGAAGTATTCTGGGCTCATCGAAGGGAGGTGGACCTCATCTGGAAACCACCGCAGCGGTTTGGATTATAACAGTGTAAGATTTTTTAAAATATATTTTGGAATTGAATAGTTTGATCTCCATAACTAAAAGGGTTTTTCTTATCATTATTATTACTTTTTTGTTACCGTTCTCCCTGGATTACCGTTTGAAATTGTTTGGAACACTGACTCATCATTTCAAAGTGTAGTTTCATTTTTTGCCCTCCCATTGTCTTCTGTATTTTTACAGTTGCCATATTGTTGCAGTTTTTGGATCTTATTTATCTTAAACGAGACATTGAATTTGGTATTTTGGAAATTGGACAATTTGATAGATCATAAATTTGTGAGCTAGTTTTGAGCCTTGGAAAGTTCATCGTGCCATTTATTCTTTTGAATTATTTCGGATACTAATTAAGATATAAATTTTTGGTGTTACAAATTGGATTACAAAGAAAACTTTTTTTCTCATTATTATTTTTCTTCTTCTTTGAAATTAATATTTTTGGAATTAAACATTTTTTATATTATTATTTTCACAATTGGATCTCTCCCTGGAATTACTATTTTTTTGACTTATTTGGATTGATTGGAAATATACTGAAATTGGACCAGAATTAGATTATCGATTGGATTACAAATTATTGTTTTGGTTGGAATTTCTTCTTGTTTTGTTTTGTTTAACGGACTTATTTGCATTTGGAACACAAGTGGACTATACAAAATAAATAATTTGATTGGTGCAGAGTGGATTTTATTTGACATAATAATAAGAAGATTTTTTTGGATAAATTGAAAATAATAAGACTGTAATTGGAATACAATACTAAAATAATTGTTCTGGATTGGATTTGACATCAATTGAAAAGAAGAAAAAAAGAATAGAGAAAAGAGCAAGGAAAGGAAGAGAAGAAGAGAAAATTGGAGGAATTTGGATTAAGAGACAATTGTTTTGAAATATAAATAATTATATTGTCTTTATATTAAAAGTGTAGGGAGGGAATTATGGATAAGAAGAAGGATGATCAAGCAAAGAAGGAGGAAGGGGGGAAAGTGGGAGAAGATGATCCCATGGTGAAACAAAAAAAAATAGAAGGGAAAAAAGATAAGGAAAAGAAAGACACCAGAGAAAGGGCAAACAGTTCACCAGTACAAAATTCTCCTCCAACATCACATTTCAAAGGCGTCTATTCATCTGTGCTCATCTATCCTAATGGTCCAGCTCTTACAACGGTACATTACTACCAGAAATACCATTGCTTTGACTATGAAGACTTGTGTTTGCAAGGTGATGTCTCTACTTTTAACTATGTTCCCCAGGTTTCTCATAGCTTGTCTCCCAAGAATCTGATTGCTTTAATAACTAGCAAATCCTTACAAGGGTCACTATAAATCAGAATCAAGTTGATTATGCATAGTTATTAATTACAGTGCAACAGCCAGAATCCTGTTGAAAAAATAGCATGCATCAGGACAATCATGCAAGCATGCATAAAAGACATAACAGGCTTTTCTTCAAGCAGTCAGTCATTTAACTAATACATCTTAGGATACAAAGTATTTCTTCTGCACAAACAACTTAGTGGTCATCGTTAAAACATCCTTATGTTAACAAAACCATTCTCCTACTTTTCTTTAAACAGGAAAAGAAATAAAACTAAATTACATATAAATTTTAAAAATATTTGTTCCTTCCAGCCTCAGAAGCCAAAAGCTACAAAATGATTAAATGGCTGTCAGTGGGTATCTGACCACCAAATGGGCATAATTTCATCTCTGGTTCTCCATGAAACTATTGGAAACATCATGAAGAGAACTCTGTGAAAACAAAGGAACTTATAATAACACTTTTTCTCCTTCATCCATTCAACCAAGAAAAATGGGGCATATATGGCAGGTAGATGTCTGGCTGTTTAAATCATATAAAGCAGGAGTGGTCAACCTTGGTGCTCCAGGTGTTCTTGAACTTCACTTCCCAGAAGCCCAAGTCTACACACCTGCTGATAAGGGTTTCTGGGAATTGAAGTTCAAGAACACCTGGAGCACCAAGGTTGGCCACCTCTGATACAGAGGAATAGGGCATGAAATAGAAGTCAAACATCAGATACAGTCCTATTGCACAAATTAGGCCAAGCCCTCCAGACGTCATAGCCTGGGAAACTTCATATTCAGCAACCTTCACATAATACAAGATGCCCCAACTCACTTCTGGATGATGGCACTCCACACATGGGTCATCAGATTTGTTCTTCTCCTGCTACGTGTGACAGATAAATTGCACAGAGTGTTCTATGAAGATTATCCAAGACTGACTCCCTCATTAAACATAGCGAACTGGTTGCCTCAAGCAGCTGATTTTCAGGGTTATAAAAGAGCAGCAAATAGTTGGTTGTTAAATGGATTATTATTACATTTATCTTGTTAGGGACATGGAGAAGTGCTTGTAGGATTTCCTGCCTCATGTGCCAAAATAACTTGACTCTCGTGGTAGGAGCACTGTTGACTTTTCTGCCTGAGGGAGCAAAAGACCTTGGAACAACCTTGAAGCCATCCACATGATCCACCTGACTTTATCCACACAGATCGAGGCCCTGCAGCAACCTTTGGAAGAACAGGCACAAAAAAGCATTTTTCCTCATTGTGGAATCACACCACAACAAACCATGATTTTCAGCTATGGGTTTTAACCATGACAAGTTCCTCTGAACAGTGTGTAAACACTAGAAGGAGAGAATACACTATTTCTTTCCTATGAATACAGTAAATAGGTTATACATAAACAGGAAGGAAGAGTTTATTTTTGCTGGTTAGGGATAGTTCTGAGAAAGTGTATTGTAACCCCAATTCTAATATAAAGAGCAACAGATGTTCCATCCCTACTTTCTTCAACCTGATTTTAGAGAGGTAGCTTTCTAAAGCATATATATCACAAACAAAACAAAAATAGACAGAACTACAGTGGCACTTGAATGAATGTTTTGCTGATCTATTTCAGTGGGAGTTAGATTACAATACACTTTCTCAGAACAACCCCTAACAATTGTTCCCACGTGTCCAAGGAAGTGGAGTGTAATCGACAAAAACTCACACTGAAATTAAACAGTCTTTCCTGTGCTATTATACTTTTTGAAAGTTTCATTTTTTTATACATTCCTCCACCTGGTGGTAACCTCTAAGTGGAGGTTTGAATCTTGCACCTCCTGTCTCTCAAAGATAAAGCATGGTGGTGACAGGGGTGTGCTGGGCACCATGGAAGGATGCTGGACAGGGGTGAGGGGCGGCAACCAAGGGATGGGGGAGAAGGCTGGCCCCCGGGAACTACTTGGTTGCCACCCTCGCTTGCTCCGCCTGGTGGGATTTCTCACAAGTTTCCTGGACATTTTTTATCTTCTGTGTAGGATTATTAGAATTCTTACACAGAATGGCATCTTTCCTGTGCAGACTTCATCAGGAAAAGGCAAAAGAAACAGCAGTCTATACCAGACTGTTGCAATTCTTGCACAAACAGCATCCTTCCTGCATAGAAAATGGTAATTTCCTGCACAGGACAACAGGCAGAAAAAGAAAAAATAAAGGGGAAAAATGAGCCCAGATTCCTGTTTTTACAAGGAGCCATGAACTTACAGAGATATGGGAGAGATCTTGATGGGGAGTCTGTTGTGTCTGTAATAGTTTACCTTTAAGCAATGTAACACTCGAATGAGTAGATATAATAACCACCAGCTGTAACACTGTAACCTCTGTATCAGGACGCGAGCTAGTGACCTCTAGGGGGCAATAGCGAGCGCCCAGCTCACATGGTTCCAATTCCCCAAACAACTACAGCGTGGGAAGATTCCCGCCTCCACCTCACCTGGACAAGAAGGGCGTGACGGGGAATGACGTCACGCAGACAGTAGCCAATGGGCTATCGAGGAGCCACTTTCAAATGTATAGGTAAAGGTAAAGGTTTCCCTTGCTCGAAAGCCAGCCGTATCCGACTCTAGGGTGCAGTGCTCATCTCTGTTTCTAAGCCGAAGAGCCAGCGCTGCCAGCTTCTGCAGACGTTTCCGTGGTCATGTGGCAGGCATGACTAGACACCGGAGCGCACGGAACGCTGTTACCTTCCCACCGAAGTGGTCCCTATTTATCTACTTGCAATTTCTTGCTTTCGAACTGCTAGGTTGGCAGGAGCTGGGATGAAGACGGGAGCTCATTTCCGTCCTGCAGTACTCGGGAATCGAACTGCTGACCTTCTGCTTCCCAGTCAGCATCTTAGCGACTTGAGCCACTGCAGTATCCTACTATACCCTTCAAATGTATAGTCATAGTATATATTGAGCTGTTCATCCACCATTACCACATGTTCCACCGGACCATCATGCAATAAAGATGTGTTAAGCCAACCCTTTTGCTGTTTCTATTGTCTTGGTTCTCATACACTAAAGAGTCAAAGCATAGAAAGTCTTAGAAAAATGCCAACAACAAGATGGTACTTGTAGCTGCAGTGGCTCAGTGGTTAAGATGCTCGTCTTGTTAGCTGGAAGTCCGGCAAGTCGGCAGTTCATGACCCAAGCACTGCATGACGGATTGAGCGCCCATTTCTGTCTCAGCTCCTGCCAACCTACTAGTTCGAAAACAAGAAATTTCAAATAGATAAATAGGGACCACTTGGGTGGGAAAATATCTTGGGGACATGAAAGGAGCCTCATTCGGGCGTCCCCTGTGCAGTTTCTCCAGCAAAAATCCTTTCAACCCAGAATAATTTCTGACATGAAATTATTATTAGTGATAACTTGGCAGGGATGCCATTGAATCAACAACAACTTCTTCCTTGTTATTTTATATTGAGAAGCACAGTAAAATTCTTTGTTTATTCCTGAAATTAACTTTTTTAAAATCCCTGAGCTTTTCTAACTTTTTACTGAATATGAATGATAAATTGTTTGGGGCTAGAGTTGCCATAATTCTCTCCCATAAAACCGGGACAGAGGTATACTTGACAAAAATGGGTGGGTTCTTGACAAAATAGCCTTTTTAAAAAACAAACATTAATGACAGCTATAAAATACTTTCACATTAAATATATCAATACATGAGTTTTAAAAAATCTGGGACTTTAACATGGTTTTTATTGAACTGGCTAGGATAATTTTTTCAACCTTGAATCCAGGACAATCCTGGTTTTCCGGGACATATGGCAACCCTATTTGTGGCAAATGAAGAGGAAAGAATCACCTTCCCTTTCATGCAAATACAGAGGATTGTTTTTCAAAAGAAACAACATTAATAACACAAACAACCAAATGTAAACCACCACCACCCCATTATCTACAAAAGAGAAACTTAATCATTCATTGCTCCTGCTGCTCATTTTATGCATCATGTGAGCAAAAGGCACTGTGGAAAGCGATAACCATTTTATTCAATGAACATATTGATATTGAGAATTTTATATAGGCCAGCTGTGAAATGGGGTTTAAGTATAACTGGCATTCCTCAAGCAACTGCTATCTTGCTAAATATAGCCATGTAAGGCCAGAAGATTATAAGGGAAAGCTGAATGTCACATGTATGCCAACATCCATGTACTTCCTTGAATGGCCAAATTCCCAAATTGTGCCTCTATACCAGGAGTTCTCAACCTTTTTAAACCAGGGGTCGGGTTACGCACCCTCATTCAGCTTTGGGGGCTGGATGGCCATTCTGCCCTTCCTCCACCACATAGCACTTCCTGGTGTGGTGGAGGTAGTGGGGGCCACATGAAATGCTACCATGGGCCACATCTGGCCAATGGGCCGCAGATTGAGAATCCCTGCTCTATACTGACAGTTCCACTAAAATAAATTGAATTTCTATATTAAATTCAAGGGATTTCCTTCCAAACATACACACATAGTTTGTTTTGAAATAGATGGGGATGCCCAATGAAGTAATTAGTCGCTCATCAGGCTCGTCCTCTTGCCTTGTGAGAAAAGACTATTGCACTTGACAATTAAAATGATAAAATGGTCTGAAGGCCAACACAGCATTTCATTGGTTAAAAGTTAAAAAGAAAGACCACCAGATCTATCTGTCCTTACATGCTAAGACACAAAACTGGAGCTCACAGCAAATTTATAAACTGAGAGTGATCTTGACCATATTGTGAAACTGAAAATAATCCCAGAAGGTGTTAGTTACCCAACTAGAATGCAACTCAAGGATGGACTATTAATGGCTGTCGGGCACCTTTAAAACTCTGATCTTGAGACCTTTAGGCCAGATGTAGCTCCCCACACAGACTCTTCTTGGCAATCTACCACCTTTTAATCAAGGCAGCTTTGTCTATTTTGACATGTAAGGGAAAGAATCTTCTGTTTGAGAGAGACATTTCTCATTGCAATGTTATTTCTCTGGTTGTGCCAATATCGCTGCACAGATCTGAACAGCCTTGATCGTCTCAAACCCTGTCAACTTTTAAATACAGTACCTCTTCAGAAAGTTCTTATTGATGCAGGCTTCTCCTAGCTAGAAATTACCTTCACTATTTTTTAATAGTGGCTATTCTTATTCTTCCATGTTTAGGCCAGATATGAAACTGACAAAATGAAGGCACCTCTTGGTGAGTTCATTCTGAAGTTCCTTTTGCCTTACCTAGTGTGAGAAAGATTAGTCAGATACACAAGGTTGCCATTACCAGGGTATGCCCAATTGTGGTTCAAAAATACCACTTTGTATCGTCTTTTTTATTGGATTAAACATGTATGTTGATATAAACTCAATGCACTCTTTAAGTCTCTCATCTTTTTTCAAATTTTATGAAGCTCCTGTTTCATCATTCCTTCCTTCTCTAAATTCAGATACAGCCTCCAACAACAAAAGGATTGTGTATGTCGCATGATACATTTCTGCTCACTAATCTGCTGGTCGGTTCGCACCAAAACACTGACCATTCCTTATCTCAGAGCTAAATTTGGGGAGTAACTTTTCCTGAAAATCTTTCTAATTGTATGTTTGTAATGCCATGAAATACAGAACAAGCCCTTGAACCAAAACACATAGCAATAATTAACATTAAGCATTCTTGCAAGCTCTGCATGACTATTTTCCCACTCCCCTGACTATCTTGAAGGAATAATTATTCTTCTCTTTTGTACATTTTTGCTTAAAGATATGTTTTATGCAGCAAGGTTAAACCCCATTCTTTTGAAGTACAGTACTGTATTTTAAATCTAATTGCAAGGTTGTTTTTCCCGACACTCAACTGTTTCATTAATTTTACCCTACTTTGTCCATACTTTATTGTACCACCCAAAATATTTCTTGTACCTATTTGGCAGCACACTCATTAAATATTACAGGCATACTTAATTATAGTCTATAACTCTAATAGCTATGATAAGATATTAGTATAAATTAGCCCCTGCACTTTATGACTCTACTTTGAATGGTTTTGAGCACACTGCTGCCTTTTAAAAAGAAAGATGACCCCAGTGGTAGCTTCCAGGTCTCAGATTCTAGATAGACCAGCAGATGTTGGGGCTAAAAGATCCTAAGAAACAGTTACTTTTAGTCAAGAAACTTTTCCCACACTCTCTGATGTATGTAGACTCAGCAAGTCGGATCCCATCATCTATGAGAAACACATTGCTTACACACTCTACAATTATTTCTGTGCCAAGCAGGAAATGCAAAGCAGTCACAAAGCAAAGCAATCACACTTATATACCGCCTCATAGCGTTTAGTGCACTCTCTGGGCAGTTCACAAGTTAATTAGCATTTTGCCCCCAACATGCTGGGTACTTATTTTGCTGACCTCCGAAGGATGGAAGGCTGAGTCAACCTTGATCCCTGTTCAGATTGAACTCACCACCTTTTGGTTGCAGTACTGCAGTTTAACCACTGCACCACCAGGGCAAAGCAAGTCACAGACTATGGTTTATTTATCATATCTGACCCTGACACTCAGTGTTGTTTCTCTCTTCACAAACCAAAGTCATAAACTCCCAAGAAACCATAGTTTATGACTGTGATTTATTGGGACAAGCCAGATAGACTTAGATTTAAGGTAAGGTTTCCCTTGCTTGAAAGGCAGCCATATCCGACTCTAGGGTTCAGTGCTCATCTCTGTTTCAAAGCCGAAGAGCCAGCACTGTCTGCTTCTGCAGACGTTTCCGTGGTCATGTGGCAGGCATGACTAGACACCGGAGCGCATGGAACGCTGGTACCTTCCCACCAAAGTGGTCCCTATTTATCTACTTGCAATTTCTTGCTTTTGAACTGCTAGGTTGGCAGGAGCTGGGACAAAGATGTGAGCTCATTCCGTCCTGCAGAACTTGGGAATTCAACTGCTGACCTTCCGCCTCCCAGTCAGCGTCTTAGCCACTTGAGCCACTGCAGTCCAGACTTAGATTTAAGGAGATACAAATCACAAATGTAAAATTCATGGCCACTAATGATAGCAATTTAAGCAGCTAGGCAGCATGAGCCAACAATTTCATGTGTTTACAACAGGTTGTCAAAAACCCTGTTCAGTTGTGACTACATCATGCCTACTTACAACATGCAGAGGAGGATGTACCATGTCCCCCCCTCTGTTTCTGGTTTTAATTATCTCCTAAATCAGTGGTGGTGAACCTATGGCATGCGTGACAGAGGGGGCACTCAGAGGCCTCTCTATGGGCATGTGTGCAGTCACCCAAAGTTTACCCCAGCCCTCTGCCCAGCAGCCCATTGGGAGCCCTTCCTCTCCCTCCCCCCCAGCACAGAGTTCTCCCCACCCTTCTGTCGAGCAGCCTAATGGGAGAACTTCTTCCCTCCCCCCAGCACAGAATTTGTCCTGCCCCTCTGTTTGGGCACTCGGTTTCTAAAAGGTTTGCCATCACTGTCCTAAATAGTAAGAAGAAAGAGTGTGAAGAGGAGGGACTCCACTATAGTGCAGGCTCACCATATAAACTGGGACCCTGGTGACTCATTGCTCTCCATGTGCAGAAGACCTGAGAAACCAGAAAGAGTGAAGTGCAGAGCTTGAGCACTTCCCTACAAATCAAGCAAGTATATTCAACAACATTTATAACAAACAACTAAGACTGCGCTGGGCTCTTTCCAATTATTCAGTGATAAGTGAGTCCTCTGTACCTTGCTTTAAGTATCTTCATTTATTGGTTTTCAGCATGTCCTAGGTCTGGCCCAGGGCACTGAACGAGAATGCCCTAATTTTCCCCCAAAGGCCTCAAACATCATTCTACTAGAAATGGTGCTCACTAGGCTTGCGACTACACACTCAGTTGCATCAACAAGCCACTGCATCAACAAGCACATGAAAGCAAAAGTCACAAATCTTCTGTTACAGCTTATATCCAACAGATCTTCACCAAGTATTTCGTTCACATTCAGCAGAGGAAATAAATCCAGGACATTCCAGCCAGATCTCTACAATTGCTTTCAATAATAAAATTCAGACTCTACAGCAGAGGTACCCAAACTACGGCCTGGGGTCCGAATCCACCCCCCACCCACCCCCCGATGCACGCAAAGCCCTCGTTGCTCCTGGAAGCGGAAGTAAAACGCACCTGTACAGATGAAATGGCAATGGGCGGATCCGGACCCCTGGCCATAGTGACCAGCCCCCTCAACCTCGTGACCAGCCCATGGCCCAAAATGTTTGGGCACCCCTGCTCTACAGGTACAGGCCCCAAGTGGGCTGTGCTTCAAAGCAACAAGGGATTGCTTCTTTCCTAGCCCAACATTTGATCTGATGTTAAATTTATGGTTTTGTGGTTTAAAATGCTTAACCTCAATAAAGTACATTATTATATGGCTGCTGCAGCTTTCTCCAGATATTGATGATAAATAATGGTGCTTTTCTTAAAAAAAAGAGAGAGAGAGTTAGCCAACTGCTTATTTACAGAATAAAGAAGAGTCCACACCAGAATGTCCCAAGTCATTACTTTACAGCAGGGGTCTGCAACCTAAGGCCTGTGGGCCAGATCTGCCCTGCAGTGCCAAAAAAATCCAGCCCAAAACCTCACTCCTGCTGCCGCAGCCACCGGAATCAGCTGCAGACTCATTTACAGCCACATAAATGCATTTACTACAGCCATAAATGAGTCCACGGTCATCGTAAACGCGCTTACTACAGCCATAAATGAGTCCATGGCCATCGTAATGCATTTACAACAGTCGCAGATACATTTTACAGCACCAGTCTGGCCTGCTCAGTTGTCTGAGGGGGTGTGGTCCGGCCCATGGCTGAAAAACGTTGAGAACCCCTGCTTTACAGCAAGCTGAACGTATTGATCCTTGTGTGGGGAGGAGTGTGTGGCAGAATGACTTATCTGTTGCAATTCACAAGAAGTGCCAGAAAATCAAGTACATCTTTGTGTTCTTTGTGCAAACACCCACACCGCAGTCCCCAGAGGTAATCCTGTCAATGGAGACTCAGGCTGTCACTGATAGATTAGATGCAGGTATGGGCTCCCTGCAACAAAACCTCTAAGTAAAGTATTTGCTCCTCCCTTTCACAGGAACAGAAAGAACCAAAGCCAACTATTCTGGAATCTGATTTTTTGATCTCACTGGATCTGTGGACCAATTGTTTCTCCTTAATACCTTACTGTTAGTCACGAGGTATATTATCAATTTAAAAGTTAAGCATAACCCATGAGCAGGCTAGCTCCCTACCTAAGTTCATATACTTCTTCTTCTGCTATATATGAATCTGAATATTGGCGATCTTCATGGCAATCAGCCATGAAGACTGTCATGAGAATATAATGCAGTGGCCTTTCATTTGCCTTCTGCATTGCAGCATGACCCCCATACCACTGATCCAGTTCCGCAAGTCACTTTCTGGCCCTGAGCCCTTTTGGCACACAAAGTTCTCCTCAGCCCCAGGCCAGTATTGATGAAGCTGCTGCCCTCCGTCAAGATTGATTCAAATGGGATTTGATCCACTTGGGGTGCATCACCCTTCCCTGTGGACTTCGGCACGCAGGGTTTTAATCCTCAGGGTTGTCAGGTTAGTTAAGTGATGCTTGACACTCAGTGTTGAGTCGCTGGCAGTATGGTCTACTTTACTACCATAGCAGGATAACCTGGCCAGACACTCCACACAGGAGTGAAAAGGAACCAGCCACTTATAAAGGAAAAAATAAAATAAAAGGATGAATATTGAAGAAATGGTGAGAGACCCAAGAGAAATATATTCCCATTCAAGTGATCCCAGCCACGGGTATTTTTTCTACCAGCATAATTTCACCCCACAAAGTGCCACTCTGCATTTTTACTTTATCACAGTAAATCCAGGGCAGGCATGGGTTCCCAAAGCTCCTTTAGCAGCCTTGGCTTCCAGACTTCCCCGGATCTTCAACCCAACAATTTCACCTAGCAAAAAATAGTTCCCACAACAGTCATCGAAGAGTGCTGATTCACTTTTTGAATAGGTCACAAGGACCATCTGCATCATTTAGCATCCAGAAATGCTCATTTTACACGACCAGAAATGGACTTCTAACCAGCTCTTAATCTGTCCCCCTCTTCTCTAAATAATTTTCTCTGTGATTTGTGAGGTCTCTTGTGAAGTTGCTTACCCCTATACTGGAGTATGACAATATTCTAGGAACTTACTTTTAATACAAAGATTTATTTTTTGGAAAAAGTAATTAAAACAGTTATAGTTAACCCAGTCAGAAAAGTATGTATCGTTATGTAAACAAGACCAAAAGTCAAACTGGCAAGTTTTTCTGACCATCAGCAAACTATAGGATGTCAAATATATTGGACATGTTTTTAGAAAACATTTATATCCTCTCTCATTAATGAAAGTGCAGCAGCCATTCCCAGCAATAAAATCAGCAATAAAAACCAAAGAATCAAACAATAAAATGAAACAGTAAAGCATGTCATTACAATCACTAGGGGTAGTAGAAAAGGAAAATGCCTGAGCAAAGAAGTTACAAGTTCAGTTATTACCAGAAACATTGTATATAAGCAGTTTGCCTGATTTAAGTGAGGATATCAATTAAGGCACAATCCTATCAAATTTTAAAGCACTTTGGAGTCTTATTGATGTATTTAAATATATCTATTTAAATATATATTTTCTAAAACTTACATAGAGCCAGAAAGAATGTAACTGTAATATGCTTGCAACCTAGGATTTAACTCAGCGGAGCTTTTAATCTTTGCAAAAAACAAAACGAAAAACAAACACCTCCACTAATACAAATAATTATTGCAGAATGCTTCCACTTCTTTACAACTGGCAAAGACTACAAAATAGGCTGCTTGCCACAACAGATCTACTCAAAAAGTAAAATTCAGACATTAATTTCTTTCCTGTGATAGGACATTTCCCTTATTTCTCCTGCAGTGACCTATCTGTTTGGGTATGTTATAGCAGCATACAAGTGTATGTGTACTGTAAACAGCAGAATGAGAATAAAAAAATTAAAGTGAATAGCTAAAAGGGAAAAAAATTCTGTCTTAACAACAATTCTTTGTGCCAGGATAGCCTTTGTCTTTGATTTTGTATTGATTATGTTGCACTTATATGCTGTACTGCTTGTTTTGTGAACCGCTTTGAGTTGCTCATTGGGTGAGTAAGTGGTATATAAATTAAAATTTCAATTCAATTCAATTCAATTTAAAAAAAAATCCTATAGACAAGGTGGGAAAATATGCAATTTCAGTTTCGTAAGGGCAGCTTTCTTTCTTTCTTTTTAGTTTCTACAGTATACTGCGCAGTTATAAAGTTATGTTTAAAAGAGAAATATAACAAAATGGGTACAGTAAAACCCTGGGTTACAACCGCCTCAGTTTAAATTTGCTCCAGTTTACAACAGCAAATCCTATGGAAATGCCATCCCAGTTTACAAATTTTTAATGTATTTGTTTCAGTTTACAACAATCAATTCAGGGCCATTTTTTAATTTTTCATTGCATCTCTATGGATGTTTCGGGTTACAATTTTTTCAAGTTACAACAGAGGCTGTTAGAACGGACCACTATCATAACCCGGGGCTTTACTGTAATTATTAACTTTCAGTTTTTGGGACAGAGCTTTACCATGCTGCATTTCAAATGACTGGAGAAGTAGTTCAAAACATTTATTGCTCAATCATTGCAATATTAAAAACAGTATTATTAAAACATTTAAATAAAATAATCACATTATTATTGTTGTTGTTGTTGGTGGTGGTGGTGGTGGTGGTGGTGGTGTTTGTTAGTGTTGTTGTTGTTGTTGTTGTTGTTGTTGTTGTTGTTGTTGTTGTTGTTGTTGTTGTTGTTGTTGTTGTTGTTGTTGTTGTTGTTGTTGTTGTTGTTGTTGTTGTTGTTGTTGTTGTTGTTGTTGTTGTTGTTGTTGTTGTTGTTGTTGTTGTTGTTGTTGTTGTTGTTGTTGTTGTTGTTGTTGTTGTTGTTCTTCTTCTTCTTCTTCTTCTTCTTCTTCTTATTATTATTATTATTATTATTATTATTATTATTATTATTATTATTATTATTATACCACCCATAATTATACCATCAAAATTATTTTAAAATACTTCACACCTAGGATATCCTACAAAAAATGTAGTACAGTAAAGCCTCGCATAAAGAGTGCTTCACTTAGAGACTAACTCACTTAAAGAGCAGAATTTTCTCTGTATGGTCGCCTTCCTTAACAACTAAAACCAGCCAAAAACTCGCTAAACAACTAAATCAGGGTTCGCAATCTCCCCCACCAGGAGTCACAATTGGTCACTTACAATGGTGTTCCGCTTAAACAGAAAACTCGCTAAAAGAGCAATCCCCTGGAACGCATTATGCTATTTAAACAAGGTACCACTGTACATAGAAAATAATATAAAGATATAATAATAAGAACTATAAGTATCAAATCTTTACCCCAATTATACTACAGTAGGATTACACAGGAAGAGCCACCTCAAATATTGAGATATTTTTGAACCACAATCGGGCATACCCTGATTATGGCAACCTTTAAAGCCCTACATGGTAGTGGGCCAGGATACTTAAGAGACCGCATCACCCCAAGTATATCTGCCCATCCCACAAGAGCGGACCAGAGGGGCCCTTTAAAAATACCAACTGCTAGAGAGGCACTAGAAGAAGAGTCTTTTCTATATCCACTCCGGCCCTATGGAACCTCCTGCCAGTTGAACTGTGTCTCCAGACAGAGCTGCTCCCCTTCAGGAAAGAGCTGTAAACCTAACTGGCAGGGCAGGCGTGGGGAGGTGGAGAGGGAGCAACCACCACCCTCCAGTGGCTCATTTAGAGCAGGATTACTCATGCTTTTAAAAGTTTTTAACTAGGTTTTTGATTGGTGTGGGTGGGAGGAAGTTTTTCAGTGTTTTTAGGAATTTTAAGGGTTTCTTTACTTTAAATGTTGGGGATTTTATGTAAACTGCCCAGAGTTGCATGTCAATTGGGACGGCTATACAAATTGAATAAATGAATAAATAATCTGTACCTATAAAGCAAAGGTGTGGGTTTGGTGTCCGGAATGGGCTGCCACACCCCTTGACCAAACCCTATGAGATTTGGCACACACGTACCTTGCACACGTGAGCAGGTCACTGTCAGGGTCCCGAAGCCCATGGGGGGTGTCTGCCAACTAAATTGATCTGCAAAGGGAGGTATATTCGACAGGAGGGTTTGTGTCTGCACCAGTGCTAGGCCAACCAGGGGGGGGGGATTGTGATGTCATCGCCAAGCTCACATCACAGGCCCACCCCTGGCCAGTGGGTTTCCTGGGCAACACTGGCACTCAGCTAGCCAGTTTGGTACCACCTGGGCAAAGCCGGACACCCCTGCTAGTAAATAATAAAATAAACCTTGTGTTGTGAGCAAATCTTTCTCACACTACGTCAGGCAAAAGGAACTGCAGAATGAACTCACCAAAAGGTGACTTCATTTTGGCAGTTTCATGTCTGGTCTAGAAATGGAAGAAGAAGAAGAAACTACAATGCCCTAACAACTGTCATATAGCATTTGGGAAACTTTGACATTAAAAAGTGGCTTGCATACCATAAGCTTACAATCATGTGTCTGAATCTTTATAATAGTTTATACCAATATTTTTGCATTTATAACCAACTAGCCAAAGTAGAATAAACTAAAAATAAGAGTAAAACCTGAAGAAAGGCCGTTGAGGCAGTAGAACTTTTATTGTTTGTATTTTCATCTGCTGGTGTGGGAGGGAAGTAGGACTTATTGTAGTTTTGCTTTATATTGCTTATATTGTGTTTCGTATTTATTGTACGCTGTGATAGAGAATTTGCCATATTGTGGAGATTTCTATTGTAATTGTAATTTATTTGTATTTACCTTTTGTTACTTTAAATGCTGTAAACCACTTTGAGTCTCCCATTGGGTCGAGAAAAGCGGTATAGAAATAAAACTCTATCTATCCATCTATCTAATTAAAAATAAGTCAACTGAAACCAGCCCCTAATAAACACACCCGCTCAGCCTAAAAAAATAACTTCATCATTATTACAGAACTTCCTTCTTAAAATTATATATATAATTTCCTGGTTCCAAGCTAAAACTGGGCCATTATTAAAATCTAGTAAAGTTAAAGGTCTCTCCCACTGGAAAAGCCAGTCATGTCCAAGTCCAGGGGGCTATGCTCATCTCAATTTTCAGCCATAGAGTCAGCACTGCCTGCATCTACAGACGTCAAGTTCAGTGTCTTAATCACTAAGCCACTACGATCAGTGGTGGGATTCAGCAGGTTTGCCCCAGTTCACCAGACCCGGTAGCAGAAATTCTGGCTGGCCCCGCACATCCAAATTTTGAAATAAAGTAGTCCTAATTCGGGTGCAATTCAGGGCTTTCCCCCTAACCACACCCACCATATCATGCCCACAGAGTAGGTAGTAATTTTTTTTAAATCCCATCACTGACTATGATCCTCTAAAATCCAACATCTCTATAAAAGCAGACAATACTACATCTGATCCCATCCCCATGTTCAGTTTCAAACAATATGGTACATCATATGTGCACCACAGCCTGCATTATACAAAGGCCTGCTACCAGCTGGAGAATAAAAATCTCAGTTCCTCATGAGTGTTTTGTTCACCTACAGAATTATATAAAACTAGCTTTTTGGGGGGTGTTGGTGGTAGGGGTGGTTTTGGGGTGCACATGCACGCACGCACGCACACACGCACACACACACACACACACATTCGCTTCCCCCAGTGGGCGGGGGCTGAAAGAACCAGTGCCTTCGCCCCCCCTCCCCGTTGAAAGTGAAACACTTCCTCAGGAAGTAAAGGCAGTGAACAGAGCTCCGTTCGCTGCCTTTGCTTCCCGGGGAATTGGTTTACTTTCCTCAGTGGGAGGGTGGCAAAGGCACCAGTGTCTTTGCCCCCCACGGAAAGTGATGGCTTTACTCCGGGAGGCGAAGGCCGAGAACGGAGCACCATTCTCGGCCTTCATCTTCCTGAGTGAAGCGGCAGACATGCGGGGAGATGGGCTCCCCTTCTTCTCCCCGCTAGGTTAGTTAGACGGCACGTCGGTGGTATTATTTAGTGTGCACGCCGGCTTCCCAGCATTCTCTGTGCTTGTGCCCTTCAGCCTGATTGGCTGAGGGGTTGTGTGACATGGAGGATGCTGGGAACCGTAGGTTTTTTGTTCCGATTCGTGGGGCGGTTGCCCCACTCTCGGTGGTCGGATCCTTGCGGTGATGCTTGCAGGGTCTTAAGGTAAGTGTAGGCGGCTCAGTACAGGATAGTAGGGATGGGTGTGGGCATGCATGCCGGACACCAATGGCCTCCACACCTTTTTATAGGTTTAGATAATTTCTTAAGCACTTTGCATAATCAATCCTTTCTTTCTCCAGCCATTTAAGCCAGTAGCACCATACCTTGGTCACTGACTAAATCAGTAGGAATCCTTGAGTCACCCCGATATACTTCCTTCCATTGTAACAATCGTTTATTTATTCCTATCCTCCATTTTCTCTTGTTTGACTACTTGCTGGCTGGAATCCTGTTAGCACAACACAACACATCATATTGTTTTTGTTCCAAGCCTTTGGGAGCTGAAATTCACTGCCAGAACTAGTATTGATGTGATATTCTTTGGACATTAAAGGCTCTCCGTTTGTTCCTGAGGCACCCAAAGACTTCCTGAAGATGAAAGGGAACCTTGGAGTGAATGAAACTTTTAATTAAAGCAAAGCAAAGCAATCACACTTATATATCACCCCATAGCACTTAGTGCACTCTCTGGGCGGTTCATGAGTTAATGAGCATTTTGCCCCCAACATGCTGGGTACTCATTTTACCAACCTCAGAAGGATAGAAGGCTAAGTCAACCTTGAGCCCTGGTCAGGATCAAACTTCCAACCTTTTGGTTGCAAGACAGCATTTTACCCACTGTGACACCAGATTAAAAAAAAATTCAGCTAATAGCTCTATCAGTCTCTCTCACTGCCTAACAGAATTCCAGCTTCTTCATCAGTCTCTCTCACTGCCCAACAGGATTCCAGCTTCTTCACCAGTCTCTCTCACTGCCCAACAGGATTCCAGCTTCTTCATCACTCTCAGGAGTATTTGATAAGGGGCTAAGTTCAAAGGATTTTGGCATTTGAAATATATAATGCCTACAAGAAAACATATATCTACATGCTTGTTGGTCTTCTGAAATCTAAATGACTAGTGAGACCTCAGGACCCTCTTCTCAGAAGCCATGGTTATCCTTCCACAGCAAGTCTTGTTCTCTCATACATTTAATATTTTTCTCTGTAATCATGGTTTTTTTTTTTTAACTAAGCAAAATAGATATTAAACTAAATAACCTATGATTCCCTGGTCCCTTCTAGATCTTTTCTTTTAAAACAAGTAATTTGACAAGTACCTGCCTATCCTTCAGTAAACAGAGATTTTAATGACATTTCATTTGCTTTAGAACACGGGTTCCCAAAATATGGCCCACGGGCCAGCCCCGGCCTGCAGCATTATTTCATGAGGCCTGCGGTAGTGGCAGTGGCAGAAGCGGACACATTTATGACAGCTGTGGATGCATTTTATGGCTGCATTTATTGTGGGGGGAACCACTAGCCTGGCCAGCTCAGCTGTCTGAGGGGGCATGGTCTGGCCTGCGGCTTAAAAAGGTTGAGAACCTCTGCTTTAGAAAGTCAGAATTTTTGCATACCAGTTCCCAAAACACTCCCAGACATGTTTTTAAAAAATGCAGTCCTAGAACTTTGCCTTTTTTGCCTTCATTTAAGAACTTAATCCTTCACTTAATCCTTTCTTAAAGCTGTCGAGACTGACAGCTGTCACCACTTCTTCTGGCAGGGAGTTCCATAGACCAGTGATCCTCTGGGTGAAAAAGTATTTTCTCTTATTTGTTTAAAAACTAGTACCCAAATGTTTCATGGAGTGCCCCCTAGTTCTAGTGTTGTGCGACAGGGAAAACAGTTTTTCCTTGTCTACTTTGTCCACATCGTGCATGATTTTATAAACTTCAATGAGGTCACTTCTTAGGCGCCGTTGTTCAAGAGTGAAGAGGCCCAACCGTTGCAACCTCAGATGGTAAGGAAGGTGTTCCAGTCCCCTAATCATTCTGGTTGCCCTCCTCTGCACTTTTTCCAGCTCCATAATATCCTTCTGGAGGTATGGCGACCAGAACTGTACACAGTATTCCAGATGGGGCCTCACCATAGATTTATAAAGAGGCAAAATGACACTTGCTGACTTATTTTCTATACCCTTCCTAATGATCCCTAGCATTGAGTTTGCTTTTTCCACTGCTGAGGCACACTGGGTTGACACCTACATTGAGCTGACCACCAGGACACCAAGGTCCCTTTCCTGGTTTGTCGCAGAGAGTTCAGACCCCATCAGTTTATAAATGTAATTGGGTTTTTTTTTTTGCCCCAATGAGCATCACTCTGCACTTAACTCAGTTCTTTGAACCTTCTCTGAAAACAAAAACTTAATAATGAGAATTTTTTACAGCAAAGACTAATGTTAAAAATTCATTTTCCCTCTATGCATTTTTCCTATCCTCCTTTAACAATCATCCCACTAATTCCTCATCTGATGGTTCAGCTATGTCCCTGGTTAAAGAGTTATATCTAATACTGTATATTTCAAATAAATTTCATTCTTCATCTTGACGTGTCATGCAATATGATCCTCAATTCTGTGTTTTTCAATTCATGCTATTGCTAGTATTCTTATGTTTCGCCAGAGGTTATGCTCCTCTTTGGTCTCCTATGAGCAAGAGAAGCCTTTTTGCCTTGTACAATTTCCTTGACACTTCCTCATTAACCATGCTGACATCCAGTCAGACTTGTTTGTTTGGTTTCTTTACTAATCCATAATGTGCATTCTAGCTGAGCTTCTACTATTGTGGTTTTAACTTATCTTTAAGCAGCCGGAAGGGATTTGCCATTCTAGAGCGGGGTGGTCAAACTTTTTGGGTTGTGGGCCGGTCACGTGGTTGAGTGGGCCGGTCATGTGGTTCCACCGGAAATGGAAGATGTGTCAACACATGTGCAAAATGGCACCATTTTGCACATGTACAGGCACGTTTTACTTCCACCTTCAGGAGTGGCACAGGTGGTATGGGCTGGATTATAAGGCACTGTGGGCCGGATCCAGCCTGCAGGCCATAGTTTGGGAACTGCTGTTCAAAAGACTCTCCCTTTCAATTTTTTCCTTTCCCACTTCTTTTTGAGAAGATACCTCTTTTGAAAACAAAGGTTGACTATTCTGAGCTTTATAGACAACTTTTACTCACATGTACATGTATGTCTCATTGGGTTAGAATTAGATCCATCAAATCATATGAGTTATATCACATTGACTTAAATGAGTCAATTTTAACCAGCCTTAGCAATAAATTCCTCCAATTCTTTTCATGCACACTCCTCCCTTTCCCTCATTGTTAACTTACTGTCCATTTGCAATAATTTGGCTTACTCTCCTTTTCATTTAGAACCATGGTTCCCAACATGGGGCTCACGGCCCACAGGGGGACAATTTGATTTTTAAGGGGAGCAATTCGAGAATGAGTGAATGGTCTTTTAGGCTTCCTCCATGTGAATAGTTCACTTTTTGAATAATAAGAATTATATGTCACGGGGAGGTGCCTTCGGGATTTTAGAGATGCTCAGGTGGGTCATGACCAAAAAAAGGTTGGAAACCACTGATTTAGACACATTTCTATGTCCAGCACAGAACAGTGGCTTGCCGTATAGTGGAGTGACTGTGGATTCATGTCCTACAAGAAGGAACACCTCTTTCACTTGAAGAATATCATTTTTATTTTTGTTGTTCAGTGGCACACTCGATTGCAACACTTTGCAACCCTATGGACCATTGTCCTCCAGGCACCTCTGTCCTCCACCATCCTCCTCAACTCATCCAGCAATGTGCCCATTGTGTCTACAATACCATCTAGCCATCTCATCTTTGGCCACCCCCTTCTTCTTTTGCCCTCCACCTTTCCCAGCATCAAGGCTTTCTCAAGTGAACCCTCTCTTTTCATTTGATGTCCAAAGTACTTTAGCTTCATCTTTACTATTTGACCTTCTAAGGAGCAGTCAGGGTTTATTTCGTATCCGACTCTAGGGTTCAGTGTTTATCTCTGTTTATAGCCAAAGAGCCAGCGCTATTTGCGTCTGCAGATGTTTCCGCGGACATGTGGCAGGCATGCCTCAACACCGGAGTGCACGGAACGGTGTTTACCTTCCCACCGAAGTGGTCCTTATTTATCTACCTGCAATTGCTTGCTTTCGAACTGCTAGGTTGGCAGGAGCTGGGACAAAGGCGGGAGCTCACTCCGTCCTGCAGTACTCGGGAATCGAACTGCCACCTTTCAGTCAGCGAGCTCAGCGTCTGAAATACCACCGACAGCCTCGGAGCTCAGAAGCTCCGGGAGATCAGACACAAACGCTCCTTCCTGCCCGTGCCCGGCCAACCCCAGCCAACGCGTGTAATGCCGCCGGATCGATGCCTCCCGCTACATCCTCCCGGTTCGATGTCTATAAATCCAATGCCTCTTGCCTTCCTTTTAATAAGCTTCATACAGTTTAATACGTTTCTTATCTATTCACCAGCGAAGGGTACGAAGAAGTCTGGGATCGCTGCTAAATGAAGTACGGGCAGCCCTAGTGAATTCTTGCAGTTCGGGCTTTTGGGGTCAGAGCCACACGACCCTTTCCCATCGTTTCCCAATCAGGAGCCACTTCTGTTTTCTAGCGTGTAGATCAGGCAGATGCGGAGAGGCTGAGGATCCAGGAAGGGTGGAAAGGGACGCGTGTGCATCGGAATCGGGGCACCTCGGGTGCGATGCGCCGTGTCTCTCTCTCTCTCTCTCTCTCTCTCTCTCACACACACACACACACACACATACACAGCGCCAATATGGGGCAACACACACACACACACATCACCAAGCCACCACCCACCCACACACACACACCCCACACACACACACACCCCCACACACACAGCGCCAATATGGACGGACGGACGGACGGACGGACACACACACACACACAGCGCCAATATGGGGCAACACACACACACACACATCACCAAGCCACCACACACACACACACACACACACACCCCACACCCCCCCACACACACAGCGCCAATATGGACGGACGGACGGACGGACACACACACACACACGCACACACACACACAGCGCCAATATGGACACACACACGCACACACACAACGCCACTATGGAGCAACACACACCGCACCAATATGGGGCAACACACACACACAGCGCCAATATGGACACATACACAGCGCCAATATGGGGCAACACACACACACACACAGCGCCATTATGGGGCAACACACACACCCACACACACAGACAAACATCACCAAGCCACCACCCACACACCCACACACCCACACACCCCCAATATGGACACACACACACACACACACACACACACACACACACAAACACACAGAGCGCCAATATGGACACACACGCGCGCACGCACGCACGCACGCACGCGCGCGCGCGCACACACACACACACACAACGCCACTATGGAGCAACACACAACGCACCAATATGGGGCAACACACACACACAGCGCCAATATGGACTCACTCACTCACTCAATATGCACACGCACACGCACGCACACTCTGGAGCAACACCCTGCGCCCACCTTCCTGGGCACTTGGCTTCAGACGAGCGCGCACCTTATAATGGGAATAATGTCACTCTTGCACCCCCACCTCACAGCGCGCCCTTCCCCGGCCCAGCCGTTTACCTCGGATATAGGTGCACTTGCTCTCGTCGAGCAAACTGGATCCGGAGCCCCCCATGGCGCTGGCTGGGGCAAGAGCGAGGCGGGAGGGCAGCGGCTGCAGCAGAGGAGGCTGGAAGGGAGGGAGCGGGGAGGAAGGCGAGCGAACGGCCCGACCTCTCCTTTCCCGCCACTTGCCCTCGGCCGTCCAGCGACGCGGCGGCTGCCAGGCGGCTCTTTTCCCTCTCAGAGTTTCCCCCCTCTGCAGCTGCAGCTGCTAGTGTGAAACTTCCTCAGCTCGAGAGGGCGCCGCCCTCCCAGGCGCCTCCTTCTCTCTCCCCCCCCTTCCCCTCTCCTCCTGGCAAAGAGGGGCAGGCGGGCGGGGAGAGAGTAAATACATACATAAATAAATATGTATTCCGCCCTGCTTCTGGCCACGACATCCCTCACACGCGGGGCCAGCCCTCCCCGGGAGGGTCTGCCGTCTTTCTTTGCTTCCCGCCTGGCATCCTTTCTCACTTTCTTCTCTCTACAAATGCAGCAGGAAAGCAAATGAGAGCTTTATTTTATCACTGATAGACAGACAGACTGACAGATAGGTTTTTTTTTCACCTTTATTCGTGTCAGATGATGCACCACCAGCATATAGTAACATACAAAGCTAAAATGAACGCCTCTAAAATCAAAACAGAATAAAATGAAAAAGGGCTAGATGACATTCGCCCAATATCGGGCCACATCAACAGCATTTCCTCTTGCCAACATAAGGTCCTCCTCAGGGGCATCGTGTGCATCGTATCATATGGGAGATAGTTTGTACTTCGCATTCCCACAGGCTGTCATCTACAGGGAAACCCTGTTTTCTCAGATTAGCCCTTGATCTTCCTACACCTGGCCATACCTGTCAACTGCGACTCCGGACAATCTGGGACCTGCACAGAACGGTTCACGCTTGCGTAGAACCCTTCTACACTTGCGTAGAACCCTTCTACACTTGCGTAGAACCCTTCTACACTTGCGTAGAACCCTTCTACACATGCATAGCCTTCTACGCAAGCGTAGAAGGGTTCTATGCAAGCGTGAAAGGGTTCTACGCAAGCGTAAAAGCCTTCTACACATGCGTAGAAGCCTTCTACACATGCGTAGAAGGCGACTTGTGCAGAAGGGATGTGTAGTACCTCTCCCCCACCCCCCACTGCCAAATTCTGGGGTTTTGGCAGCTCCGGGCGGGAAATGGTGCAAATCGGCTCCGAAAAAGGGAAAATCCTGGCCAATCCAGGTATGCACCTGGCCTTGACACTTTCAACCCAGGCCATAGCTGCTCTTGGCCAGGCGGTAGAGAGCCATGTGGTTCTGCCCAGTTATCTGGCAGTTCCTAGCTCACCTTCCACAGTTCTAAGGCAGCTTGTGGGGTGTGGTTGTTCAGAGGGGCAGAAGTTGTGAGGAAGTTGCCTTGATTTCAGTCTCATGATTGATTGATTGAGAGAGAGGGGGGGGGGGGGGAGAGAGAGACAGCTCTCAAACATTGCAGGAGCTTCCAGTGATTCAAGATCTCTTCTTCAGGCATGCACCAATGTCTGGTTGATAGTGCATCAAAATTATAATTCTTCTTCTCCTTTGCTTCCTCTTTTGCCCCTTTGGGTGTCAAGGAAGATGCAAGCTTCTTGTTCTGGCACGTCTAGCAACTCAACCAGTGTTGTCTGGTGTCGTTAGTTGATATCTCTCCATCTTACTCTAGGTCTGCCTGGTGCTCTTTCTCCTTCCCTTTTCATATATGCATATTTTAATATTCATATACATACTTTAACATTGGTTCGATTCCAATTCTTTTCCTTATAATCTCAATCCTGATTTTATCCCTTTGAGTCACTCCAGCAGCCATCCTCAGACATCTCATTTACGTAGTGACCAACTTTCATTTATGCTTTATTGTAAGTATCCATGTTTGGCACTGGTAATGTAAGGTGGGAATGAATATACTTTGTATGAGGTGTTTGACATTCTCAAACGTTCATGACAAGATGTCTGTTGCTTATTAGAAGTGAGTTGGGGAAAACAGCAGACAGCATCAGGTAGCTGTTGGTTGATATCATCCCCACTCCACAAACACAGGAAAGCGAATGTGACCATAATGTCCCTCACACACACAGACACAGAGAGATGGCTTTCTTTTTTTGGTCAGAGAAAAGGGCAACACAGCCCTCCATTTAGGAAGTAGTGTACCTCATCCAAAGTGGTCTGATTTAAATTCATTGCTTCCCTCACAGAGGAAATATGTGGGTTTCTCCATATATGGCATGGAATCCAAGCTGCCAGCTTCAATTTCATATTGTCTTTTGCTTTGGGATACAGTAGGGGCTTCCTCTCCATTTTTTAAAAAATTATGACAAACTTTAAGATGAGAGGCTAAGTGATAGCCAAGGGGGAAATTTGAACCCAGATCTCCCACAGCAGAGTCTAGCTTTCCATGCTGTGCAGAGAACTAGAGGCTAGTTCTACTGGGCAAAGTGGTAGGGGCAAAAGATGTCTTAGGCTCCCAGGGCCAGCCCTAAAAGAAATACCCTAATAATAGAGGAGATGACTTTCAGTTTGCTGCTGCCTGGCTGCACACCTTGTGCAGAATTGATGAAAACCTGGGGGAATGATGCTACATGCTGGCAGTTTTTATTTAGAATCAATGGCATCCAACTGAAAATTTAAAAAGAAAGATGCATCAAAGCTAATGAAGTGGAGGCTCATTTTTATCATTAGTACTCAAAGCAAACTGTAGTCCTGTACTGTATAGCACTTTGAAAAGAGGTTAAAGACTCTCTCTTTTTCCACCGTAGCTCACTGCTGTTAGTAGACTCCACAAACACTGGGCCATTGAGCTTAGCATCATGCCTTCATTAGCTTGATGTCCACAGTAACTTCCCATTTTGCTCACCCCTAAGGCTGGCTCTGCATGTATCTGCTAACAGCAAGATATACAAAAAGGAACACACAATTCTAGTTTTCAAAGGTCACCTGAGATTCATGAATTTCAGTTTCCAATAAAAACCCTTCCTACAAGGATAAGCCCAGCCACTAAGAGCCATCTTACAGTTGCCTCATGTAATGGATGTTGGGAATGGGGTAGTGCTATCAACCTCTGTTAACCATCCCCCCCCCTAAACTAGTCTCAATAAAATGCACAATAAAATGCCAAAAATAAAATGAAATAAACTAGTCTCCCCTGTAAGGTCGCCCTTGCTCGAAAGCCAGTCTCATCCCCATTCTACTGCCAGTCTAGTAGTAGCTCCGGTTGAGTGGAACAAAATTAGATTAGGGAAAGGGCATGATGGAAATGGTTGAACATTCATTCCCAAATGATGATGCTTCAGTAGGGTTGCCATATGTCCCGGTTTTCCGGGATTTTCCTGGATTCAAGCTGTCCTGGCCGGTTCAAGAAAAAAAATGTAAAAGCTCCGGATTTTTAAATTTGAACACAGGAAGCAAAATCACCCCTCACCAAGGGATTTTTGCAAAGAGTTAATTCACTGCTTCACTGACTTTATTTCAATTATCCTGCTTGAAAGCAGTGAAGGCAAAACAGCACCCTGAGAAGCCCACTGGGGAGAGGAAACACTTGCAAGCGAGATAACTGAAAGAAAGGCACAGAGGCAGTGAAATCACTTTTTGCAATAATCCCTTGGCTCACCTTGACGTTTGGGGGACAAGGAGTCATCCTCAGCCCTTTTCCTCGGAAGCCAGGAGGGAGCAAGAAATACCCATATCTAAGAAGCCAAACCTCCACCATACACTGGGATGGAGGATTCCTTCTTCATGTGACCACAAAGGGTTAATTGCATAGGGTCGGTATTCCCTGTCTGCTCTGGACAGGGATTATGCGGGGTTTTAGAACCGTGGTCTCCCCGACAGCCCTGTACAATGCATGCACAGTTTGAAGAACGCAATGGCTGTCCTGGTTTGGTGGGAGAGAATTATGGCAACCCTATGCTTCAGTCAAAATCAAAGTTCCCCATAACTGATTTAAAATTAGGAAGTTTAACTATAGATATTTCACTTCAATTCTGTATTCCTGCCTTAGTCAGCCCAATATATTTTGCTGCCTGAGTCAGAGCATCAAGTGGTGCCTCCCCCCAGTCAATATGCAAAGTACCCTAGACCAGTGATGGTGAACCTTGGCACTCTAGCTGTTCTTGGACTTCAATTCCCAGAAGCCCAAGTCCGCATTCCTGTTGATCAGGGCTTTTGGGAATTGAAGTTCAAGAACAGCTGGAGTACCAAGGTTCACCATCACTGCCCTAGACTGGGATGGTGAATCTTGGCACTGCAGCTGTTCTTGGACTTCAAATCCCAGAAGCCCAAGTCTCTGTGAATCCACACGTGTGGATTCATAGAGACCTGAGCTTCTGGTAACTGAAGTCCAAGAACAGCTGAAGTGCCAAGGTTTGCCTCACTACCCTAGGACAATCTGTTTTAGCACCTGAGGTAGAAAAGCCCACAACCGCCTGACACCAATACCCACCCTGTTGTGTCCTAAAGCCTGTGCCTTTAAGCAATGTACCTATCCATGTGTATCCAATGTAACCTTTTCTATGTGTAACATTGTAACCTTCAGCTGCATCACTGTAACCTTAATAGGACGCGAGCTAGTGACCACTAGATGGCAATAGCGAGCGTCCAAGCTCATTGGCCCAAGACTCACCTAGAACAACAGCGCGGGAAGATTCCCGCCACTACCTTCACCTGGACAAGAAGGGCGTGACCTACAATGACGTCACGCGGACAGTAGCCAATGGACTGTCAAGGAGCCACATTCAAATGTATAGCCACTGTATATATTGAGCTGTTCATCCGCCATTACCACATGTTCCCTCTGACCAGCATGTAATAAAGTTGTGTTAAGCCAGCTCTTCGGCTGTCCTGGTGTCCTTGGTCCCATACACTAAATTGGCGACGAAGGTGGGATGATGGCTGCCCACGGGACCAAGACATACGCCGGTTTCGACATCAAGAAACCGCAAGATTGGGAACTCTTCGAAATGGACTTCCAAGACGCGCTGGTGGAGTTCGAGGTGACGGACGAGGCAAAGAAGAGAGCCATCCTCACCAGAATGCTCGGGCACGACGGCAAGAGGGTATTAATTGAGCTCATCGCACCCAAAAAGGCAGATGAATTCAAGGCAAAGGAGCTCCTGAAGGTGCTGCGAGACCATTTCCGGCCCTCGGTAGCGATGTTTCCCGCTCGGAGCGCGTTTTGGAGGCGAGTCCAAGCGCCTGATGAGTCGGTTGCCGCTTTCGTAGCGGCCCTACGCCTGGCTGCCGGCCCGTGCAAATGGGAGAATTTGGAAGTCACCCTTAGGGACTGCGTGCTATGCGGCCTGAAGGACGCCGAGATTCAGCGCACGCTAATGAATCAGGAGCCGCCCCCCACGTTGCAGGAGGTCCTGAAAGCGGCACAGGCCGCGGAAGCCACGAAGGCAGGGGTGCAAGAGCTCCAGGACTGGCGGCCGAAGGCCGACAAAGCAGAGAGTTCGGTGCACGCAGCCCGGCGAATTTCGAAATCGTCCGCCGAAAGCAGCGACGATGAGGACATCCGGAGGGTCCGGAAGGAGGGCCGGCGTTGCGACGGCTGCGGAGCGACTCACGACCGTGCCAGGTGCCCGTTCAGAAAGGCCGAGTGCCACAACTGCGGGCGACGCGGGCACATAGCCAAAGTCTGCAGACAACGGCGCAAGGACCGGAGGAGCTCGCCCGACCGCCCAGCGAGGCCAGACCGCTCGACGAGACTAAAGGATGGCGCCCGGCCCACGAGGAAGCAGGACGGCGTGGGCCGCATCTCCGACGACAGCGACGACGACGCCCCGGTTTTCAGCGTGTCCATGGGACACCCCCGTTACTTTGTTGAGGTACTGGTGCAAGGGGCCCCTGTTAGGATGGAGATTGACTCTGGCTCCTCTTACTCAATCATTTCCCAGAGGGAGTTTTTGAGAATTGCCCCCCGCGTACGGCCCAAGCTCAAAGCGTTGAGGTCCACGCTTCGGGACGTGCAAGGGAACAGTATCCCGGTGTTGGGGGTAGGGAACTTCCAGGTTCAGTACAAGCGGCACGCCGCGGAACTCCCCCTAGTCGTTCTTAAGGGGGGTAATTGCAGCCTCCTCGGGACTCAATGGTTTCAGCCCCTGGGTCTGTTCATTGGGGGGGGGTGCACGCCGTTGGGTCTGACCCGATACAGGAGGTGTGCGACGCGCACCCCGAAGTCTTCAAGAAGGGACTTGGGAAATTCAATGGACCCCCAGTAACGTTCGACCTGGACCCGGAGGTCCGCCCAATCAGACTCAAACCGCGCAGGGTGCCTTTTGCACTCAAGGACAAAATAGAGGCGGAACTGGACAAATTAGTGGGCCAGGGGATTCTTGTTCCTGTTGATTCCGCGGAGTGGGAAACTCCAATTGTCACAGCATTGAAGGCCAATGGGGAGGTTCGCATTTGCGCCGATTATAAGTGCACCATTAATAAGGCAATCCGCCCTAATGCGTACCCGGTGCCGGTGGTCAGCCATTTGCTAGCCAGGTTACATGGGGGAAAGTGTTTCGCTAAGCTCGACCTGGCACAGGCCTATCAGCAACTCATGGTAACCCCTGCCGCAGCTGCTGCACAGACCATAATCACGCATAAGGGGGCGTTCCAGGTGACGCGCCTCCAATTCGGCGTGAACTCGGCGCCTGGAATTTTCCAGTCGCTCGTGGAATGCCTCCTCAAAGGGCTGGACGGCGTTTTACCATATTTTGATGACGTATTGATAACGGGGGGGGGGGAGTGAGGTTGAGTTGGCTGAAAGGCTAAACAAGGTCCTGGCGGCGTTCGAACAGGCGGGGCTGAGGTTGCGAAAAGACTGTATTCACCAAAATTTAAAAAGTAGCCCTTTAGATTATGGCAACAGAACAGAGCCAAGATACAAACCAATTTTCAAAAGGCTTAACAGTGTATAACTATGTGGCCTCATATGAAGATATCATAGAGTAGACATAGTACTGCAACTGGGCTGGGACCGTGGAGAAGAATCCTTAGAGCTCACCTTAATCAATAGACAGATCCTTAACAAGGCATAACTACAGAGTTAACAACTGTTGGCCTTTAGAGTTGCTGGACTGGAACTTCAACCAATTCTAGCCACCATAATCAGTAGAGAAGAATTAAAAGAGCAGGTGGCTGGATAGCTGAGTTAGGGTACCTGGTTGTGGAGCCAGCACTTACAGTTCAGTTTGATCCATATCAGCAGGAATGTGAGAATGAACTCTAAAAATAATTGATAGATAGCACTGCAATCCCCAAAAACTTAAAACATTCTAATATCAGCACATTGCACAAGATGATGTTTTGTTAGACTGCCAAAAGATATGACAGTATGTGTAAAAGTAAATCAATTAAATAAGTAGGGACTGTGGTGGCTCAGTGGTTAAGAAGCTCGCCTAGTAGCTGGAAGGTCGGCAAGTTGGCAGTTTGAGACCCGACTACTGCATGATGGAATGAGTGCCTGTCCCTGTCCCAGCTCCTGCCAACCTAGCAGTTCGAAAGCAGAAATTGCAAGTAGATAAATAGGGACCACTTTGGTGGGGAAAAGATCTTGGGGACATGAAAGGAACCTCATTCGGGTGGCCCCTGAGCAGAGTTCCTCCAGCAAAAATCCTTGCAACCCAGAAAGTACCTTTTTGTGCTTATGACACTATTAAAATAAAAAAAAATGAAATAAGTGATTCAATAATAGAGCATACAGGTGAGTGATTTCCATTGTCTGTATTTATGGAACAAAATGAAAAGCTTTTGCACAAGAGACTGATTAATATATTGTTTTTAGCATCAAATATCAACAGAGAGTGAAAAAAATTGACCAAACCATTCATAAATATGTGGATGCAGCAGACGTGAACAGTGGAAAATTTGGACAAACTGACCCAAAAATTACAGGTAACAACAGGGCAAGAGAGAGAGAGAGAGTGAGAGACTATTTTAGTGAACAGTGGTACCCTTTCATAGAATAAACAGGAACAAATGAATGGAAAACAAACCCACAAATTCAAAATAGAAAATTCCAGACATGTAAGCAAACACATGTGCAAAAAAGACCTCTCCCAAACTAACTAGGAATACCTGAATTATAAATATTTTAAACAATAAAATAAAGTTTTGTTCAACTAAAATCTGAACAAGAATTAATGCTTTCTTTGTGAAAATGCACTCGAAAATAGATGATGTTTTACAACATTTAAACATTTTAATAATTTTTATTAATTTTTATAAAATAACAAAAATATAGTAAAATATAGAAAAAGAAAAAAGATACATAAACAGAAAAAAACAAATTAATACATTAAATTACTTATATTCTATTATAATGGCATTGTAAACAATACCAATTCTTGAACCTCATTTATATCATACCTTCTTAAAACATATACCCCACAAATTATATCTTTTCATGAATATCTATACTATGTATCACTTATCAACAATTATGTTCTCATTATTTCATTAATTATGGATCTAACATTCCATAAATTTATAAGGTTCAATCTAATATATTACAAAATAATATTTATAACACCCAGTGATATATACAGCCATGAGGATCAGATTTCTAATTTAATCTTTCCAGAAACTCATATGCTGAGGTACTGGTTTGTCTCCTTTATCCCATACTAGCATGGGTTGCCCGGCGTTGCCGGGCTTTTTTTGGGGTTTTTTTAAATAAAAAAAATGCCGTGCATTTTTTAAATGTTTTGGACAGGTAAGGTTTTTTTTGTTTTCCTGTAAAAATGGTGCTGGTCTGTGTTTAATGGTTTTTAAAGTTTTTTTGAATTTGTGGCTTATTTGTGCTGGGTCCGGCTGTGGGGGACTTTTTATTTTATTTTTGTTCATACAAATTTAATTTTTAAATTTTTTTTAAAAATTTTATATTTAATTTGGTGTTAAAGTGATTTATGTAATTTTTTTATTTTTTGAGAGTAGTGTGTATATTTTGGAATGTTTTGCAAACTTATTTTCTGCATTTTGGAATTATGAATTTATCTTTATCTATCATGTGCTCCACACTCCTGCACCACACCTGGAAGGGCCATGTGGTGGAGGAAGGGCAAAATGGCCATCCGGCCCCCAAAGCTGTCTGAGGGAGTGTGTCCTGGCTCTCAACTTGAAAAGGTTGAGAACTCCTCATTTAGCATATCTTGAATGCATCCTCTACTCGTTTTTCTTTTGGCCTCTGGGTGGCGGTGGTGAACTTTGTTTCCTCTCTTCCATTCTCCTCTTGTCCTCTGGGTTTCAGTTCCGGTAAGTGTTACTTCCTTTATTTTGGTCATTCGAGTTCCTGTCGCCATGAAGTGAAGACGTCTTCATGGTAAGCACTCTGATTTATTTATTTATTTATTTGGGGGGAGTTGAGTTTTTGTTGGGGGGGGGGCTGTTGCTTTTTGTTGTATGTTTTCCTGTCTTTGTTTGTGTTTATTTTTTAAAGGTTAGATTTCTGTTTTTGAATGGTTTTGATTTGTTTTTTAGTGCGTCCTTTTTTTAGGGGGGGGTGCCTTTTGTTCTCACGGGCCATGCTTGGTGGCCCGTGGGAAAGTAGGGTACTTGCAGCGGGGGTGCCTTTTCTTCCCATGGGCCATGCTGGATGGCCCTTGGGAAGGGTGCGTTGTTGCGGGGAGGGTGCCTTTCGTTCCCACGGGCCATGCTTGTTTGTCCGTTGGGAAGAAGGGCAGTTGCGGGGGAGGGGTGGTGGGTGGTTTGTTTTTATTTTTGGCGCGGTGGCTGGCCCTTCGAATGGAAGGGCAGCGGCGGCCGAGGTTTATTTTTCCTCCGTGGGCCATACTTGCTGGCCCGTGGTGAAGAAGGGGAGTTGTGGGGTTTTTTTGTTTGTATTTTTTTCACGCGCCGCTGGCTCTTCGAACGGACGAGCAGGGGCGGCGGGTTTGTTTCATTTTCTTCCCCCACGGGCCATGCTGGCTCGCCCGTGGGGATGAATGGCGGCGGAGGCGGCTTTCTTTAAGTTTTGTTTTCGCGCGCCGGCTGCCTCCTCGTTCTGCGCGCTCATGGCGCGCAGGACGCTGGGGCTTGTAGTAATAGGTTGGTGCTTTGTGTTTGTGATGCGTTTTTTTAAAATGCTTTTCTTTTGATTGGCTGCGGCGCGTGTCCGAACGCTGCGCCGTGCCAGAGCCTCTCAGCCTGATTGGCTCTGGCGCGCCGCGGCGCAGTGACTGTTGGGACGTTAAGTTCTTTCCCTTTCTTGCCGTTTGTGGGGCTGAGGCCCCCGTGCCGGATTTTTAAATCCTTCGTTGACCTGCGTAGGCAATTCGGCCGTGCGCACGAAGGAAGGGTGCGGGTCAGTAGGGCGACGCATAGCAACGTATAGCCAATTCCAATGGTGAACACTTGGTTTTATAGGTTAAGATTAAAACATGTTGCACAAATGGCCTCCATATTTCCCAGAACTTATTCTTTTTCAAAATATCTTTCTTCACATTCAATTCACATGTCAATTTATCATTCAAGGCAATTTCCCACATTTGTTCCAAGATTGCTTTTACATCTCCAACAATTTCTCGTTTTGCTATTATCCATTCGGTGTAATTTGACCGGAGTCAAGTACCACCTCCATAATATTTTATAATTATGCTCTTTTAATCTAAACAAAAGATTTATCATAATTCTTCTCTTCCATTTATTTTTCCAATGTGATTCAGGAATTCTTATATTTAAATCCTCCTCCCATAACATTCTCAAAACATTTTGTGAATTTTCATCCTTATTTAAAATTTTATATATTTTACTTACTACACCTTTTATCCCCATTTCTCCTTTTCTTATTTTACAAATAATCTCTTCAAATTCTGTTTTGTCCCTCTGTAGACTAAGCTAATCTTTATATCTCTTCCCCCATTTATTTATCAAAATTACTTGTAACCAATTCAATTTCATCTGAACACTTCAGCTCTTAGTTCAAGTTTATCACATATCTTTATCTAATCTTTTAACAGAAACACATCCTTTCTCAGAAGTATATCCTTTATTCTTTTGTCTACTTTTACAGGAAACGTCTTTATATCTTCCATGTCCATTATCCGAGATACTTCTGGTGCAAGTTTCCCCTTAGTATTTTTCCAGACATCTAGCATTGCTTTTGTCAATTGATTATTTGTCTTTATCTCCTTATCCAAAAAATTTGTGTTTTAATTCTTTTATCTCTATCTCATCCCAGATAACCTCAGACTTTGCTATAATCTTTGCAATATTTTTAATTGAAAAGCTCTATAATAATATTTAATATTCAGAAGACCCAGACCACCTTCTTTTTGCGATACATACCATAAACCTTTTGTAATTCTTGGTCTTTTCCCTCCATTACAAAAAGTATTTAACATACTCTGAAAGCTGTTTATATCTTTTTCCTTTAATTGAATCAGAAGAACATCAAATAAAAAAATTATTTTTGGCAGTAACTTCATCTTACATAATGCAACCCTACCAAACCAAAACAAATTCAACTTACTGTATTGTTTTATTTTTTCTTTAATTTCCATTCTTTGATTATCATAATTCAGTTTCTTAAGTTCTTCAATTTTATTTGTAATGTTTAGTCCTAAATATTTAACACTATTTTTAATTTGTATATTATATCTTTCCTTTATCTTTTTTTTGTTCTTCTTCACCTACGTTACAAAAAATTGCCTTTGATTTATCCCAGTTCACTTTTAATCCTGTCATTTCCTCAAATTCCCTCAGATATACCTGAATTTGCTCCATTGCTTTTATTGGATTTTTCATTATAATCATCGTATCATCTGCATATAAACTAATTTTTATTTCTTCTATTCCTTCAATCTTTTGAACTTCTCTTATAAATGTCGCTAATTCTTCTATAGCTATCACAAATAATATCGGTGATAATGGACACCCTTGTCTAGAACCGGCTTCTAATTTTATATCTTCTGTAAATATCTCATTCACTTTCACTCTAGTTGTACCTTTCTGATATAACTGGTCAATTAAATTTATAAATTTTGTACCAAACCCAAAATTTCTTATAATTTCTTTAATAGTAACCCACTGCAAAGAATCAAAAGCTTTAAAAATATCTAAAGATAACAATCCAATCTTTTCCCTATTTTGCTCCGCTATATCCACCAAATCCACCACTCTCCTTGTAAGATCTGCCATATATCTGCCCTTCAGAGACCCAGCTTGATCTTTATTTATATATTCCTTCATAAATTCATTTAATCTATTTGCCAATATTGCAGTAAAATTTTTAGCATCCTGATTTATCAATGAAATTGGTCTATATGATTCTATCTTCTCTGGATCTTTTCCCGGTTTAGGAATCAAGGCGACTACTGATCTATACCATGAAGACAGTAATGATCCTCCATCTAATATATAGTTAAACAGCTTCAGAAGTCTCGGAGTTACCAGATCTTTAAATCTTAACCTATAAAACCAAGTGTTCACCGTTGGAATTGGCTATACGTTGCTGTGCGTTGCCCTACTGACCCGCACCCTCCCTTCGAGAGCACGGCCGAATTGCCTACGCAGGTCAACGAAGGATTTAAAAATCCGGCACGGGGGCCTCAGCCCCACTAACGGCAAGAAACGTAAAGAACATCACTTCTCGAAAGTCCTTGCGCCACGCCGCGCCAGAGCCAATCAGGCTGAGAGGCTCTCGCACGGAGCAGCGTTCGAACACGCGCTGCAGCCAATCAAAAGAAAAGGAATTTTAAAAAACGCAGCACAAACACAAAGCACCAACACATTACTACAAGCCCCAGCGTCCTGCGCGCAATGTGCGAGCAGAACGATGAGGCAGCCGGCGCGCAAAAACAAAACTAAAAAAAGCCGCCTCTGCAACCATTCAACCCCACGGGCGAGCCAGCATGGCCCGTGGGGGGAAAAAATAAAAAAGAAACCACCGCCGCTACTCTTCCGTTCGAAGGGCCGGCGCACGAAAAATAAAAGTTAAAAATAATCCCACCGCCGCAGCCATTCTTCCCCATGAACGAGCCAGCATGGCCCGTGGGGGAACCCCCCCCCCAACGCCACCATGGCCCTTCCGATCGAAGGGCCAGCCGGCGGCCCAAAAAGACGAGAAACAAACAAAAAAACCCACCCCCGGCCGCCGCTACCCTTCTCTTCGAAGGGCCAGCCAGAGCACCAAAAATTAAAGCAAACAACCCACCCCCCACCCCCCGCAACTGCCCTTCTTTCCCACCGGGCAAGCCAGTATGGCCCGCGGGGAAAAAGAATAAACACCCCACTGCCTCTCCCTTCCTTCCCATGGGCCAGCAAGTATGGCCCGTGGGAAAGAAATAACCACCACCCAGCAAATGCCCTTCCTTCCAATGGGCCATGAAGCATGGCCCGTGGGAAAGAAAACCTCCCCGCAAATGCCTATCCTTCCCACGGGCCATCCTGCATGGCCCATGGGGAAAAAAAGCCTCCCCGCAATTGGCCTTCCTCCCCACGGGCCATCCAGCATGGCCTGCGAGAAAAAAGCCACCCCCCCACACACACACACACTAGAAAAAACACACAAAATCACAAACAAACAGCCAAATATGAACAAGATAAACACACACATACACCCCCCAAAAAGAATCCACCCCCAACCCCCCCTAAAAAACCCCCACATTACTTACAAAAAGACGTCTTCCTTCTATGAGAACCGGAACACAAATGAGAAAGAGGAAACTTACCGGAAGCAACACCAAGAGGACAGAAGGTACCAAATGCAATGAGAAGCTCAAAAGCTCACCACCACCACCCAGTGGCCAAAACAGAAACAACATTCTAAAATATTTAAAAAATAATAATAATTCTAAATTTAATCACATAAATTATACAAACATTCAAAAAAAAAACCACACTAATCTCAAAAATTACCAAAATAAAACCACTTTTCACTATGAAAAACCAAAACAAAAAAAATTTAAAAGAACATTTTAAAAAACAAAATTAAATTTGAAACTAAATAATATTACATTAAATTAAATTAAATTAAATTAAATTTACATTTTTTTTACATAAACATAAAAAACAAGTTCAAAAACAAAATTACTCGAAGCCACAAAATCAAAAAAACTTACACCACCAGTTAAAACAGCGCATCACCATTGCTTCGACAAATAAACGAAAGCCTTTAGTATCCAACACAAATTTAAAAAGCCCGGCAACGCCGGGCAAACTATGCTAGTTCTTTATAAAATTCCACAGTAAATCCATCCTCACCTGGCACTTTATTCAATTTCAAACTCTGTATCACCTCTTTAATCTCTTTCTCTGTTATTAAGGCTTCCATTCTATCTTTGCGTTCTTCTCTAACTTTAATTCCCTTCCAATTTTTCAAATATTCCCTTAACCTTTCTACTTTTATCTTTTTCTCAGAATGTAACTCTTGATAAAACCCTTTTATTAGATCAACCTTCTCCTTTGTTTTGTTACATCTCACTCCTTGTTGATTTATCAAAACACCAATTTCTCTTTTAATTCTCTTTTCTTTCGCAGCTCTAGCTAACAATTTTGAGCTTTTATTACTATATTCAAAGTATTCACTTTTTAAATATATCAAATCTTTTTTAACTTTCTCTATATCTTTACCTATTAACTCCCTTTTTAATCTCTGTATATTTTCTAAAATTTTCTTCTTTTCTGTTCTTATATGTTCCTCCTGAAGCTGTTTAATTTCTTTTTCAATTTTCTCGTGTTTATCCTTTAATTGTTTATTCCTTATACTCTTTAATTTAATACATTCTCCTCTAAAAACCGACTTCATGGCATCCCACACTACATTATACATTACTTCGCCTGTATGATTCCATTGCCAATGTTGATTCCAGATCATGTCTATATTTTCCTTCTATTTAGAATCACTAAACATTTTCAGATCATATTTTCAACTATTCTGCTTCCTCTCTATCATTCCTACTCCCAAATGCATTAAAAAATTTTGTGTGGTCTGACTCTTTAAAAATTCCAACATCTATTTCTTCTATATTCTTAAGTATATTATCTGTAATGAAAAAATAATCTATTCTAGAATATGAGTTGTGAACTTGCGAAAAGTAAGTATAAGTTCTTTCTAAACCTTTAAATTCTCTCCATGCATCTTTTAATCCTAAAAGTTTAGTCCAATTATCAAATATTTTCATTTTTGATCCTGTTCTATCTCTTACCGCATTAGTACAATCCATATTACACCTTATTAAATTAAAATCCCCTGCTATTATCATTTTTACCATCTTTTTTATCAAAATTCGATATACTTTATCTAAACATTTATCTTGTTGTTCGTTTGGAGCATATATATTCACAAGAGTTATTTCTTCATCATCTATTATACCTTTTACAATCAAAAATCTACCTTCTGGGTCGGGAATGCTTTTTGTCATAGTAAAACACAATCTAGTTGAAATTAATATCACGACCCCTCTAGCTTTTGACGTACCATATGCTTTTTCATATATCTGTGTCCAACCTAAAAATAATTTATTTGTGTCTTCCGATTTTTGATGTGTTTCTTGCAAAAAGATTATATCTGGACGATCTTTTCTAAGAGCTGATTCCAATCTTTTATGTTTGACTTGAGAGCCAGTACCTTTCACGTTCTATGTTAATATCTTAACAACCTTCATGGATACTTTTTACATAAAATCTCTCAATTCTATCATGATCCTCATAGGCAGTGCGATTAACTAATCAATCTATCCCCATTAACCCAAACTTCATAAAACAATAAAACTTCAACAAAACTAAAAATAAAAATTTGTCCTTCAACACCCCTCTACTTTCTTTTCCAAAAAGCTGTCTCTGAATTTCCAAAGAGAGAGGAGGAGCACACGGAAGATGTACCTAAATATCCACTATGTGCTCAAGCGCTCTCTGTTACTAATTTCCCTTGAATATTCATATCACTATATAATTGTAAGTATTCATCCCTCATCAGAATCCATCACTTCAACCACACTCATTTCTCTAAGACTGCTCCCTCCCACTGCGCCTCCAGTTTCTTCTTCAATCTGCACCTTCTAAATAGCCCCTGTCTTCATCAATGCTTGCCTCAAGGATGACCATTCCTATGTACCTCCTCTAATTAGACCAATCATTCGAAAATATTCCAGAGGATCCATTCCTGAGTCAATTGTATGCAATTTTTTTGCATAAAAAAACCTCACCTGCAACGGAAACCTCCAATAATAATTAATCCCTTAATCCCGAAGAATTTTTGTTGCAGGTTTCATTTTATATCTCCAATTTTGTTCCTCAATAGAAATATCATTATAAACTTTCACATCATCTCCATCAATTTTTAAAACACCAGATCCCATTTGTTTTATATGAGCCATCACCTTCAATTTGTCCCCAACATTTGAAAACTTAACCAAAACATTGCGAACTTTACCCATCCTTTTTGACCCCAATCAAAATATGTTAACTATGTCTTCAGCCACAAAATTTTTACCCGTATTAAGATTATTCAACCAATCCAGAATTGAATCTTCAACTGATCTGGCTTTTTCTCTGACAGTTTTCTAATAACCAAATTTTGCTTTCTCATAGCTTCTTCCATCATATCCACTCCCCTCTCCTGTACCTCCATCTTAATATTGAACTCATATTGTTTTTTCTGAGTTTCCTTTACCTCTTTTTGAACCATTTTCACAATTTCTTGACTGGATACAATAGCTTTTTCCATATTATCAAAATTAGTATTTGCTTTCTGAACAAATTCATTAAACATTGCAACAAGCTTTTTATGAGATTCAGCTCTTGTTTCCTCACTTTTTGCATATGTGCTTCCATCCTCACCATTTTATTACCCAATTTTCCAAATTCAGTCATAAGCACCACCTCATCAAATTGTACTGGTGAACTGTTTGCCTTTTCTCTGGTATCTTTCTTTTCCTTATCTTTTTTCCCTTCTGTTTTTTTTTTGTTTCACCACGGGATCATCCTCTCCCACATTTTTCCCTTCCTCCTTTTTTGCTTGATCATCCTTCTTCTTATCCATAATTCCCTCCCCACACTTAATATACAGAAAATATAATTGTTTACATTTCAAAACAATTGTCTCTTAATCCAGATTCCTCCAATTTTTTCTTCTCTTCCCTTCCTTGCTCCCTTCTCTATTCTTCTTTTCTTCTTTTCAATTGATATCAAATCCATTCCAGAACAGTTATTTTAGTATCGCAACCAAAACAATAATTTGTAATCCAATCGATAATCCAATTCTGGTCCAATTTCAATATATTTCCAATCAATCCAAATAAATAAAAAAATAGTAATCCCAAGGTGAGATCCAGTTGTAAAAATAATAATAAAAAAATGTTAATTCCAAAAATATTAATTTCAAAGAAGAAGAAAAAGAAAGAAAGAGAGGAAAAAATTTTTTCTTTGTAATCCAATTTGTAACACCAAAAATTTTATATCCTAATTAGTATCTGAAATAATTCAAAAAATAAATAAATAGCACGATGAAGTTTCCAAGGCTCAAAACTAGCTCATAAATTTGATCTATCCAAATGTCCAATTTCCAAAATACCAAATTCAATGTCTTGTTTAAGATAAGTAAGATCCAAAAACTGCAACAATATGGCAACTGTGAAAATGCAGGAGACAATGGAAGGGCAAAAAATGAAACTACACTTTGAAATGATGAGTCAGTATTCCAACCAATTTCAAACAGTAATCCAGGGAGAATGGTAACAAAAAAAAATGATAAGAAAAAAACCCTTTCAGTTATGAAGATCAAACTATTCCATTCCAAAATATATTTAAAAAGAAAAATTTTACACATTTATAATCCAAACTGCTGCAGAGGTTTCCAGACGAGGTCCACCTCCCTTTGATGAGCCCAGAATACTTCGGCTGCCTTCTATCTCCTTATTTCTTTCTCCTCTTCCTTTCTTTTATTCCTTCCTTTTCTACTTCTGTTCTCCTTCAATCCAAATACCACCACTCCTTCAATCCAACTCCAGAACCACCACTCCAAACTTGTCACTTTAACTCCACAATCGTCTTTCTGTACTTTCTCTAACTTTCGATCTTTGCATAGCTCGCTGCCATTACACCTTTTCTCGCCCCTCCTTCCTCCTTCTTCCTTCAAACCTTCCAACTTCCACGTCCACTCTCCTTTGGGACTTACTTGACCTCCTCGGGCTCCCTCCACTATCCACTCCACGACCCCTTGTCCACCGCTGTTTCGTTTAAATTATTGTAAAGCTCTGAAGCCCACTTGTTCAGTTTCGAACAACTGAGATCCCATCTGGCCTCAGGATGGCTTGTTCAGCCCAGCCTGCGCTGCGCTTCACTCACCGCCCAATCTCCAAACTCCGACCTCAATTTCACCCAAAAACTTAAACAAAAGTATCTAGGACTTCAGAGCAGTTCTTTTCTTGAAAGGTTTTCTCCAAATTCTTTTTAATTACCACATTAAAGTCGTGTTACTAGCACGAGCTGATCAAAATACATGTTACTCCGGCACCATTTTAGCCACACACCCAACATTCAAACATTTTATCTATACTCATTTTATCTATACTCATTTAATAAGGAGGCCACACAATAAGGAGGGATTGTGTTCTCGATAGGTACAACTTGTGGCTTGGGATTGGGGCACCACCCACCCACCCACCATTTCTCACTCTTAGTTCTAGGATAGAGATGGGGAAATGCTACCTGTGGACCAGATATGATTGCCCAGGGGCCCAAATGAAGCCCCTTCAAAACTTTGACCCCCCCCCCACATCTAAAATATAATCTTTAGCAAATGGGATATAGTATGCAATACAAGCAACAAGACTATATGAATACGTGACTCTGACAAGAGAGCATTAGACCAAGTAGAATAAAATATTATAAGCATGATATGTATATTTTGGTAAATCGTTCCACACCATTAATAAGCTCTTGGTGCTGACTTAAGATGAAGTATCAAAGCAGAAAATGGTTGCTGAGAATAGCCCAAGCTCCAAAATATTCAGTACACTAAGCAGTCATTGTACTTTTTTCCTACATAGCAACTGTTAAATCAATGTATAAATATATATGAGTGACGATGATGATCTGAAGCATATATTTCTGGCAAGTTTCTGAAGACAAACAAGTTAAACCAGTTCAGATAAGTAACTCAGCTGTCACAAGTGGAATTATGAGTCCTAAAGTCTCAGTTGTTGCTTTTTAAATGCTAACTGTTGTGTTTCCTCTTATTCACCCTGCAGTGCTTCACCTGTTTTCCACTTCAGTCAAGGAAACAGAGATGAACTGTGCCAGTTCTAGCATCATGCAGAGTGAGGCACTGTCACAGAGGACAGATGCGGAGTATCCAGAACAGTGGTGCGGTACTGGAAAACAGGGCTCTGTGGTATATTAATCCTGACCTATGTTCCTTAAGGAACCCTTTCCCCCTCCTCAAATAGCATACAACACAATAAAAAACGACAGTAGTACAGTGTAAACAAACTGTATTTTGACACAGAGTTATATTGTGAAAGATGTCAGCTTCACCCATTAGAAGCTGAGATTCCTTTAAGAAGCAAAGAATAGTGGATTATTTTAGCATGAGGTTTCTACTTTTGCAAGTTGCAAATAAATTTGCTTTTGTTTGGTCACTGGTTATTGCAAGGTAACCACAGGCTTCATTTTCAAGTTGTGCAGACAGGGCAGCTTCAAAGAAATACATCTCTGGAGAGATTATGTTTTATCGCCATCACTCTGTGAAGTTGGTATCTTCTACAGCAGGGATTCTCAACCTGCAGCCTGTGGGCCAGATGTGGCCTGCAGCACCATTTCATGTGGCCTCCCACCGCCTCCACCACATGAGGAAGTGCCATGTGGTGGAGGAAAGGCAAAATGGCTGCCTGGCCCCCAAAGCTGTCTGAGCGTGACCACCTGGGCCCCAGCTTTAAAAGGTTGAGAACTCCTGTTCTACAGTTTAGCTCACAGGTATATGCCATGACACGAAGCTTCAGTATTGTTGTGTATGGATTGAAACTGTATACTTGTGCCTTTAAAGATGAATGTAACCGGTTCCACAGGAAATGCATACTTATCATAGCTTGTATCGAGACATTGTATCCAGCTGCATAATGATGCGAACTGCTACCAGTGGGGGTAGCAGTGAGCATTCAGCTCACATGGTTCATATTCCCCAATCACCTCGGCCGCGGGAAACCTTCCCGCCACAGATACACCTGGACAAGAAGGGTGTGTCCCAGGATGACGTACCTCTGACAGTAGCCAATGGGCTACCGTGTAACCACATTCAAATGTATAGTGACCGTATAAAAAGAGCTGTACCTCCGCCATTACCACATGTTCGTACTGTACTCCATGCAATAAAGATGTGTTAAGCCAGACTATGGCTGCCTCCATTGTCTTGGTTCCAGAACACCAAAAGTATACAGTTCCTGAAAATCTAAAGGAGAAAGGATTGAATATGGCTGTAATCACTGCAGTCTCCTCAGAGTGTGGGAAGAGAGGCTTAGGCTTATGCTTTAGCAGAGCACTCCCAAGTGGCAGTGGTGCAACTAAATTTCATCTCCTTTTGCTCCCTCCCAAATGTGTACTCTGTGTGTTTTAGCTGCTTATCAGGATGTTTTCTCTCTACCTCTGTCCTTTTACTCCTCTCAGGCCACTCACATTACAATACAGCGATCAGTCTTTAAAGTGCTGCAGTACTTTATCCCATTCTTCCTTTTGTATTTTTTGTTTTGTTTCTTGTTGATAGGACAATTCTGTTCATATTGTTCCATATATGCCACAAGGGGAAAGTCCTCCCAAGAGGCCTCCTTGTTCTTCAGAGGCTGACAACCTGTATATTCCAGGTAGGATCCTCCACCGTCACAAACTCCATGTTAAACCAATATGTAACAAGTGAAGTTGTTCCTATAATGGATTTGGAGCAATATAAGACACTATATTTGTAGTCTGTTAAGCCACTGTTTGAGCCATAGAAACCCAGATCTAGCAGCTGGTGACAGGTGGTCATCGTATATATGTCTTTTATTCTCAAGATCAGTTCCATCTAAGATCTTGTTCAATAACTTTGCTTTATGTGCTTTTTCTTCATTACTAAGGAAGACGTGGCTCACAAGAAAAGTCAATACTGCTAGAAAATGTTGAAGACATTAAGAAAAGAAGATGCAGCATGAGATGAACTGACTCAAGAGAAAGAGCCATGACCTTAATTTGCAAGATCTGAAGTGCACTGTTAATGACAAGACTTTTTGGACATCATCAGTCCACAAGAAAACAAGAGTGAATAATCCATTTACTACTAGACCATTAAAATCTCATATACAGTACAAGACTAACTTTCAATACTGCACAAAACAGTTTTTTACTGTGCATATTCATATTTATCTAAATGTTTTGAATATTTTGAAGTGATTGCAGTGGCTCAAGTGGTTAAGATGCTGAACTCCCTGACTGGAAGATCAGAGTTCAATTCCTGGGTACTGCATGACGGAGTGAGCTCCCATCTGTCACAGCTCTTGCCAACCTAGCAGTTCAAAAGCAAGAAATTACAAGTAGATAAACAGGGACCACTTCGGTGGTGAAGTAAACAGCATTCCATGCACTCCAGTGTTGTGGCATTCCTGCCACATGTCCATGGAAACATCTGCAGATGCAGACAGTGCTGGCTCTTTGGCTATAAACAGAGATGAACACTCAACCCTAGAGTCGGATACGAAATTAACCTTGACTGCTCTTTAGAAGGTCAAATAGTAAAGATGAAGCTAGAGTATTTTGGACATCAAATGAGGAGAGGGTTCACTTGAGAAAGCCTTGATGCTGGGAAAGGTGGAGGGCAAAAGAAGAAGGGGGTGGCCAAAGATGAGATGGCTAGAGACCTGCTTACTCAGCTGGCAGCGGCAATTGTGGATATGATGGCAATTTGACTGCAGCTGACTACTACTGAAAAAATGTACATAGTGTAATTTGTTTTGTAAACAAAGATTAGTTTTGTTACATAAAAAAGTCAACTGATTTGTAAACTACAGAAGCTGTGAAAGCTCCTCTTGTAACAATCAGATACTTCCTGCCTTTTAAGAATCCCCTCTTCTTTCTATGTGGTCTCTCCTATGTGTACATTTGATCCTAAGTTTGGTAAGAACCATAGCTGAGAAATCTGAAAATCACTATAAGCATCCACTGAAGTCAAAACTTTCCATGATACCCAGCCAGGCCATGCCATAGTATGAACTGAAGGCAAATAGCCGCCTAATCCATCTTCATTCATTGGCTGAAATCCTGTTGTGGAGCTCCATATGCAGAGTGAAAATGATATCATCAGTAGGGATGTAATTTGGGGATTTTAAGGGCTACTAGTCCCCTAATTCAACAGGGGACCCCCACGAGCCCTCATATTAGCAGGAGCAAAACAGTCTCCTACTTAAAGCTATACATGTGCTGCTGCTTCTAACTATTAGTAAAGTCTCCCACTGCATTTTTTAAAACATGTGGAGGCAGTGTTTGCTGAAACTCATTCCTCCAAGCACTTTTACAATTTACAAGGACTCTTCATGTCTCCCGTGGTTCAGTGGGGCATTTTTCTGTTCAAAGAAATGGTGCCAAAACAGCATGTAGGTAAAGGGACTGCTCTGCCTCCTGCTGCTTAAAGGGCTCCCAGTCCCAAAATTTAGCTTGGAAGATTCACACTGTGTTATGGGACTGGAGTCCTTGAATTCTGAAACTTCTATCTCTAATTACCAGCCTTGGAAACTTTGGTGTATGCAAACCAAGACACAGGACACAGCCTCGGGCTGGGTTAACTCAGGTTTATTGCATCGTGGACAGAGGGAACATGAGGTAATGGCGGATCGATAGCTCTTTATATACAGTGGTAATACATTTGAACGTGGTGCCATGGTAGCCCATTGGCTACTGTCTGCGTGACGTCATAGCGGGTCACGCCCTTCTTGTCCAGGTGTAGGTGGTGGCGGGAAAACTTCCCGCGCTGTTGCCTTTGATGAGTTCGGACCAAGAGAGCTTGGACGCTCGCTGCTGCCAGCTGGTGGTCATTAGCTCGCGTCCTATTACAGGGTTTATATGATACAGCTGAAGGTTACATTGTTGCTATAGGCAAGGTTACATTGGCTCAGATACATTGTAATCCATGTGTAAGGTAAAACCATCAGAACACAACACCCCTCCCCCCTAGGACGAGACAAAGTCTCGAGCCCACACTTAAACACACTCCCCCCCCTTAGGAGACAAAGTCTCTCAGCCAAGATGGCTTATTTCGAACACGCTGGGGTCTCGATGCGGGCTGCCTCTCCCCGGGTTTGCTACCTTCTCTTTGTCCCCTGGTTTCCTGTCCTGTAATTGGAGAGGGAGACTCGTTAGTGACTTGCCGCGGCTCCGCGGCGTTGTTGGGAGGTGTGCTCTTTCTTAGGGAGGAACCGGGGGCACTGGGGGCTAACGAAAAACCCCTCTTCTCGCTTGGATGGGTGGGGGAACACTCCTGAAAACCCCCCCGGCTCGCAAAATCAAAATCAAAATTACAATCGGGGGTAGCGGTCGCGAACTCCTCTCCCCCTTCCCCGGCCCCTGATAGGACTGGCGTATCAAAAGGATATGAGTCGGGGCCGCTGCTTCTGCCTTCCCCCCTTGCTTGGGACTGTTGTCCACTGCTGTCTCCCCCTTGGGTTAAGCGGGTGGGGGAGAACCCTAACGCTGAATCCTGTTGCTGAGCTCCACTGACTGGCCCACTCACTCGGTGCCTCAGTTGGTCTGCGTGCCTCCTCCAGAGGAGGCCGGTGTTAGTCTCGACCCGGTACGACACCGGCCCCGTCTGTTCTACAACCGTCCCTGGTACCCAGGCTGGCCCCGCGCCGGAATAGTTCCTGCAGTGAACAGGGTCACCGGCGGCGAAACCTTTCGAGACTGCCAACCCTATGTTTTTCCCTTTATCCTCGACTCTCGTCGGGTCTAGCCTGGACAGGATCGTGGTCAGTTTTCGCCGCATCAAGAGCTCCGCTGGCGAGTAGCCTGACGCTAAGGGGGTTACCCTATACGCTAAGAGGAACTGGCATACTTGGTGATTCAGGTCCCCCGGGCCCATGCGCCGCAGCGCCTCCTTTGTTGTACGCACCAGCCGTTCCACTTGGCCATCCGTGGCCGGGTGAAACGGTGCGGATGTGACATGCCGAATGGCGTTTGCCTCCATGAATGCTCCGAACTCAGCGGAGGTGAAGCAACTAGCGTTATCGCTGACTAAAGTGTCGGGTAAACCGAATGTGGAAAAGACTCTCCTTAGCTGGCTAATTGTCGTGGCGGAGGACGTGCTCTTTACTGGGATAACCTCCAGCCACTTGGAGAACGCATCCACCACCAGGAGAAACATGGTTCCTCGGAATGGGCCAGCGAAATCCACGTGCACTCTGGACCATGGCCCCCTTGCTGTGTCCCACTCCCTATGCGGGAGACGGGCCGCCTCAGGTCGGGATCCCTGGCATGCCTCGCAAGTGCCGACCATGTGCTCAATGTCCGCGTCCAGCTGTGGCCACCAGAAGTAACTCCGGGCCAGCGCCTTTGAACGAACTATGCCCGGGTGGCTGACGTGCAGCAGTTCGAGCACCCTCGTCCGCAGGGGCGTAGGGACCACCACCCGTTGGCCCCACAAAAGGCACCCCCTCTCTAGGGACAACTCTAGCTTTTTCCTAAAGAATGGGTCGAACTCTGTACTCGGGGACGATGCCGGCCACCCCTTCTGTACCCATGAACTAACTTTCTCCAGCGTTCTGTCCTTGCCTGTCGCCCTAGCAATGTCGGTTGGTACTATTGGGGGTGCGTCTAAAACCTCAATTAGCAACACCTGGCGGTCCCTTTCTGCTCTCGCCTTTTGGTCGTCCGACAAGGGCAAAGGGGATCTCGAAAGTGCATCAGCATGGCTGATCTCCTTTCCGGGCCGGTACTCCAACTCATGTTGGTACGCGTTGAGGAAAATAGCCCATCGCAGCATTCTCGGGGACAGGATCTGCGGCGTGGGCTTGCTTGCCGTGAAAATCCCTAACAGTGGCTTGTGATCGGTCACGATTTTGAACGGGCGGCCATACAAAAAATCGTGAAATTTTTTGGTTCCCGCTACTATTGCTAACGCCTCCCTGTCGGTTTGTGCGTAATTTCGCTCCACTTGGGACAGGGACCTTGAGTAAAACGCTACCGGGGCCTCCCTTCCGTCCTCCAACACGTGGCAAAGCACCGCCCCCACCCCCACCGGGGATGCATCACAAACTAGGACCACTGGCCGTTTGGGGTCGAAGTGCGTCAGGATTGCCTCAGATGTTAGGAGTTGCTTTAGCTCTTTGAACGCCCTCTCGTGCTCGTCACCCCACATCCATGTCTCCTCCTTTTTAAGTAACCGATGGAGCGGTTCGGCCACGGACGCCTTCCGCGGGAGGAATGTATGGTAAAAATTGAGGAGCCCCAGGAAGGACTGTAGCTCGGTTTTGGATGTGGGGCGAGGGGCCTTTTTAATGGCTGCTACTTTGGATTTAGACGGTTTAATCCCCTCGGGTGTGATCCGGAACCCTAAAAACTCGACCTCGGTTTCGAAAAAGACACATTTGTCCTTCCTCAATCTCAGCCCCGCTTTCTCGAACACGGTCAGTACTTTGTCCAACCTCTTTGCCAGTTCAGCCTCACTCCCCCCTGTTATCAACACGTCGTCAAAATAAGGCAACACCCCCTCCAGTCCCTTCAGGAGGCGTTCCACAAGCGACTGAAAAAGGCCGGGTGCCGAGTTCACGCCAAACTGTAACCGCGACACCTGGAACGCTCCTTTATGTGTAACTATCGTTTGTGCCGCGGCCGTGGCGGGGGTCACAGGAAGTTGCTGATAGGCTTGTGCCAAATCGAGTTTGGCGAAACACTTTCCCCCATTCAACCTGGCCAAAAGGTGGCTGATCACTGGCACCGGGTATGCATTAGGGCGGATCGCCTTGTTAATTGTACACTTATAATCAGCGCAAATGCGCACCTCCCCGTTAGCCTTTAGAGCCGTTACAATTGGAGTTTCCCACTCCGCGGAATCAACAGGAATAAGAATCCCCTGGCCCACCAGTTTGTCCAGTTCCGCCTCTATCTTGTCCTTGAGTGCGAACGGCACCCTGCGCGGTTTGAGTCTTATCGGGCGGACCTCCGGGTCTATGTCGAAAGCTACAGGGGGTCCCTTGAACTTTCCGAGTCCTTTCTTAAAAACGGCGGGATGCGCATCGCAAACCGCTTGTATTGGGTCCCCCCCCACGGTATGCACTCCCCCTATGAACAAACCTAAGGGCTGAAACCACTGTGTCCCTAGGAGGCTACAGCTTCCCCCTTTGAGGACAACTAGGGGCAGTTCCGCAGAATGTCTCTTAAAATTGACCCGAAATTTCCCGACCCCCAACACCGGAATGCTGTTTCCCTGTACGTCTCGTAGCGTGGACCTCAACGCTTTAAGTTTGGGCCGCACGTGGGGGTCGATTTTCAAAAACTCTTTCTGGGGAATTATAGAATAGGAGGACCCCGAGTCAATTTCCATCTTAATAGGGGCCCCTTGTACTAATACCTCAACGAAGTAATGGGACTGTCCCGCGGACACGCTGAACACTGGGGCGTCGTCCTCGCTGTCGTCCGAGACGCGGCCCACGCCATCCTGCTTCCTCGTGGTCTGGGCGCCATCTTTGGGCCTCGCTGGACGGTCCGGTCTGGCCGCACGGTCTTGTGACTGCCTCCGGCCCTCCTTCCGTTTTCTGCATGCCTTGGCGATGTGCCCCCGACGGCCGCAGGTGTAACACTCGGCCTTCCTGAACGGGCATCTCGCGCGCTCATGGGCCGCTCCGCAACCCTCGCAGCGTCGACCACCCTTTCGGACCTTCTGGACCTCCTCGCCGTCGCTGCCTTCCGTAGACGACTTTGAGGCCCGTCGAGTTGCGTGCACCGACTGTCCGGACTTCCCGTGCACCGAATTTTCCGCCTTGCCGGCTCTAGGACGCCACTCACGCCACTGGTGCATCTCGTCCACTCCAGCATTTGTGGACTCCGCGGCTTCCGCGGCCTCTACGACCTCTGCCAGCGTGGGTGGCGGCTCCTTGTTCATCAAGCTGCGCTGTACCTCCTTGTCTTTCAGGCCACACAGCACTCCGTCCCTGAGGGCCATCTCTAGGATGTCGCCCCATTTACAGGGGGCGGCGGCTACCCTCATGGCGGCCACGAATGCCTCAACCGACTCATCCGGCGCTTGGACTCGCCTCCAAAACGCGCTCCGAGCGGGAAACATTGCCCTCGAGGGACAGAAGCGCTCTCGCAGCAGCTTCATGATGTCGTCCGCCTTAAATTCGCTCACCTTCTTCGGAGCGATGATGCCCACCAGCGTCCGCTTGGTTTCCATCCCGAGCATTCTGGTGAGGATGGCCCTCTTCCTCTCCTCGTCGTCTCCTTTGACTCTGAGTTCCACCAGTGCCGCCTGGAAGTCCATCTCAAGCAGCTCCCAGTCTTGCGGTTTGGTGATGTTGAACCCGCTCTGTGCCCTGGCTGTTCCGTGGGGATCCATTATCCCACCTTCGTCGCCAATTTGGTGTATGCAAACCAAGACACAGGACACAGCCTCGGGCTGGGTTAACTCAGGTTTATTGCATCGTGGACAGAGGGAACATGAGGTAATGGCGGATCGATAGCTCTTTATATACAGTGGTAATACATTTGAACGTGGTGCCATGGTAGCCCATTGGCTACTGTCTGCGTGACGTCATAGCGGGTCACGCCCTTCTTGTCCAGGTGTAGGTGGTGGCGGGAAAACTTCCCGCGCTGTTGCCTTTGATGAGTTCGGACCAAGAGAGCTTGGACGCTCGCTGCTGCCAGCTGGTGGTCATTAGCTCGCGTCCTATTACAGGGTTTATATGATACAGCTGAAGGTTACATTGTTGCTATAGGCAAGGTTACATTGGCTCAGATACATTGTAATCCATGTGTAAGGTAAAACCATCAGAACACAACAGAAACGATGTTGCTTAAAGGCTTTCTTTGAGGTTGTTGTTGTTCAGTCACACAGTCGATTCCGACCCTTTGCGACCCTATGGACCATTGTTCTCCAGGCGCCTCTGTCCTCCACCATCCCCCTCAGCACTCCCAGTTCTGTGCCCATTGTGTCTACAATACCATCTAGCCATCTCATCTTTGGCCTCCACCTTCTTCTTTTGCCCTCCACCTTTCCCAACATCAAGGCCTTCTCAAGTGAGTCCTCCCTTCTCATTTGATGTCCAAAGTACATTAGCTTCATCTTTACTATTTGACCTTCCAATGAGCAGTCAGGGTTGATTTCTTCTAAGATTGACCTATTTGTTCTCCTCGGTGTCCAGGGGACTCTCAAAACTCTCCTCCAACACCACATTTCAAAGGCATCTATTCTTCTGCGTTCAGCTTTCCTAATTGTCCAGCACTCGCATCCGTACATTACCACTGGGAGTACCATTGCTTTGACTATTCTAATTTTTGTTTGCAATGTGATGTCTCTGCTTTTCACTGTGTTCCCCAGGTTTCTCATAGCTTGTCTCCCAAAAATCAGTCACCTTTTTATTTCATGGCTGCAATCCCCATCTGCAGTGATCTTAGATCCCAGGAAAGTAAAATCTGTCACTGCTTCTACTTCTTCCCCATCTATTTTCCAGGAACTGATCGGACCTGTTGCCATTATCTTGGTTTTCTTGATATTGAGTCTCAAGCCAGCTTTTACACTCTCCTCCTTCAGCCCAATCAAGAGATTTTGTAGGTCTTCCTCACTTTCTGCCATTAGAGTGGTATCGTCTGCATATCTCAGATTGTTGATGTTTCTCCCAGCAATTTTAATCCCATATTGTGATTCCTCCATCCCTGCATTGCTCACTATGTGCTCTGTGTATAAGTTGAATAAACAGGGTGACAAAATGCAGCCTTGTACTTTTCCTATTCCAAACCACTCTGTTATTCCATGTTCTGTCCTAACTGTTGCTTCTTGATTCATGTACAGATTTCTCAGGAGGCATATGAGGTACTCTGGTATTCCCATCTCTTTAATTACTTGCCACATCTTGTTGTGGTCCACACAGTCAAATGCCTTAGTGTAGTCAATAAAACAAAAGTACACTTGTTTCTGGTATTCCTTTGTTTTCTCCATGATCCAACGTATGTTGGCAATGTGGTCTCTAGTACCCCTGCCTCTTCTGAAACCGGCCTGCACCTCTGGTAGTTCTCTCTCCACATGCTGCTGAAGTCTATCCTGTATTATCTTGAGCATCACCTTGCTGGTGTGTGGGATGAGTGCAATTGTTCGATAATTTGAACATTATTTGGCATTCTCCTTCTACGTTTAATGAAAGCATATTATGTTTGAGTCAAGTGAATCCCAAAATTGCCAAAGAAATCCTTTAAGCTAAAGGCTAAATCCTTTTCACCTGCGAGCTCACGACAGCACTCTTATCAGTCCAAGGATGATCGGCACTGACATCCAACATATTTTGGAAGACTACTATTGTTCAATCCTGCTGTATAATTATTCATCATAAAACAGCCAGAAGGCAGCTGTCAGTCACATCTGGAAACTTTGTATAAAACGATGAGAAAGAGCCATGGGTGTTAGTTGCACAGTGAGAACTATGAGAGTCTAAGCCCGGGGTCGTCAAGCTACGACCCGCAGCATCATATAATCTGCAAGAAATTGCAGGTAGACAAATAGGGACCACTTCAGGTGGAAGGTCACAGCGCTCCGTGCGCTCCGGTGTCTAGTCATGCCTGCCACATGACCACGGAAACATCTGCAGAAGCAGACAGCGCTGGCTCTTCGGCTTTGAAACAGAGATGAGCACTGAACCCTAGAGTCGGATACGACTGGTTTTCAAGCAAGGGAAAACTTTACCAGAGAAAAAAGTGGGGGGACTGTGGGCTGGAATGTGATTCACATCACATCCAGTACAAATGGTGAACTCCTGAAACATTCCACAACTCCTGTGCAAATATCAATTTGAATTAAAAACATGACCTAGGTTTCGAATCAAATTCATTACAATTCAGCAGTGTTCCAGTGTAGTAATGCCCAAACTGTGCTAGAAATTATCTTCCACTGTATCAGTAGCTGCCAGTTCTTAATTCTCCGGAGGACATAGAGTGTGACTACACAGTGAGAGAAAATAGGAATTAGCTCTTATTCTCTTCCTATGAAGTGGCAATGGGGCTCTGTTTTCTTCAATAGAAGTGATCACACAAGCAAAGAAGAAAAAAGCCTTATACTGTACTTGTAGTTCCCCTAGAACAGGGATTCTCAAACTGTGGCCCGTGGGCCAAATGCGGCCCATGGCACCATTTCATGTGGCCCACCACCACCTTCACCACACCCAGAAGTGCCATGTGGTGGAGGAAAGTCAAAATGGCCGTCCGGCTCCTGAAGCCGTCTGAGGGCTTTAAAAGGTTTTAGTGTAAGGGACCAAAGACAATGAAACAGCCGAAGGGTTGGCTTAACACAGGTTTATTGCATGATGATCCGGAGGAACATGTGGTAATGGCGGATGAGTAGCTCAATATATACAGCTGGCTATACATTTGAATGTGGCTCGTTGACAGACTATTGGTTGCTGCCTGCGTGACGTCGTAGAAGGTCACGCCCTTCTTGACCAGGTGAAGAGGTGGCGGGGAATCTTCCCGCGCTGCTGAACCAGGTGAATCTGAGCCATGAGAGCTGGACGCTCGCTACTGCCCTCTGGTGGTCACTAGCTCGCGTCCCCTTATCAGGTTTACATTGATACAGCTGATGGTTATAATGTTGCACACAGAAAGGTTACATTGTTAACACATGGCAAGGTACATTGTTAAAGGCACAGCTTTACAGAACACAACATCCCTCCCCCCTAGGATGAGACGAAGTCTCTCAGCCAAGATGGCTTGTTGCATGTGCGTTTGGGCCGTGAAGAGGGCTGCCCCCCCGGGGGCGTTATTGCTTCTTTGTTCCCTGGTCCCTTGTCCTGAAATGGGAGAGGGAGACTTGTTAGTGGCTTGCCGCTGTCTGGCGGCCTTAGGGGAAGGGAAAAACTCCATTGTGGGCAGACCGGGGGCAGTCGGGGCTAACGAAAAACCCCTCTTCTCGCTTGGACGGGTGGGGGACCACTCCGAAAACCCCCCCGGTTCTGAAAATCAAAATCTAACTTAGTAGGGGTGTCCGCATTTGTGGGGACCTTCCGCGAGATATGTATGGGGTCGGGTCCCTCCTCCTCGGAAAGATCCCCCAGGGTATCTACGAGGATATCCTCCACCCCCCTTGGTGGGGGCCCGCGGTCCCCCTTCCCTCCCCCTTGGGCTGAACGGGTGGGGGAGAACCCTAACGCTGACTTAAGCCCTGCTTGGTCTGTGCCCTGCTCATCAGAGACCCTGCGTCGGAGCTGGTCCGCGTGCCGCCTCCACAGGAGCCCTGTGCTGGTTTCCACGCGGTACGACACGGGGCCGGTTTGCTCCACAACTACGTCCGGTACCCAGGCTGGGCCCGTGCTGGCGTAATTCCTGCAATGCACGGGGGCGCCTACACTGAAACTCTTCGTGGCCTCTAGCCCGATGTTCCTTCCTTTGTCCTCTACCCTCGTGGGGTCTAGCCTAGTAAGGATGGTGGTCAGTTTCCTGCGCATTAAGAGCTCTGCGGGGGAGTATCCTGACGCCAACGGGGTTACCCTGTACCCTAGCAGAAACTGACACACTTGTAGGTTCAGATCCCCTGGGCCCATGCGCCGCAACGCGTCCTTCGTGGTTCGGACGAGGCGCTCTACTTGGCCATTGGTGGCCGGGTGAAACGGGGCGGAGGTGATGTGCCGAACGGCATTAATCTCCATGAATGCCCTAAACTCGGAGGACGTAAAACAACTAGCGTTGTCGCTAATTAATATGTCGGGTATGCCGAACGTGGAAAAGAGCCTCCGCAAATGCCTAATGGTCTGGGCCGAGGAGGTGCTCGTGACCGGGATAACCTCCAACCATTTGGAGAAGGCGTCCACTACAAGAAGGAACAGGGTGCCTCTGAACGGGCCCGCGAAATCAACGTGCACCCGGGACCACGGCCCCTTAGCCGCGTCCCATTCCCTGTGGGGAAGGCGGGCCTCCTCTGGTCTGGAGCATTGGCAACTATCACAAGTGCCGACCATGTGCTCGATGTCGGCGTCCAGCTGGGGCCACCAGAAGTAACTCCGGGCCAGCGCCTTGGATCGCACGATACCGGGGTGGCTGACGTGCAGCAGTTTGAGCACCCGCGGCCGAAGGGAAGTGGGAATCACCACCCGCTGCCCCCACAAGAGGCACCCCCTCTCTAGGGACAGTTCTAGCTTTTTTCTGAAAAATGGAGCGAACTCCTCCGCTGGGGAGGACGCCGGCCACCCTTTCTGCACCCAGGAGCTAACTGCCGCTAACGTCTTGTCCTTCACTGTCGCTTTGGCAATGTCGGCGGGCACTACGGGGGGTGAATCCAGCACCTCTATCATGAGAACCTGATGGTCCCGCTCCCCCTTGCTCACCTGGCTGGGCGTTAGGGGAAGGGGAGACCTAGATAGGGCGTCCGCATGGCTGATCTCTTTTCCGGGCCGGTAGACCAACCCGTGCTGATACGCGTTGAGAAAAATGGCCCACCTGAGCATCCTCGGGGACAGGATCTGTGGGGTGGGCTTATCTGCGGTAAAGATGCCTAGCAGGGGCTTGTGGTCCGTTACAATGGTGAAGGGGCGGCCGTACAGAAAATCGTGAAATTTTTTCGTCCCCGCGACTATTGCTAGTGCCTCCCTGTCTGTCTGTGCGTAGTTTCTCTCCGCTTGGGACAGGGACCTGGAGTAAAATGCTATCGGGGCCTCCCTTCCGTTTTCCAACATGTGGCACAGCACCGCCCCCACCCCCACTGGAGATGCATCACAGGTCAGAACTACTGGGCGTTTGGGGTTGAAATGGGTCAGTATGGCATCGGACGCTAGGAGGCTTTTGAGCTCGCTGAATGCCCTTTCTTGGTCATCGCCCCACTTCCATGCCTGGTCTTTCTTTAGCAGTTTGTGTAGCGGTTCAGCCACCGCTGCCTTCCGGAGGAGGAAGGAGTGGTAAAAGTTGAGCAGCCCTAGGAACGACTGCAGCTCGGGCTTGGAGGTGGGGCGGGGGGCTTTCTTAATGGCTGCTACCTTGGACTTGGATGGTTTTATTCCCTCAGGAGTCACACAAAACCCTAGGAACTCAACCTCGGTTGCGAAGAAGACGCATTTGTCCTTCCGCAGCCTCAGCCCCGCTTTTTCGAATATTGTCAGGACCTTCCCCAACCTCTTGGCCAATTCAACCCGACTCCCCCCCCCGTTATTAACACGTCATCAAAATAAGGCAACACCCCCTCCAATCCCTTCAGGAGGCGTTCCACGAGTGACTGGAAAATTCCAGGCGCTGAATTCACGCCAAACTGGAGGCGCGTCACCTGGAACGCCCCCTTATGGGTGACTATGGTCTGCGCAGCAGCGGCGGCAGGGGACACCGTAAGCTGCTGGTAGGCCTGTGCTAAGTCGAGCTTAGCGAAACACTTTCCCCCGTGTAACCTGGCCAGCAGATGGCTGACTACCGGCACCGGATAAGCATTCGGGCGGATCGCCTTGTTGATGGTGCACTTGTAGTCGGCGCATATGCAGACCTCCCCATTGGCCTTTAGTGCGGTTACAATTGGAGTTTCTCACTCCGCAGAATCTACAGGCACAAGGATCCCCTGACCCACCAACTTGTCCAGTTCCGCCTCTATCTTGTCCTTAAGTGCGAACGGCACCCTGCGTGGTTTAAGGCGAATTGGGCGGACCTCCGGGTCCAGGTCGAAAGTCACTGGGGGCCCCTTGAATTTTCCCAGTCCTTTTTTGAAGACTTCGGGGTGCGCCTCGCACACCTCCTGAATTGGATCAGTCCCAACGGCGTGCATCCCAACGGCATGCACCCCCCAATAAACAATCCCAGGGGCTGGAACCATTGAGTCCCGAGGAGGCTGCAATCTCCCCCTTTGAGCACGACTAGGGGAAGGGACGCGGCGTGCTCCTTGAATTTGACCTGAAATTCTCCGACCCCCAACACTGGAATGCTGTTCCCTTGCACGTCCCGTAGTGTGGACCTCAAAGCTTTGAGCTTGGGTCGCTTGTGGGGGGCAATTCCCAAAAACTCCCTCTGGGAAATGATTGAATATGAGGACCCCGAGTCAATTTCCATCCTAATGGGAACCCCTTGGACTAGTACCTCAACAAAGTAGCGGGGGTGTCCTGTAGACACGCTGAACACTGTGGCGGCGTCCTCGCTGCCGTCGGAGATGCGGCCCACGCCGTCCTGCTTCGGCGTGGCCTGGGCGCCGTCCTTGGGTCTCGTTGGGCAGTCTTGTCCCGCGGAACGGTCTGCGGAGCTCCTCCGGGTCTCGCGCTTCTTTCTGCACACCTTGGCGATGTGCCCGCGGCGGCCGCAGTTGTGGCACTCGGCCTTCCGGAAGGGGCACTTTACGCGGTCGTGGGCCGCTCCACAGCCGTCGCATCACCGGCTCTCCTTCCGGACCCTCCGGACGTCCTCGTCGTCGCTGCTCTCTGTGGACGACCTCGAAGTTCGCCGGGCCGCCTGTACCGGAGTCTCTGCCTTGCTCGACTTCGGCCGCCAGTCCTGGAGTTCTTGGACCCCGGCCTTTGTAGCTTCTGCGGCCTGGGCCGCTCTGATGACCTCCTGCAACGTGGGAGGCGGCTCTTGGTTCATTAATGTGCGCTGGGTCTCGGCGTCGTTCAGGCCGCACAGCACACAGTCCCGGAGGGTGATTTCGGCATTCTCCCATTTGCACGGGCCGGCCGCCAGCCGCAGGGCCGCCACGAATGCGGCGACCGTCTCCCCGGGCGCTTGGACTCGCCTCCAGAACGCACTCCGAGCGGGAAACATCGCCGTGGCACGCCAGACGTGCTCACGCAGCATCTGCATGAGTTCCTTGGCCTTGAATTCGCTCACCCTCCTCGGTGCAATCAGGTCCACCAAGGTCCTTTTTGTTTCTTGTCCGAGCATCCTGGTGAAGATGGCCCTTTTCTTTGCCTCTTCCATGACTTCGGACTCGATCAGTGCTGCCTGGAAGTCCATCTCGAAGATCTCCCAGTCGCCTGGTTTCCTGATTTCGAAACCGGCGCATGTCTTGGTCCCGTGGGCTGCCATATCCCACCTTCGTCGCCAATTTAGTGTAAGGGACCAAAGACAATGAAACAGCCGAAGGGTTGGCTTAACACAGGTTTATTGCATGATGATCCGGAGGAACATGTGGTAATGGCGGATGAGTAGCTCAATATATACAGCTGGCTATACATTTGAATGTGGCTCGTCGACAGACTATTGGTTGCTGCCTGCGTGACGTCGTAGAAGGTCACGCCCTTCTTGACCAGGTGAGGAGGTTGCGGGGAATCTTCCCGCGCTGCTGAACCAGGTGAATCTGAGCCATGAGAGCTGGACGCTCGCTACTGCCCTCTGGTGGTCACTAGCTCGCGTCCCCTTATCAGGTTTACATTGATACAGCTGATGGTTATAATGTTGCACACAGAAAGGTTACATTGTTAACACATGGCAAGGTACATTGTTAAAGGCACAGCTTTACAGAACACAACAAAGGTTGAGAACTCCTGCCCTAGAAATCCCTATATGTGGTGCAGTTCTAAAGAACTACCATAACTTTCTTTCTCGAAAGCAAGAAACAAAGCCGTACATTTGAGGTGCATCTGTTAGAAAAAATATTATGAAGTGTTTTGGGAGAGGCGAGATTTTGCAGAGAAGTGTACTGTGCTCCTTGTGTGCATGTGCGTGTGTGTGTGTGAGTGAGTCAGTGAGTGAGTCAGTGAGTGTGCATGAGAGAGGAAAACTCGTCTTCCCTCAAGAAGCAAGGGGAAAAGTACTTTGCCAAAGCACCGCTCCCTGTGTGTGTGCACGTGCACTTGCTTGGTCTTTCATTTCTGCATTGGTTCAAACGCAGGAGTTCTCAACCTTTTAAAGCCGTGGGCCTGATCATGCTCCCTCAGCCAGCTTCGGTGGCTGGATGGCCATTTTGCCCTTCCTCCACCACATGGTACTTCCTGGTGTGGTGGAGGCGGGGGGTGGGGGCGGCACATGAAATGGTGTCGCAGGTTGCTTCTGGCCCAAGGGCTGCAGGTTGAGAAACCCTGGTTCAAAGCAATCACATGTTTTGAACAGAAGAAAAAAGATTTGATATTTTAAAAGTAGAAGGGTATTTGGTGGGTAGGAAAATAAGAATTGGGGTATTGGGCTCTGGGCTGATTAACATTTCACATTGCATCAAATTTTCAGTGGGGAAAATGTGAATTAACCCATCCCATAGCCCGAGTATTCCCTGCATTTTCCCCTATTTACTTGAACCTATAATTAAGTATTTGCATTTTGTTGACAAGGTGCTTAGAACATAATAAAGTTTTTTGTTTACCATAGTTTCGTGTTCAGGGAATGAAGAAGCAGACGAGTGAAGTACCGTGTTTCCCCGATTATAGGACCTCCTCCCATAATAAGACACCCCCCTTTTTCCCCCTGCCTTTGAAATATAAGGCCCCACCCGAAAACAAGACCCCCTTACCTCCTGGCAATCCGATCGCATGCACTCCCTGCTTCCGGTGTCCGGGACAGAAGAGAAGGACGAGCGGAGCCAGAGCCAGATATGGTACTGTGATACCGATATGCCATCTTCCACCGCCGGCCCCCTCCTCCCGGCATGTAAGAAGGCCTGCCGTATTGGAGTCTCGATTGCCTCCCCACTCACAACCAAGAGAACTTTCCCCTGGTGAGAGCAGGATCGAGACTCCGACGTGGCAGGTCTTCTTATGGGCCATGCTGTCCTCCTCACAGCTGAGGCAGTCTCGATTATGCTTCCCCACTCGCAACCCAGGGAAGCGTCCCTTGGTTGTGAGTAGGGAAGTGCAATCGAGACTGGTCTTGGCTGTAAGGCGGCTAGCATGGCCCATAAGAAGACCTGCCATGTCGGAGTCTCGATTGCCTCCCTGCTCACAACCAAGGGAAGTTTCCCCTGGTGAGAGCAGGATTGAGACTCCGATGCGGCAGGTCTTCTTATGGGCCATGACGTCCGCCTCACAGCTGAGGCCAGTCTCGATCGTGCTTCCCCACTCGCAACCCAGGGAAGCGTCCCTTGGTTGTGAGTAGGGAAGTGCAATCGAGACTGGTCTCGGCTGTAAGGTGGCTGGCGTGGCCCATAGGAAAGCCTGCCGCGTTGGAGTCTCGATTGCCTCCCCGCTCACAACCAAGGGAAGTTTCCCCTGGCAAGAGCGGGATCAAGACTCCGATGCGGCAGGCCTTCTTATGGGCCATGCCGGCCGCCTCACAGCTGAGACGAGTCTTGACTGGGCTTCCCCACTTGCAACCAAGGGATGCTTCCCTTGGTTGCGAGTAGGGAAGCGCGATCGAGACTGCCCCCAGCTCAGCTGTGAGGAGCCGTCGGAGCAGGCCACCTTAGAGCCAAGACCAGTCTCGATCGGGCTCCCCCACTCGCAACCAAGGGACGCTTCCCTTGGTTGTGAGTAGGGAAGCGCGATCGAGACTGGTCTCAGCTGTGAGCCGGCGTCGGAGGTGGCCGCCTTACACCTGAGACCAGTCTCGATCGGGCTTCCCCACTCGCAACCAAGGGACACTTCCCTTGGTTGCGAGTGGGGAAGCCCGATCGAGACTGCCCTCAGCTCAGCTGTGAGGAGGCGTTGGAGCCGGCCACCTTACAGCCAAGACCAGTCTCGATCGGGCTTCCCCACTTGCAACCAAGGGACGCTTCCCTTAGTTGCGAGTAGGGAAGCGCGATCGAGACTGGTCTTGGCTGTAAGGCGGCCGGCGTGGCCCATAAGAAAGCCTGCCGGGTTGGAGTCTTGATTGCCTCCCCACTCACAACCAAGGGAAGTTTCTCCTGGCGAGAGTGGGATCGAGACTCCAACGTGGCAGGCTTTCTTATGGGCCATGCTGGCTGCCTCACAGCTGAGGCCAGTCTCGATCCCGCTTCCCCACTCACAACCAAGGGAAGCGTCCCTTGGTTGTGGGTGGGAAAGCGTGATCGAGACTGGTATTCTTCTTCATGGCAAAACAAGACATCCCCTAAAAATAAGACCTTTTGCTAATTTTGGAGTTTAAAAAATATAAGACAGTGTCTTATATTCGGGGAAACAGGGTAGTGAAATTCAGCTCTTTATTAGTGGGGTTGAACACACTTTGGATGGGGCAAACTCGGACTTATATACACTATAAACAGTAACAGTAACAATAATACAACAAGCCCATTGGCTAACAGAGTGTGCACATTTTTGATCCACTTATTTGCATAAGAATAGATACATGAGAAAAGATACATTCCGCTCCTATAAACAGTAACAATAATACAACAAGCCCATTGGCTAACAGAGTGTGCACATTTTCGATCCACTTATTTGGATAAGAATAGATACATGAGAAAAGATACATTCTGCTCCTGTCAGAAAACACAGTTAACATACATAACATTCTTCCCCCCTAGGTAAAAACAAAATCCTTTAACCAGAATGGCGATCTAGTTTCCCTTCTGGGTCGGACGCTTGGCTGAGCCGGCTCAGGGGCTCATAGGATGGGCGACCCGACTGGAGTGAGGGATTGACTAGAGGGGGAGGATTGTAAACCCAAATTTAAGCCCCGTTTGTCAGATGGAGGAGCAGGGGATCACTCAAAACCAAAACCTAATTCTGTGGATGAATAAGACAACTCAGGGTCCTTCCTGTGTGTACTAAGAGTGGAGGGCAACTCCAAGCAAAATTGGTCATCATCAATAAAGGAATACAGAGTATTAGGTTGGGACAGTGTAGGGGTACACCTGGCCGGAATAGGGGAGCATGCCACAAATTCCCCTTGAAATCGGTTCTTAGAAGACACTTCTGGGTCAATGTTGGCTGGCTGCTTACTATTACCTCTGCCCCCTGGGTTTAAACGGGTGGGGGCCAACCCTAGCGTTGAGTGTCTGTATTTGTCTTGTGGGTCCAGTACTCTGGATCTCAATTGATCCGCGTGCCTCCTCCAGATCAGACCAGTGGCTGTTTCAATTCTGTAAGAAACAGGACCAGTTTGATCGATCACAAACTCAGGCACCCATGTAGGGCCACCAGCTGCATAACTGCAGCAATGTACAGGGTCTCCAGATGAGAAACCCTTCTGGTGTTGGATTGCTATATTTGTGCCTTTGTCCTCTACCCTAGAGGGATCCAATCTGTCCAGCAAGGATGACAGTTTCCTTTGCTGGAGCAATTTAGCAGGGGACAGCCCTGAGGCAAGGGGGGTGAGCCTATATGTGAAAAGAAACTGGCATAACTGGAGCTCCAAATCCCCTTCACCCATATGCCAAAGCGTGTCTTTAGTTGTGCACACCTGCAGCTCCACTTGGCCATTGGTGGCTGGGTGGAATGGGGCGGCAGTGATGTGCCTAATTGCATTCCTTTCCATGAAGGATTGGAATTCTGCAGATGTGAACGTGGATACGTTGTCGGACACCAGCACATCTGGAAGTCCAAATGCTGCAAACAGCCTTCTTAGGTGCATTATTGTGGCGGCTGAAGTGGTATTAGGCACCGTAATCACTTCCAGCCACTTAGAGAATGAATCCACAACCAACAAAAATAGGGCACCCCTAAATGGACCTGCAAAATCTATGTGCAACCTGGACCACAGCCCCCTGGCAGAATCCCATTCCCAAGAGGGAAGGTGGGATTGCTCTGGGTGAGAGGATTGACAATTGGCACAAGTGCCAACCATTTGTTCTATGTCTTGGTCCAGTTGAGGCCACCAAAAGTAGCTACTGGCAAGGGCTTTGGAACAGACAATTCCCGGGTGACTTATGTAAAATAGATGTAAAACCTTTTTCCTGAGAGTGACAGGAATGGCCACCCGCTGGCCCCATAGAAGGCAACCTCGTTCCACTGACAGTTCCAAACACATGTGGTGGAATGTTCTGAATTCCTCGGCTAGAGGAGAGACAGGCCAGCCTTTTTGTACCCAAGACATTACTTTACTCAATGTTACATCCTTGGCTGTAGCCTTGGCTATATCTGAGGGGACGACTGGGGGCGAGTCGAAAACCTCAATCATAAGGACCTGGTGGTCACTTTCGATCTCGCAATCGGCTTCCCCGACCCCTGGCAGTGGAGAACATGACAGGGCAACAGCATAGCTGATGTTCTTGCCGGGCCTGTGCACCAAAGTAAAATCATATGCATTTAGGAAAATTGCCCAACGCAACATCGTTGGGGACAGAATTTGAGGCGTGGGCTTCCCATTCACAAAGATTCCAAGGAGGGGCTTGTGGTCAGTTACGATGGTAAAAAGTCTTCCGTAAAGGTAATCATGGGATTTTTTAGTGCCTGCCATGATTGCCAACACCTCCCTGTCTGTCTGAGAGTAATTTTTCTCAGGCTTTGAGAGTGAATGGGAATAGAATGTTACGGGGGCTTCCCTCCCGTCATTTTGTACATGGCATAACACAGCTCCCACCCCCACAGGGGATGCATCACACACAAGTACAACTTCTTTGTTAGGATCAAAATGAGTTAATACAGCATCCGAAGATAGCAGCGTTTTGAGTTCTAGGAACACTTTCTCCTGGCAATGGCCCCAGTGCCAAACAGTATCTTTCTTAAGAAGCCGATGTAATGTTTCGGCAACTGAGACTTTGCGATGGAGAAAAGCGTGATAGAAGTTTAACAATCCTAGAAATGATTGCAATTCGGCTTTAGATTTTGGCCTGGGTGCATTTCGCATGGCCGTCACCTTGGAGTCAGAGGGTATGATACCTTGGGGTGTAATTCAGTACCCCAGGAACTCCACTTCCTGTGCCAAAAACACACATTTGTCTCTTCTGAGACATAGACCAATGCTCTCTAAACGTGAGAGGACTCAATCGAGCCTGGCCGCTAGTTCGACGGTGTCCTTAGCGGTGATCAGGACATCGTCAAAATATGGCAGGACACCGGGCAAACCTTTTAAAATACATTCTACAAGAGATTGAAATATTCCGGTGGCCGCATTCACCCCAAATTGTAGTCTAGTTACCTTAAATGCCTCCCTATGTGTTACTATGGTCTGGGCTATGGCAGCAGCAGGAGACACAGTCAATTGTTGGTAAGCCTGGGCAAGGTCAAGTTTTGCGAAGCAATTTCCTCCATGCAAGAAGGCAAGAAGGTGGCTTACCACGGGCACAGGATATGCGTTCGGGCGAATAGCTTTATTGATGGTACACTTGCAGTCAGCACATATCCTGATCTCCCCGTTACTTTTCAAAGCAGTCACCATTGGTGTCTCCCACTCTGTGGAGTCCACTGGCACTAGGATGCCCTGCCCCACCAGTTTGTCCAGCTCGGCTTCTATCTTCTCCTTTAAAGCAAAGGGTACCTGGCGTGGCTTCATCCGGATGGGCCGGACGGTTGGGTCAAGCTCAAAGTCCACAGGGGGTCATTTGTATAACCCTAAACCCCTTTTTGAACACCTCAGGATGTGCAGCACAAACATCCCGGATTGGGTCAGCATCTATTGCGTGAATGCCAGAAAGCCGGATTCCCAGGGGCCTAAACCATTGGGTCCCAATAAGACAGTTAGTGCCCTCCTTAACTACAACCAATGGCAAGGAGGTGCGAATGTTTTTGAATTTGACCAAGAAATTGCCCACCCCATGGACCAGAATCTGGCAACCTTGCACATCCCGGAGGGAAGTTTTAAAAGATTTGAGCTTGGGCAGAGAGGCAGGGGGAATTCTCAAAAACTCCCGCTGTGGGATTATGGAAAAGGTAGTACCTGAATCCACCTCCATCTTGAAGGGGACATCCTGCAGGCTCAGGTCTGCGAAGAAACGCTCGCTGATGCTGTCCACTTGGCATGGCTCAGGCTCTGGTGACACTTTGGCGATGGACGTTTTGTGGTGATGACTCTTCTTAGACTCAGGTGCTGGAGTTCTTTGCTTTTGCTGTCGGCATACTTTAGCAATGTGCCCTCGTCGCCTGCAGTTGTGGCATTCTGCAGTGCGGAAGGGGCACTTCCTGCGGTCATGCCGGGCTCCGCAGCCATCACACTTGCAAAGGAATTTCTTCTCCTGATCGTCACGTTGCTCTCCGTGCTTTCGTCGGACTGCTCGAACTTCTCCCTCTGCGTTGCTGGACTCCGATGAAGAGGTGGAACCACGCGATGCTGAGGAGGATGAAGATGAATTTTACTGAGCTTGCACAGCTGAGTCGGTGGCACTGGTGGTGGAGTGGCGATGCCGGAAAAGCTTGATGCCGGACCGTGCGGCCTCAGACGCTACCGCCTCTTCTAGGACAGCCTTGAAAGTTAGCATCTTCCTGATCATGAGGCGACATTGAGCATCTTCGTCCCTCATGCTGGCCAGCAGATGGTCCCGGAGTGCTTCTTCGATGTTGTCCAACTTGCACGGGGTGGCAGCAATGAGCAGAGTGGCGGCTTAGTCTGCAATGGACTCCCCAGGTCGTTGCTCCCTTCTGTGGAAGGCCACCCTGGCTGGGAAGATCGAGACCTCTGGCTGCAGGTGTTTCCTCAGTGCAGACATGATTTCTGCGAGCAGCACCACATCCACGTCCCTTGGGAGAACAAGATGGGTTGCCAGCTCAAGCGTCTCAGAACCGCACTGAGCAAGGAAACAGGAGCGCTTCTGGTCTTCGTCGGTGATCTTCTGCGAGGCCATTGCGTGGTGGAATCGGCGTTCATATGTTGCCCATTTCTCTGGACGCACTGGGTCAAATGGGCCAATGTTGCTGCCATGTGGAGATGCCAGCTAAATCTCCTCACTTCTGTACCATGACCAACTCATGTACAAAGAAGGATGAGACCAGGACAAAATGTATTTTTTGGCACTGAGCCTTTCAAAATATTGAAGAATAGAACAGGGCACTATGATCAAGCAATCCATTCCCTACAACAGTGATGGTGAACCTTGGCACTCCAGGTGTTCTTGAACTTTAATTCTCAGAAGCCCTGGTCACCACTCCTCCTTCTGTAATCTAAGTAATTGTAAGACTATAAGAAATGGTCAAGATCTTATCAGTGTTTCTGTAACTTGTTGAGGCTAAACACAGTTAATTGTCATGATGCTGGGTCACATCTGAGTAGTGCGCCTTGACGTAGAATCATAGAATAATTGAGTTGGAATGGTGCCTATGAGGCCATCGAGTCCAATCCCTTGCTTGATTCAGGAATCAGGCACTTCAATAATTTTTTTTTAAAAACTATTCTCTGGTTTTATCAGACTCAAGATGATCCTAGAGAGGCTCACCACTGCTGGAGTTTCCTGTTCCTTGTTTTCTACTGTATAGGATGGTTAGAAACTACCATGCATACCCAGACAACTTTTGCAACATGCCCTGATAATGTCTCTTGTTCTCAGAACATCTGATGCTATCTGAGCACTCGATCTTAAATGTCAAGAGTGTTGTGTTCATCATTTTTATTCCGAAAAGTAACAGCATGCAGTGTTTAATCAGCTTCTTACTAAAATTGTGGTTATTGTTTTGTGCTGTCAAGTCGGAATTGTCTTGTAGCAACTGTAATAGGGCATTCGAAGTCAGTGAGATACTTAAAGAGTGGTTTAACAGATTCCACACCCTTAGTGAATTTATGTGGCTAAGCAGGGATTTGAACCCAAGCTTCCTGGATCCTAATCCGTCACACTTTTCTCTACACTGCACTGGGTACTCAGTGACATTTGTAATTTATTGATGTGTTCAGGCAGTTAGAATTTCTTATTAAATTTTCACAAAGACCTATACTGTGTGTGTGTGTATATGTGTGTACACCCCCCCCCCCCCACACACACACATCTGATTTTGGCCAATGACAAAGCCAAGAAGGTGGTTTCATTTTGGCAGTTTAAAGTTTGATCTGGACATGAAAGAAGGAGGGAACCTGATTGCATTTACTTATTTTAATTTTTATAAATGTGTATAAAGTATTGACATAATTTTCCAAGGGAAGCCGATAATTAAGTGGTTAGCATGTCTTGAGATGAAGTGTCTTTTTCTACTAGAGAGAGAGAGAGAGCAGCTAAGAAAACCAAGATATATACCAAGGGAAACAGCATTCTGTGCACTCCAGTGTCTAGGCATGTCCATTGAAACGTCTGTAGACACAGAGAGCGCTGATTCTTTGGCTGTAAACAGATTTGAGCACTGAACCCTAGTGTCAAATACGACTGGCTTTCGAGCAAAGGCAACCTTTACCTTTATAATACAAGTACAAAGTTTGGGAGGGAGTGAAAAGGACCAAACCAACAACAACAAAAACCAGTGATTCCAGACTACTGAAAGGAAATGGCTTTTAGGCCATTGCAGTTCCGGTTGAACAGGGACTGTGGTGGCTTAGTGATTAAGACACTGAACTTGACAACTGGTAAATCTGTAGGTCAGCATTTCGAGACCAAAGTGCTGCACGACGGAGTGAGCTCCAGTCTCCGTCCCAGCTCCTGCCAACCTAGCAGTTTGAAAGCAAAATTTGCAAGTAGATAAACAGGTACCACTTCGGTTGGGAAAGGTAACACCGTTCCGTGCACTCCAGTGTCTAGTTATCCCTTCCACATCTCCACGGAAGCATCTGCAGACGCAGGCAGCGCTGGTTCTTTGGCTATAAACAGAGATGAGCACCACACCCTAGAGTCGGACGTGGCTGGCTTTTGACCAAGAGAGGCCTTTCGGTAAAGGTCGCCCATGTTCGAAAGCCAGTCGTATCCGACTGTAGTGTTCAGGGCTCATCTCTGTTTGTAGCCAGAGCCATACCTGTCAAGTATCCGGGATTGGCCGGGATTTCCTGTATTTCTGCGCCAATTTCCTCCATTTCCCGCCTGGAGCTGCCACTACCCCGTAATTTGGCAGCGGGGGAAAGGAGTTACTACACATCCCTTCTGCGCAGGTCCTTTCTACGCATGAGTAGAACTCTTCTACGCATGCATAGAAGGCTTCTGTGCAGAAGGGGATGCGTAGAAGCCTTCTACGCATGCGTAGAAGTGACCTGCGCAGAACGGTTTTGCGCAGGTCCATTCTACGCATGCGTAAAAGCCTTCTATGCATGTGTAGAAGCGACCTGTGCAGAAACGTTCTGCGCAGGTCCCGTAATCTCCGGAGCTGCGCTTGACAGGTATGGCCAAAGCCAGCGCTGTCTGCGTCTGCAGACGTTTCTCTGGACATATGGCAGGCATGCCTCAACACCACAGTGCACGGAACGCTGTTTACCTTCCCACTTGCTTTCGAACTGCTAGGCTGGCAGGAGCTGGGACAGAGACGGGAGCTCACTCCATCATGCAGTACCCGAGAATCGACCTCCGACCGTCCAGTCAGCGAGCTCAGCGCCTTAACCACTTGAGCCACCGCAGTCTTAAGAGAGGCCTTCACCTAGTACCTGTTGACCGGGGAGAAAGGGGGCGTGGCGGGGGCGTGGCTTGACGGGGATTTCTCCTCCTCCTCCTCCTCCTCCCCTCCGCCTGTTTCGTGGCTGCTCAGGCCTGGGACCGCTCGGCATAATGTAGCTCTCTTCTCATTCTCCCAGTGTCCTTTGCGGCGGCGGCGGCGGCGGCGGCGGCGACTGTCTGCTGCTGCTCGCCATATTGTGTCGCTCGCTGAGTGGGGTTCGGGTGGGGAGGGGCGGGGGGGAGCAGAAGCGGCCGCTGTCGGCTCAGGCTCAGCCCTGGCTGCGGGAAGGGGAGGCGGGGGCGCCGGCGCCAACAACGGAGGTGGCGGCGGCGGCGGCGGCGGCGGCGACCACGACGGGCAAGAGAACCGGGCAGGCGGGCGGGAGCGTGCGAGCCTTCGGGAGGCAGCGAGCAACGGGTCCGGTGAGTGGGAGGGGACGAGGGGAGGGAGGGGGACCCTTGTTCAGCCTTATGGGGTGGGTGGGGGTCTCTCTCTCTCTCTGGGGTGGGGGCACTGGGGCAGGTCCTCCTCTTCCCTCCCCAGAAGTGGAGGGACAAATCCAGTCCGCGCGGATTTGCTAGTCAACCCCACTCACCTCGATCCACTTCCCAATAAAATAAAACAAAATAAAACCGGGTTGCGTGCTCTAAACCCCCCACCTCCAATATATATGATCCTTTTCTTCCTACTTGTTTTATTTATGTATGTATTTTAGATGTCTATACCGCCCATCTGGGATATCCCCCCCCCCGCCACACTCTGGACGGGTTACAAGAGTTAAAATCAGAAATATACACATAATAACCATTGATGGTATCCAAGGGTGGCATAGAGTCCCAATTAAAACGGTTGATCAGACCCTCCTCCTCAACCCCCCACTTCCCTCGCCATGAAGGGGTGTGTTTGTGTGAGTGTGTGCAAGGCTGGTAAGAGAGGATGAGTGGTGGTTTCTGTCTCTGCCCCCCCTCCCCCCCAGAAACTGTCACGACACACGCACGCACACACACACACATACATACACATGTCAGTGACCCTCTTTATAATATCTCTGGGGCAAAGGTCAAGATTGGAGGAAGGACACACACACACACACACACACACACACACACACACACACACACACACACACACACACACACACACACACACACACACACACACACACACACACACACACACACAGGATCCTTTCAGGAATAGCCCTTGCTGGCTGTATCAGAGGCACTGTAATGGCTAAATTGTTCCCTGTATTTTGTAGAACAGTTGGGAACAAATTTTAGAGGGCTTAAAAAAACACAAACAGAATCGTATACTCTGGTGGGGGGAAAAAAGCCTTAGGTTTTGTGTTCAAATAATTCCGAGCGTAAGAAGTGATGGCTAAGGCTATTCTTGGCCAAAGAAAGCTGCCCCTGATTAAGTTTCTTTAACTTCAGCAATATTATTATTATTATTATTATTATTATTATTATTATTATTATTATTATTATTATTATTATTATTATTATTATTATTATTATTATTATTATTATTATTATTATTATTATTATTATTATTATTATTATTTAGGAAGAGGGTGCAGCTCCTGAGGTTAAATAATGGAAATGTCTCTGGATATCTGCAAAAAACTTTAGAGCTACTTTGTTTCTGTACTTGTCATTCGAATACACGTCGGTGGAGTCTCATTTCAGCAGATGTTTTAAGTTCCGAGACGTCTGTTAATTTAAACATATGGCTTTTGTGAGTTTGGAGCTCTCACAGGGGTCAAAAGTGATTATGAGATGTCCCAGTTTGGAATCTTGGCAGAGTGCCTTAGAACTGAAGGAGCTATGAACTTATGACTTGCTTCCATTATGTTATACAGTCAACCCTCACATAACAACGCATTCGGATAGCATCACTTTCACTTAACAGTGCGTCGTTATGCACCACGTGTTCCCCCGCATAACAACGTTTTTAGCGTCTTTGTCCGGACAACAACGCTAAAATAACCGTCATTATCCGGACAACGACGCTAAAAACGTCGTTATGTGGGAAACTCCATAGAAACCCGCATAACAACAAAAATAGCTTAGCAACGCTACTTGGGGAACCAAGTAACATCGTTATGCAAGGGTCTACTGTAAATATTTTTTGCATATTTAGTTTGTCCAAAGAGTGAAAAGACTCTGCTTGTTCTAAGGTAGTACCACTCTTAATTTGTTTAAAAAATAATTAATTAGAGTAGATGAGATAGTAGGCCTGTGGTTGGATTTCTTCCAATTTAAAAGCAAAAGTAAGAGTTGGGTATTTGAGTAATAAAAAGGATCTTGTTTATAAATATTGGGTAAAATAATGCTCCAAAGAGTGTTAACTTTACAGCAAGAACAAAAATATTGTTCTTTGTTACAAATTAACATTTTTGCTAATTGGTCATGCCTAAAGGCTGTACCACAGTGGAGCTGATCAAAGTAGGATGGGAGATTCCTTTCTGTTTAACTAATTTGAATCTAACTTTTTTCTCAGAGTTGCTTTTTGTGTCATGAATAGGCATTACAGATAAAACAGCCAAATTTCCCTTTGCCTATTTTAGTGTACTAAAACTTTTTGAAACAAGGGCAGGTAGTACCTTATTAAACTACTTTTTTTAAAAAAAGCTAGGTTTTGACTTGTACTAATCATCAGCAGGCTATGCACCAATATATTGTGTCTGCCTTCTGCTACTCAGGAGACACATCCAGATAAGTGGTGTTTTTAGAAACAGCGCGTGGGCTTCTCAGTGAATTGGTAACTTTAAAAAGTTAAGATTGGAGGTACTGTACAAGAAGGAAGCATGCATCCCGGCTTTTTGAAAAAAATAAAAAGCATGCCTCAGCTATTGAAAATTAGAAAGATACTATTTTAAACAGTATGTAACTAGCCATTGCTACATTCTTTTGTTTGTTTCGAAACACAATATCAGACTGAACTAGTTTGTCTAATTACTGGTAAATACTTCTGATAAGAAATAAACATTCGGTATATATTTACAACTAGCTATGTGGATAACTCATTGAGTTTCGTGTCTAAGTTTAGAAGTTCAATTCCCCACTGTATATCCCAAGGAACAAATCAGCCTGTGTAACAGCCAGTGGGCAAGTTCAATAATCCAAGAGTGGTCCCAGAAGAAGGAAATGGTAAACCACTTTTGAGTGCTTTATACGTTGAAAGTCCTGCAAAGGCTCCTCATAAGTCCCAACTGACTTAATGACATGCATTTGTTGCTGCTGTTACGAAAGTAGAGCATAATTCTTCAGTGTCACTGTCTTTGCTCCTTAGCATCATCCTATTTAGTTTTATTTCAAAATCTGATCAATTATCACTGATTTTTATTTGTTTTAAATAAATAGTTTCATTCCTTTCAAGATCACTGTTTATTGTTTTTATTTACTGTCTTAAGCAGGCAAGTATTCCAAATATTTTGTTGCCTTGCTCACATGATGACTCTGTTGTCTTGTCTCTACGACCTCTTATATTTTGTGAAAATTCTAATGCAGTCTTACAATTTCAAGATAATGTATACAGTAAAAGTTCTATAGTGCCTACATTTAGAATAGTCCATCTGTCTAAAAAGTTTCAGAACTTCTCTTCCTCCCCTATTCTCAGATTTCATTTAAGCAGAATGCAGATGCATTTTTAGCATTTTGATCTTTGATTGGGCTTAAAGGCTCATTCACTTGCAGAGAGCATTTAAACTAAGATAAAACATGACAAAAATAGAAATGTGGTTTCCAGATTTAATAGCCAACGTCCAAATACAATGGACACCTGTCCAACCATTGTGAGCTATCTGGAAAAAGCAAGTAGATCAGTACTGAGTAACTTGCCAGCTCTTAGTATCTGGTTCATGCAATCACTCACTGGGCAAGAACAACATTAAAGGAGGATATGGCTGAGGAACTCAACCTCACCTACAACTCTTGAAGAACTCTGAATAGGGCTGAGGGTTGGAGTCCCTAAATGGAAGGCCAACAAGCTCAACTGGGGGCTGCTGGCAGAAACAACACGCTGTGTGAATGTGGAGAGATACAGAATCCGGCTCATTTACTTGTCTGCCAATTACTGCCAGAAACATGCATTGATGGTGACTTAAGTTTGGCCAACCACTAAGTCAAGAAAGTGGCTTCATTTTGGCAGTCCAGAGTTTGATCTGGACAAAAAAGATCACCATAAAATAGAAGTGTACTTGGTGGAGTAGTTTAGTAGGACAGGAGCTTAAGCTCAGGCAGCTAGGTCACCTATGGAGGAAGAGCAGCATTTGAGTAAATTAGTTACACTTGAACAGTGTGGTTTTCAACTCCACAATTCTGCTTATATATGGATTTTTTCTGGAGTGTCTAGACCTGTAATTTCCAAAGTGGGGTGCATGCCCCACAGGGGGCACTTTGCTTTTTAAGGGGAGCGATTTGGAAGCTTGTTTAGACAAAGTTAATGGCTTTTTAGGCTTCCTCCAGTGAATAGTTAACTTTTTGAATAATAAGAATTTTATGTCACTGGTGGTGGTGGTGGGGGGTGTACATCAGGATTTTAGAGATCCCTAGGTTGGGACAGGGCCGCAAGTGATTGGGAACCACTGGTCTAGACTCTAGATCAGTGGTGGTGAACCTATGGCATGCATACCACACAGGGTACTCCCAGACCTCTCTGCAGGCTCGCACGCCGTCATCCCAGCACAGAGTTCATCCCTCCCCTCTTCCCAGCAGCCCAATGGGAGCACTTCCTCCCTCCCTCCCCAGCACAGGGATCGCTCCACCCCTCTGCCCAGCAGCCCAATGGGAGCGCTTCTTCCCCCAGCACAGAGTTCACCCCGCCCCTCTGTTTGGGCACTCAGTCTCTAAGAGGTTTGCCATCACTGCTCTAAATGATTGTTGTTGTGTTTCAGGGGAAAAGCTTTAGGGTAAAGACGTAAAAGATATCCCCTAATTGCAGTGCTATGGTTGCTGGCGAGCAGCTCAAAGAGCCCCAACTTGCTGCTGCAGCTGCTTTTATTGGGGCAGCTGGGCTTCTGTGATGCAGTCATGGTGGCAGGCAAATGATCAGGCAGCTGGAGTACTTGCAGCAGTACCAGGACCCAGATGCAGTGTTTTCACTGCCTGGCTGTAGGGGAAACCAAGACACAACAGCCATAGGTATCAGGAACGTAGGGAGAGGAACATGCCTCACAAAGGCTCTGTTGGGCACCCAGAATATTTTTCTTGGGAACCCCCGGCAAGGCTGACCTTTGATCCTGCGACCTGCTGCCTTAATGAGCACTCCTCTTCCTAGCTGGGGTCAGGGACAGATTAGCCTTCTGCATATGGCAGGTAATATTGATCACTTGGCAGAAACTAGGCTTCTTAGTGCTGCTACCCCCCCCCCCCCCTAACAGACAGAACGATCCCTCTCACCTTCCGTCAGTTGAAGCAATGAGGACAATTGGAGTCACTTCTGCTCTGCTGGGTTTCCTTCTCCTTTACAAAGGCAGGCAACACATGACTGGCTTTGAAGATTTATTGAAGGAAACATAATACTGGATACAGATCTTAAAATAATCTACACTACATAAAACACAAGCTAATAAAACAAATAAATGAAATAAAATCTTGCTAGCTCCCTAGCAGGTTCAGCTTGCTGGGTTAGGGGCGGTTCTGCCCCTCATGGCTTAGTTCTAGCCCCGAAGAGTCATTTCGGGGAGCTGTTGGACAAGGGCTCCCGCTGCAATCAAGATTGTGGTGATAAGAGACAAGGGTTCCACCCTTGTCCCCCCCAAGTGCCTCCTGAGTGCTCAAACTGGGCTCTTTTTATAGAGAAAAAGAGCTTTGGAATGTGGTGGTCTAATGGGAAAGCACCTATGTTCCCATGAGAAACGGGACATATTTGCAGGTGCAAGTGCCATCTGTTTGACATGTGTCCCCCACCTTTGCTTTCTCTGGGAAAGTTCTGTTTTGCAGGTGTCCTGACAATTAGTTTGATTGACAGGAGTGGAGACGTCATCTCCCTCGTGGTGTGGTCAGCTGACATGGCTGTCACTCAGTTCCCTCATGGGTTCTGCAGGTGTGTTTCTTGGAATGTGTCCAGTCCTGGACACTCACTTTTCCCTCCTCCCTTTGGGGAGGCAACTATTCTAACTATACATCATTGTTATGTCAGACTAACAGCCTGGCATTCCAATGTGCTCTAAAATGAGAATTGGCTTTCTAAACCTAAGAAAACTTACAATATGTGTCTTAACATTACATGAATCAAATGTCACCTTAAAATCAAGACAAAGTCGCATGTGGAAACCATGACAATAGGTACCTATATAGGTTGACCTAAAACAACATGGATTTCCGACTGTACAAGGGGTCAGGATCTCTAATCTCTGCATTTTTCAAGATGCACCTGTGTTACGATGACTTCTGCTGGAAAGAAATTCACAGTAAATATCAGGATTCTTATCAGGATGGATATTAAAAGGAATAAAATCTCTTTGACCCTACTACTGAAATTTCTCAAGGCAGAGCAGTAAGTGCTCCTTTTGAATGTCTGTTTTGGGATGGTAGCGGCAAATTGGAAGATTCTCAGAGCAACAGTAAATAACCAGGGCAAGAGTCAGCCGTCTCTGATCAGGTAAAACCATGGAAAACAATGTTCTCTTTGTATGAAGGGCAAGATGAAATTTAATAATTAAAAAATAAGGATTGCTCATTGGAAATAAATTTTCTGCCATCACTAAGTCATTTCCAATGTACAGGGTGTGGGGCTGTGTCAGTGTGCAGAAACAACATTCTCTTGTTTCTACTAGGAATGGGAATTTTGGTGTTTTGTTGGACTCCCAACCCCCAGAATTGCCCAGGAAATCCTCTGGTAGAATTATTTGAGGTACACATCAGAAATACAGGTCTACTAACCAGTCGGCTATGACTGGCTTTCGAGCAAGGGTAACCTTTACCTATACCAGCTATATTTATTTCCATTGGTGCCTTCTTTGTCTTGTTTCTAATTTGAAGAACAAGGAAACCACCCTGATATTTCCTGGGAGGGTTAAGTCTTTCTAGAAGGCTAGTTATTTGGGAGGTGACCTGTGACGATCCTAATGGGCAGTGATGCCATGCCTCTTAGAAAGATCTATGCCTCATACAGTAGGGCAGCTTCCTTGTTTTTGAAAGTAGAAACAAGTCAAAGAAGGCAGTGATGGAGGTAAATATGGCTGGTCTGTTGACCTATTTCTGGGATGAACCTCCAAGAATTCCTAGTGGAATTCCTGGAGATACGTGGGAGTCAAAAGTTCAGAAAAATCCAATTTGCATATTGCCAGTTTCTACATGTATACATTATGGCTCTCTTCTCCCATTCAGAATGTACAGTCTGGTTGCTTGATCTTGTTATAACTTCTTACACAGATCTAAAAGAAGAGTATAATTTACACATGTAGATCGTCTTAATGATTCCAGTTTATGTTTACTTTACACAGAGAATTGCCTTCTAAGTTCATTGCAATATATGAAGTGGCCCTGATGAAAGAAGTACAATTTTTGTCTAGATTTAGGAAAAACCTATACATCGATGGAAAATGAAAATAATGATTTATTTTATTCAAGGCACTTATAATACACCTTTCAATATTTCCCCACACATGTAACAATTGTTGGGGTACTAGCAGTCTTGCATGTCCCAACCCTGGGCATCAGCAGGAGAGGGCTTTTATAGACTAATGTGATTTTTCCTTTGCCACTAACTTGAATCCATTTCATAAGAACATAAGAACAGCCTTGCTGGAACAGGCCACAGCCCATCCAGTCCAGCATTCTGTCTCACACAGTGGCTCACCATTTCCTTCAAGGTATTCCCAAGGAGATGCCTTCACCTGCTTAGGATTCCCTGGAAATGGCATTGAGAGATATCCTACCTATCTCTCCAACCCAGAGGTTGTCCGTAGGTATCCATAATTATAGCCATTGATACCCTTGTCCTCCATGAACTTGTCTAATCCTTTCTTAAAGCTGACAAGACTGACAGCTGTCACCACTTCTTCTGGCAGGGAGTTCCATAGACAAGTGATCCTCTGGGTGAAGAAGTACTTTCTCTTATTTGTTTGAGAACTAGTACCCAAAAGTTTCATGAAGTGCCCCCTAGTTCTAGTGTTGTGCAATAGGGAAAACAGTTTTTCCTTATCTACTTTGTCCACACCGTGCATGATTTTATAAACTTCAATCAGGTCACCTCTTAGACGCCATCGTTCAAGAGTGCAGAGGCCCAACCGTTGCAGCCTCAGATGATAAGGAAGTTGTTCCAGTCCCCTAATCATTCTGGTTGCCCTCCTCTGCACTTTCTCCAACTCCATAATATCCTTCTGGTGGTATGGCGACCAGAACTGTACACAGTTTTCCAGATGGGGCCTTACCATAGATTTATAAAGAGGCAAAATGACACTTGCTGACTTATTATCTATCCCTTTCTAATGATCCCTAGTATTGAGTTTGCTTTTTCACTGCTGAGGCACACTGGGTTGACACCTTCATTGAGCTGTCCACCAGGACACCAAGGTCCCTTTCCTGGTTTGTCGCAGAGAGTTCAGACCCAATCAGTTTATAAATGTAATTGGTTTGGTTTTTTTTTTTGCCCCAACGTGCATCACTGCACTTACTAGTGTTGAAGCTCATTTGCCACTGTTTTGCCCACTCCCCCAGTGTCAGAGATCCCTCCACCTCTTGGCATTTGAAGTCAATCTGTTATTCCTCTGATCAACAAACATGGAAGTTCTCCCCACATGATGGACAGCCCATTTCCTCTATTTTTCTTTGCTGTAACTATAGATGCTAACTGTTAATATGCCTTTTTAAAAATTCTTTTAGAGAGATTTTTTATCTTACAAAGCGCTAGTTTGTGGAGGGAAAACCAAATATATATCTATATTTAGTGCTGACTGAGTTAATTTCTCCATAGTTTTTACTGTGTTGCTGCTATTGTTCTTTTTCTCGTTCATACTCTGCTACCTAGAAGGAATAACCAAAATTCTCAACTAATAAGGTTAATAACAGTTTAAAATACAATGAAAAAGATAAAGACCCAGGGGTGGGGCATATTGCTCCCTTGTTCCTTAATGCTTGCCAATACAGTAACAGGCATGCCTGAAATGGGATCTCAGAGATTCGGATACATTTGTGTAGCACATCTGGCTCCCTTGAGCCATGTCCTCTAAGCTCATAGTGCTAAGTGCTGGACCATTTCTATCACACCATTATTCATTTTAGCTGGGAGTCTTAGGAGGCATAGTTTCATAGCACACTTTCTCATGGTGGGTAAGATCAGGATCCTTGCACATTATATTGTGGGGGAATGCTCTATCCACAGCACAGCATATGAAAGGATTGTCCAGCATATGGGTGATAGGGATGTATTTGGCTCAATTCTTTGGTTTAGTTAACATGTAAACAAGCTTATAGGAACAATTCAGAGAGATGCATCTTGTTTCCCCCAGGACCTCAGAATAATGTGTTGCCTCATAACAACACAGTTAAAAAAGGCCGATTGATGGTGGACTGTTTGTAGCTATGTGCTAGATTGAAGCTTTCCTCCTCACTCTCTGCTTGATGCATTAGCCTGTATACTACATTGGTACCTTGCCCCTAGATCTCTTTTTGAAACCTAGCGGCAAAGAGGAGAGTGAAAAGGAACATCAGCACACTTAATGCTGTGGATTTGTAATTTTGTAGACTCAATTACCATCTCTAATAGTTATAGATATTCCACATGTGACCAATAGATTTTTTTTTTACTATTTGAAATTTACTTCTCTTATACCTCAAAGTTTTCAAGGAGTTGGCCAATCTGTGTGAGAGCAGCTAGAGTATGTATACTTCTCTTCATACCCTGCAGCCAAGATATGTGCTATTGGGAGAAAAATGAATTCAAAACGTATGGAATTATTTTTGGCACAATTCTAGGCCAGATGTTTGTTTATTAAAAATCACAGAAACGTACTGTATGAGCTATACGTTTCAAAATTTTTTGTTATTGTTTTTTTAAATAGCCAATATTTATGTACTGGAATGCTTTCATGCTGTCTAGAAAATTATATGCCTGCTGTTAAAGAAGTCCTATTGCCTGTGTATTCTATGTTTTTGTTGCAGCTGTAGGCTGCTAGTTTTACACACTTTGATGCTTCTTTTCTGCACTGTATGTGTACAGTATGTACACAAGTATCCAGTGCTCTGAGGTTTATGATGCAGCAACATTGCTAAGTTTGGCTGTCTTTGGAATTGTTACTAAAAATAGACATTTGGGCAAATGTCCACAGGAGTCTACATACCAGAGTTGCACACGTTCTTTGCATGTGCTCATGATAGAGTGCCCATAATTATATTGCAAAAATGGTATCACCCATACACATGGGAAGGATTTTGTGCAGGTTTAGCCATGGGGACACTAGTGTCTCCTTCCTAAACTAGAACAGTGCTGTGTATACAATGTAGCATGTTTCTGGTTTAACTTGAAATTATTGCCATAAAACAGTGGTGACAAACCACTCGTGCCAGAGGTAGCACTCAGAGCTTTCACTGTGGGCATGTGTGCCATTGCCCCAGCACAGAGTTAACCCTGCCCCTCTGCCCAGCAGCCCAATTGGAGTGCTTTCTTCCTCCACCCAGCACAGAGTTCGCCCCACCCCTCTGTTTGAGCACTAGGTCCCTAAAAGGTTTGCCATCACTGCCATAAAACAACTGAAATCAAGACTGCAGTGGCAGGCTTTCAAAATCTTTGACTGTTATCCCAGTAAGTTGGAGAAGTAGAAGGGTTTGGCTGGCTGGATAGCTCATTGAGTTTGGTATCTCATTTGCGGAGCCAGAATTTGGAAGTTTAATTCACCACTGTGCAACCCAGGAGATGAGCCAGCCTATGTAGCCTTAGGTAAGCTGCATAATTTCAGTGTCTCCTGAAGAATTTATTTGTTATTTTCATTTCCATTCTGCCCAATTATTATTTATTTATTAACATTTCCCCATCAATTGACTTAGTACATATACTTCTCTGGGTGATCATTATACGTAAACATAAATGTAAAACAGTACATAATGTTGCCACTCTGGCCAGTTCACAAAATACTATAAAATCATATATTAAAGCCAATTATAATAAATATAATAAAAACAAATAACTGTGGTGCTAGCTAAAATGACTTTTATATAAAAATATCAGAGAATAAACAAAACAAAATAAAACAAAAATACTGCAGCACTTTGAAGACTAACTTAAATTTTAATGTTAGCTTTTCGTGGATCACGTCCACTTTGTCAGACATGGGAGTGGGACTTCATGGCATCTTATATAAAAATACACAGATTCAGTGGTGGGCATCAGCAGGTTCGCACCAGTTCACCAGAACTGGTAGCAGAAATTCTGGCTGGCTCCGCCCATCCAAGTTTTGAAATAAAGTACAGTAAAACCCTGTACAGTATAACGATTTTAATTGGTTCCAATGGGTCCATCGTTGTACGAAAAAATCGCTGTACGATACATGTATCGTATAGCGATTTTCCCTATGGGATGATTCATACAACAATTTTTGCCATGGAAATGCTAACAGTCCATGGTTGCTTTTGCCCTGAGAAGCGCTTTCCCAGGGGTAAAGCGCTTTCCAGGGCAATAGCAACTCTGCACTGTTAGCGAAATAGATTCTTGTTGGTCCCCCTGTTGTTTGCGCAAGGGAACCAGCGAGATTCCATTTCACTCACAGCGCAGGGGTGCCTTTGGCCAGAGAAGCCCTTTCCCCCTGTGCTGATAGCGAAAGGGATTCCCGCTGGTCCCCTTGCGAAAACAGCAGGGAGGCCAGCGAGAATCCATTTCATCAGCTTAGGGGTGCCTTTGGCCGGAGAAGCGCTTTGCCCCTGGGAAAGGGCTTCTTCAGCCAAAGACACACTGTGCTGTTAGCGAAAGGGATTCTCACTGCTCCTCCCGCAGTGTAGTAGTAAAAAAAAAAAAAAGGGAGCCCACCACTGCACAGATTAAACCCATTTGAACATCTCAGGTCAATATTCACATTAGTAGAAGACAGCTTTATATATAACTAGCATAGTTTGCCTGGTGTTGCCGGGCTGTTATAAACTGTGATCAGCTTTTTTGGGGTATTTTTTGTGGATTAAAAAAAGAACAAAGAATCATATAATTGATTCAAATTGTTTTATTTAACCAAATAATGTTTTAGTTTGTGATTTTTTTTGTTAATAGTTGTAATATTTTTAAAAATGTGAAAGTACATGTTTTTACATTCCATGTTTTTAAACTGTTTAGATGTTTTGGTTTTTTATTTGAGTTAAAACTCAACACAGGATGTTACAATTTTTTTATTTTATTTATTTAACATATGTTTGTTATTTGTGTAAACTTTTGATTTATTGTTATGTTTTTACTTGTTTTTACTCTTGTGGCCTCTAGGTGGGGCTGTTGTGTGTTTTCGAGTTGTTTTTACTATTCTGCCCTGCAGGTGGGGCTGTTAGTGGTTTTGGTTTCATTTCACGTGTTTTTTTCTCTCTTGGCCTCTGGGTGGGGCTTCTTCCGGTAAGTAGTCTTTGTTTCTTCATTTCTGTTCCGGTCGTCATGGAGGGAGGACATGCTGGTGAGTTATCTGGTTTTCTTCTGGAGTTTTTCTTTGTTTTGTTTTTGTGGTGGTGGGCTGGGAGGTGTTTCTGTTTGTTCTTTTTTGTTTTGGTTGAGTTTTAGGTTTGTTTAATTGGTTTGGTTATTTCTGGTTTTGTTTAATTTTTTTATTTCATTGTTGTTTATTTGTGAATTAGTTGTTGTTTATTTGTGTAATTTGTGGTATTTTCGTGTTGTAGTTAGGTGTTTTGTATGTGGTTTTGTGGTATTGTGGATGTTTTTGTTTATGTATTTTTTGGTTTACTTTTTGTTTATTAATGGTTTTTTTAAATTATTGATTTATTTTTGTTTTATTATTTTTTATTCATTTTGGTGTTTGTTTTTGGTGTTTACTTTAGCGTAAAGAACAGGCTGCCTGTCAGTCCCTCTTTTCCCCATTGCTGCTTCGAATTTTGGTTTCGATGCAGCAATGGGGGAAAGGAGGAGGAGGCAGTCAGCCCGTTCTTCCCCCGGCTGGTAAGGTTCGTTAGGTAGGTCGGGGGAGAAGGAGGAGGCAGAGAAGAGCTATTTAATTTAATTTAATAGTCATATTTATATATGCCGCCCACTCAGGCAGAACCCGACTCAGGGCGGCATTACAACAAGTTCTAAAAACACAAAAAAACACTTTGAAAGACCCATATCCCACCCACCCATCTCACCCACTATAAAAAGAAGAAGAGAGTTCTTAATTGTTTACATAAGCCAGCAGGCGGGGACCGTGTTCCCATTAGGGCCCCACACCTGCCCTGCCAGCCACGTCTTCAATCCTTGCCTGAAGGGCAGCAATTCTCTTTGAAGTCTTAGATCTGTTGGCAGGAGGTTCCAGAGGGTTGGTGCGGATACGGAGAAGGCCCTCCTTCGGGTGCTGGATAGATGTGCACCCCTAGCTGATGGCACTATTAGAGAGCCTCTCCGGTCCGCTCTGGTTGGACGGGCAGACACTCTTGGGACGATGCGATCTCTAAGGTATCCTGGCCCACTGCCATATAGGGCTTTAAAGGTCAAAACCAGCACCTTGAATTGCACCCGGAGACAAACTGGTAAGCAGTGCAGCTCCCGAAGTAGCGGTGAGGCGTGAGCATATTGTCCGCATCCCATCACCACCCTGGCTGCCGCATTCTGGACCAGCTGCAGCCTCCGAATGGTCGTCAAGGGCAGCCCCATGTAGAGCGCATTACAATAATGTAGTCGGGAAGTGACCAGAGCGTGGGTGACCATAAGCAAGGAGCCCCGGTCCAGGAGCGTGCGCAACTGGCGAATCACCCGAAGTTGGGCAAAAGCCCTCCTGGCCACAGCCACTACCTGTTCTTCTAGCAGCAGCCGTGAGTCCAGAAGGACCCCCAAGTTGCACACTGGGTCTGTCTGGGGCAAAACAGCCCCATCCAGTACCAAAGATGGTAGCTCCCTGGATAACACGGGGCCCCTTATCCACAGCCACTCTGTCTTGCTTTGATTCAGCTGAAGCCCATTTGCGCCCATCCAGACCCCAATGGCCTCCAGGCATCCGGATAGGATTTCAACAGCATCACTGGGGTCCCCACAGGCTGAGATGTACAACTGGGTGTCATCCGCGTACTGATGGTACTGCACCCCATGGGAACGAATGATCTCACCCAGTGGCTTCATGTAGATGTTAAATAGGAGAGGAGAGAGCACCGAGCCATGAGGCACCCCATACTTGAGGCGCCTAGGGCTGGACCTCTCACACCGACCGGGTACGGCCCTCCAGAAAAGAGGAAAACCAGGACAACACGTTGCCCTGGATCCCCAGTCCTTTGAGCCGTTCCAGAAGGATACCATGGTCGATGGTATCGAAGGCCGCTGAGAGGTCAAGAAGAGCAAGGACGGATGGATAACCCCCGTCCCGCTCCCGCCAGAGATCATCCATCAGTGCGACTAATGCAGTCTCCGTACCATACCCGGGCCTGAATCCTGATTGAAAGGGGTCTAGATAATCCGCTTCCTCCAGGACACTCTGCAGCTGGCGTGCCACCGCCTTCTCCAAAACCTTACCCAGAAAGGGCAGGTTGGAAACCGGCCTGTAGTTGTTAAGGACAACTATCTCTGCCTAACAATGGTTCTCTCCTCTCTGTCTCCTTTCTCTCCTGGCTTACCAAACCAGAGATCGGCAGGCAGCGATCCGTAAGGGGTGGTGCTCTTCCTTGCGGATTGCTGGCTTCTGTTTTGTATTCAGAAGTACAAAGACATCAGCCAGTCATCTGCTAGGGAGGGTGCTTCCCCTGACGAACTGCTGCCTGTTTTGGGGTTTTTTTCCACCCCGGCTCAACTTTCCTTGAGGCCGGCGGTGGTCTCGCCGTGTCTTTGGTGGAGTAGCACAGAGGAGAGGGAGTCCCTCTTCTCCCCGTTGCTCCGGGAAAGAAGGCCGGCGGGTGTCTCGCAGTGGAGTTTTGTGGCTTGTTTGTTTTTCGAGGCTGTGAGGCGCTGCGTCTGCCTGTGGCGGACTTGCGCTCTGGCGCGCAGGACGCTGGGACTTGTAGTTTTTGCGTTCGTGCAGTGTTTTTTTCCTGCAGCTCGATTTTAATTGGCCGCGCCGCGTTTCCCAACGTTCTTTTTGCTCGCACCTCTCAGCCTGATTGGCTGTGGTGTGGCGCAAAGAACATTGGGAATTGAAGTTGTTTCCCTTTGTTCGCGTTCGTGGGGCTCTTGCCCCACTGGCGTGTTTCTCAACCCTACGTTAACCTCCGGACTGGGTTCGGGCGAGTGCAGGAGGCTCGGTACGGGATAGGATGGACGGGTGCAGAAACGTATAGCAAGTTCCAACGGTTAACCCTTGGATTTATAGGTATATACTAGCTTTTTTTGCCCGGCCTTGCTGGGCATGTATGGACTTTGTTTTAGTGGTGGGGTGGTTTGGGTGGTGGTGGCTAATTTTGGAAGAGTGGAGTTTTCTCTGTTGCTTTTTGTTGTTGGTGAGAGTTTTCTAAAATAAATTGGATTTTATGGTTGTGGATTTTGTGTTTTTTGTATTTATTTTATTTTTTTGTTTGTTTAAATGTTATTTGATTTTTAAAATAATTTTTAGTTCCCTGTAGGTTACTTCTCTGGCCTCTTGGTGGGGCTGTCATTAAGTGTTTTTCCTTTAGTTTGACTTTCTTTGTTTTTTCAGTATGGTGAGAGGACGTATTTTGTAAGTTGTCTTGTGTTATTATTATTTTTTTCATTTTATGGGGCTGTTGGGGTGCTGGGCTGGGTGGTTTAAGTAGAGTGTGTGTGTGTGTCTTTAATTTATTGTTTTGGCTTGTTTAATTATGCTTTTTGGATTTTCTCTGCTTTTTTTGGGGGGGGGTGTATATTTCTTATAGCTATTTCTTATTTTGAATTTCTCCATTCTTAATTTTGTACATTGAGGGTTTTTTGGATTTTGAGTTAGGTTTTTTCGTGTTGCTTTTATGTTGTAGATAGGTGTTTTTAGTGAGTGTTTCATGTATTTTTGTTAGCTTATTGGATTTTGGATGTGCTTTGTTGTGTTTGTTGTTTCATGATTTGTTGTTTACTGGGTTTATTTGAATTGTTTATTTATTTATTTATTTATTTATTTATTTATTATGTTTTAAAAAAAAAATTTTGTGCTTGTGTTTTCCGGGGTGAAGTACGGTCTGACTGTCGTTGCCTATTTTCCCCATCGCTGTGTCGAAAGTAGCTTTTGATACAGCGATGGGGAAAAGGAGGAGGCGACTGTCAGCTCGCACTTCTTCCAGGAATGTGCGTTAGGTCGGTCGAGGGAGAAGGAGGCCTAGAAGAGAGATCCGTATCACGATGGTTCTCTTCGGCAGTCCTAAATAGCCACCTCGCTGCTTTTTTTCCTTTCGTGTTGTTGGTCTCTCCTCTCGGCCTTTTCCTCTGGCTGACCTACCGGGCGAACTGTGTGTGAGGCTGTGAAGCAGTTAATTGGAAAATTCTAAGGCGGCAGGCAAGGATCGGTAAGGGGAGGCGCTCTCCCTGGAGGATCACTGGCTGCTGCTATTCTATAGCTGGCATTGGCCTTGCCGTGGCTTTGGCTGATCTGGGGAAGTGAGGGCGGGAAGCGCTGTGTCCTCCTTTGGCGGCCTTGCGCTCCCGCTGCATGAGGCGTTATTTTATTTTATTTTTTGCACGCCGGCTTTCCCAACGTTCTCTGTGCTTGTGCCCTTCAGCCTGATTGGCTGAGGGGTGGCATGGCGTGGAGGATGCTGGACCTTGTAGTTTTTTTCTGTTTGCGCTCGTGGGGCAATTGCCCCACTCGCAGCTGGCGGAGCCTTGCTGTGATGCTCGGATGGTCTAAAGGCAAGTGTAGGCAGCTCTGTACGGGATAGTAGGGACGGGTGTGGGCGTGCATGCCGGACACCAACGGCCCATGCACCTTTTTATAGGTATAGATTTGGTCTTAATTAGCTTTCTAACAACTGGGAGATGGTGTGTGGCAAACCTTTGTTTACTGTTCCCTTCTTCTGAAGACACCCTGGGACTATGCAGCTTGCCCTGGGCCACACAGCCTGGCTCTCTGTAGCCAGATACTGTACCTAAATTACTGAGCTATCCAGGCGACTACACATAACATAGTAGCTTATAATGTTGCCGATTAGGCTGGAAGTATTTAAAGTGATCTTAAGAGGTAAAGTTTTTTAAAAAAAATTTTTTACTTACTTTGATTGCCCTGGATGAAAGAGTAAAATACTAAATGAAGATAATAAGTTGAATTATTCAAGACTGGTTAGAAAGTAATACAGCCTCTTGTTCCCTGATGGCCACCTTGGAGTTAAATAATTCATTATACTACTTTGTACATGTTCATTAGAATCTCCTTTCTTTATGGTGTCTACATGTGTCCTATATTCTCAGACTGATAAGTAGTCTAGGAGTGGTAGCTTATTTTCTGGTGGCAAAATATGGATGTAATGAAACCTTATGTCTGAAGAAGTGGACTTGATCCATGAAAGCTGACAGTAAAATATAGCAGCCAATCTTGTCTCCCCCTTTCTTCTTCTTCTTAATAGAAGGTTTGCCTTAACCATGCCACAGTCATATAATTGTGTATAACTGATTGTATTGTAGTCAGTCTTCACTTCCTGGTGTTTTTAGTAATGTGGGAAATTTGTAAATCTATAAAACAGGGGTGGCCAACCTTTTTCCACCGTGGGCCTGACCATGCCCCCGGAAGCAGAAGCAGGCGCATTTACGACAACCGCATTTGCGACAGCTTCCACGTTTATGACAGCTGAAGGTGCGTTTACACATGTGTCGGCGTGTTTTATGGCTGATGTAAGCGTACCCACTTCCACATGTGGTGGCAACAGGCCAGCTGAAATGGAGCCACGGGCCATGTCTGGCCCACGTGCCATAGGTTGGGAACCCCTGCTATAAAAGATGTTGAGTGAATGGTGAATGATGCTTTTGTAATATGTCCTCTTCTATGAGGATGGATAAAGGAAACTTAGAGCTAGGTATACATATGTTTGATTCTTTGGAAAAGCAAGAAAATTGTGTGTGGCTGGATATTTCTTCTCCTTCTCCTCTTCTTGCTCCTGACTTGGAATTCCACTGCCTCAGTTTTTGGAACAGATGAAAGACTGCTCTGCGAAGTACACCAGTCGAAATGTTTTGTTTTGTTCTGCTTGAGGCAATTATATTTGCTGGTGACCACAATCTCTTGTGTCCCATTGTACTGAGATAGAGGACTCCCATATTTATAAAAACTTCTAGCTTGGAATGAGTGCCATTATTGTCTTCTGCCTCTTATTCACAGCTATCCCTTTGCTGAAGGAAAGGGATAGCATACAAATCGAATAAATCAAATCATATGAAATAATAAATGAGTGAGAATGTCCAATAAATGATCAGTTTTATCCTTTAGTATTAAACCATCTTCGAAAATGCCAAACCTATCTGGTTTGTAAAAATGTTTATTTTGGTATCTCTTCTTTTAGCCATGTCCCAAGCAGTGCAGACCAATGGAACGCAGCCTTTGAGCAAAACATGGGAGCTGAGCTTGTATGAACTTCAACGAACACCTCAGGTACCTCTCCATTGCTTCCTCTCCCTTCATATTTTTGCAGAAATAAATAAGCGGGAGAAATACGTGACCTCCCCCATGAGTTTGCTTTTTAGTTTCCCATCTAGAGAGGTGCAACAAAAATCAAATCTTATTTGCATTATCAGTTATTTTTAAAAAGTTGGTGGATTTGTAAGAAGAAATCAGTTACTTAATGGCATTTAAATGTTTTTTATCTTCAATATGGCCAAGAAACAATTGCATGATACTGTATCACTGTTTTGGGTCATTAGGAAGCAATAACGGATGGGCTGGAGATAGTGGTGTCACCCCGAAGCCTCCACAGTGAGCTAATGTGTCCAATCTGTTTGGATATGTTGAAAAACACCATGACTACTAAGGAATGCCTACATCGTTTTTGCGCAGATTGTATCATCACAGCCCTCAGAAGTGGGTAAGTAAGAGGAAAGTTTATGGGGGAAAGAACAAGGACTAATTACAGCATGTAAACAATAGCTTTGGTTGTACCAAAAGGTACTTATAAAATTATTCTTGCTTTACTTCATCATTCCCCTCTAAAGAACTATTTGCTACCTGTATAGCTAGTCAGAGCCAAGACTGTCTTAAGAAGATAAAGAAGAATTTGCAGTAATTACTTTTTTGTATTTTCCTTCTTTCAGGGAACTTGGGGCTGGGTGCATTTCCCAAAAAGCTTCATAGCCAAGCAAAGATTTCCAGTCTAATCCTCCCTGGCTGATGTCCAAGTGGGATTTGCTGTGGTGATAGTATGGGTGGATAGGAAGTTTTCCCCATGATCACACAATGCAAAGGCCTACAGTATTTGAATCAGTCCCCCATCTTTTTTTTTTGCCTCAAAATGGGTTTTTATTTAATTATTCATTTATTTTATTTTATTTCTCATATTTGTATAGCCGCCCATCTCCGAAGACTCTTTTTTCCTTTATCATGGGAAAAATCTGCCTTTTTCAAGCCAGAACAATATGAGCTGACTTTTCCCCATGTAAATCAGTTGATTTGTTGTAAAGGCAGGTGTTTGTCTGTGGGCAGTGTTTCAATTATGTGGTCAGTTGGAGCACAATGTTCAGGTCCATGGGAACGCTGTCTTAGCATTCTTTCCCCCAATCCTCCAAATTTTAATTATTTTTATAATGTGAACGTTTGATCATGTTATTGGTAGTGCTGATGTGCTAGTTTAGCATTAGATCTTTTCTAGATGAGGTAATCTTTTAAAAAACAGGAAAACAACTTTTTCTGCAACACTGTGTAACCCTTTCAAAACTAAGTACAGTGGAACCGCGGTCCGCCTACCGGAAAAAATGCTTCACAGACAGAAATCTATAGGAAATGGTGATCTGCTTCAAGGACCAATATTGCGATAAAATCTGGTCCTGGTTTGCCTCATTTCTGAAGGGCCAGACCCAGTCAGTGTGGTTCGAGGATGGGATGTCCAGCCCTAGGCCTCTCCAGTATGGGGTGCCTCAGGACTCGGTGCTCTCACCTCTCCTATTTAATATCTACATGAAACCGCTGGGGGAGATAATCCGTTCCCATGGGGTGAGGTATCATCAGTATGTTGATGATACTCAGCAATACATTTCAGCCCGTGGTGATCAAAGCAATGCATTCGGAGTCCTATCCAGGTGTCTGGAGGCTGTTGGGGTCTGGATGGGGGACGACGGGCTACAACTGAGTGGCTATGGGTCGGGGGCCCTGCGTTATCTCGGGAGCTACCATCTTTGCTTCTGGATGGGACTATTTCGTTCCAAACAGACCCGGTGCATAATCTGGGGGTCCTCCTGGACTCACGACCCCTGCTCGATGAGCAGGTGGCAGTCATGGCCAGGAGGGCTTTTGCACAACTTCGTGTTATACGCCAGTTACACCCACTCCTAGATCGGATCTCCTTGTTCATGGTCACACATGCTCTGCTCACCTCCAGACTTGACAATTACAATACACTCTTCATGGGGCTGCCCTTGATGACCATTCAGAGGCTGCAACTGGTCCAGAATGCGGCTGCCCGGGTGGTGATTGGGTGCGGGCAGCATGTTCGTGCCTCACCACTGCTTTGGGAGCTACACTGGTTGCCGCGTCTCTCCGGGTGCAATTCAAGGTGCTGGAAATGACCTTTAAAGCCCTACATGGTAGTGGGCCAGGATACTTAAGAGACCATATCACCCCAAGAGCATCAGTCCGTCCCACCAGAGCACACTGGAGAGGCTGTCTAATTGTTCCATGTGCTAGGGAGGCTCATCTCTCTAGCAACAGAAGGAGAGCCTTCTCTGTGTCTGCTCCAGCCCTTTGGAACCTCCTGCCAATTGAGCTGCATCTCCAGAAGGAGTTGCTGTCCTTTAGGAAAGGGCTAACAACCTGGCTGGCAAAGCAGGTGTGGGGCACCAGCGATGTGGTGACCCCTGCCTTCTGGCTGATTTAGTAAAAACACTCTCTCCCTCTTTTAATCTGTAGGGGTTGGAGTAATTTTTGGTGGCAGTTTTAACGTTTTTTTATTGTTTTTTAAAATGTGGTTGGTTTTATTTTCTGTGAGCTGCTCAGAGTCTTCGGAGTTGGGCAGCAACATAAATCAGAAAAATAAATAAATAAAATCACTTCATGGACTGGGTTTCCCCCGTGGCTTTCAATGAATTCCTATGGAAAACCGCTTTAAGGACAAAATTGCTATAAATGGACAACCCTCCGGAATAGATCAAGTCTTTAAAATGGGGTTCAAATGTATCCTGTTTCCCTGAAAATAAGATCTAACTGGAAAATAAGACATCCCCTGACAATAAGCCCTAATGTGTCTTTTGGAGCAAAAATGAATAAAAGACTCAGTTGTATTTCTGGGGAAACACAGTACAGTGATACCTCGTTTTACGAACGCTTCATTTAACATAATTTTCGCTTAATGAATGAAAATCCATAAAAAATAATGCCTCATAATTTGAATTTTTTTTTTACAATACGAAAGTTTCCCTATAAATTACTTGGTATACAGTGGCCTCTAGTGGCTACTTCTGGTAATACTGTGTGTTCTGTATTGTGTTTCGCATTACGATTTTTATGTAATACGAACTGTCCCGTGGAATGCATTAAATTTATAAAATGAGGTACCACTGTAGCTTGACGACAAACCAAAAATTTATCTGCAGAACTGAGACCAGAGGAAGGAACGAAAGACAGCGTTAGAGCTATTTATTTATTTGAGATGAAATGCAAATTGCATCTCATTAAGTGTGAATGCTGAAGTCCTGAATCAGTCCTTAAACTCCAGAATCAATCCACAGCTCCTTGTGTGATCACTTACTGGAAATTCGAACGTGCTATAGGCTGTGAATCCAGTTGCAGTAAACTGACAACCAAGCAAGCCTTGTTTTTTCTACCTGTTGAATTGTGGATGTATAAGGATTTGTCTGCATTTTCCTGTTCCTTCCATCTTTCCAAGTTACCAAATGATATGTAGGAATAATAGCAATACAATTAATTCAGAGAGAAGCCATTCCATTGCCATGGGTGATAATCTGTCCTCATGTTTTACCTGCTCTTCCTTGCTAACACTGTCAAATTGTTGTAGTATCAACAGTAAATAAAGTTAGTGTAACAGATCTTATAGCATCAGATGCTTGGATCCGGAGATGGCAAAATTGAGTTATGTCTTTACCCAGTCGGTAGACCCTATTTGAAGCTGCTGCTAAAGTAGTTTTTGCAATGTTCTATAGTTGTTTGAAAATATACTTGCTAAGTTGTTTTTCTCCTCTAATCAGAAACAAAGAATGTCCAACTTGTCGTAAAAAGCTTGTTTCTAAAAGATCCCTGAGGCCAGACCCAAACTTTGATGCCCTCATCAGTAAAATTTACCCAAGTCGTGATGAATATGAGGCTCATCAAGAGAGAGTTCTAGCAAGGATCAGCAAGCATAATAACCAGCAAGCTCTGAGCCATAGCATTGAGGAAGGCCTAAAAATCCAGGCCCTGAACAGGTAGGGTTTTTTTATCAGTTAAGCGTTATCGAGGGGGAGGGTAGCATATCATATGATGTTAGACTTGCTTTCGATTTCCCATACCTAAGAGACCGAGTCGTCCCAAGAGTGTCTGCCCACTGAACCAGAGCGGACCGGAGGAGCTTCCTTATTGTTCCATAGGCTAGAGGGGCACACCTCTCTAGCACAAGGTGGAGGACCTTCTCCATGTCTGCTCCAACTCTGTGGAACCTCCTGCCAGGTGAATTACGGCAGCAGACGGAATTGCTGCCCTTTAGGAAAGGGCTCAAAACCTGGCTGGCAGGGCAAGTGTGGGGGGCTGATGGGGAAGTGGTCCCCGCCCGTTGGCTCTTCTAAGATAAAGTGCCTCTCTTGTATTGATGGGGGTGGGAAGGCTTTTTAACTGTCTTTTAATGGGTTTTTGCGAGGTTGTCTTTTTAATGATTTTATGGGATGATTTAATATGTTTTATACTTGTTGTGAGCCGCCTAGAGCCACCCTAGGGTGAGGGGGCGGCATATAAATTTAAATAAATTAATAAATCTTTAAGAGAAATCTGCTGATAGTCAGCACTAGCTTACATGGACTATTGTTCTAACTCTGTTAAGACAACTTTATGTATTCATTAACTTGAAATGTGTGAATAGCATATGTTTTGAATAAGCTCCTAGTATTTATTTATATTGTTATTGGGAAATGGCAAACTATGTAAAGCTATGCCATGGCAGTGCCAGGACAAATGCTTCAATCTCAGTGATTGGAATATGCTATTTGTTAGAAAACTATATTAAAGTTGCATATCTTTAAATGGTATTTGTATATTTGCATCATTGAATGAATCCCTCTTGGAAAATTTTGTTAGGTCATGACAGAGGAAAAGAATGATATCTTGAATACCAGTGCAGAAGGGTCCTTCCTTGTGTTCATGGGGAAAACACAACTCATATTTCACTAGGGTCATGTTCTTCTTTTATGTAGCTACTGGAGAGAAGTATGAGATATTGCCTTTATTTTTCCAGTATTTGAGAACTTGCTGTGGCCATGCTTTAACCCAGGGGTGGCCAAACCTTTTGGGCCGTGGGTCGGTCATGTGGTTCAGCGGGCCAGTCACATGGTTTCTCCCACCAGAAGCGGAAGTAAAACGCGCCTTGCAATCTGTTTTGCAACAGGATGAGATAGATTTTAAGCTGCCATTTTCTCTGCTTTAAAGCAAGGGTGACCAAACTACGGTCAGGGGCCCGGATCTGACCCCTGATGCCAATTCATCTGGCCCACATTGCTCGCATCGCTTCCGGAAGCAGAAGTAAAATGTGCCTGCTTCCGGGAGCGACGAGGGAAACGTGGGCAGGATGAATTGGCATCGGGGGCCGGATCCGGACCTTGGGTCATAGTTTGGGCACCCCTGCTTTTAAGCAGCTTGTACGTTAAATTCAAACAGATCTTTCAATGTAGTTGGCCTTTTCTGTATCCTGGCTACCTCATGTAATATTTCTTCTTTAGATGGAATACATTCTGTACATTTACGTCTTCAATACATTATTTCAAATGTAATTCAGTTCTATAGAAAGTCTTGACAAAATCAGGGCTATACATTACGAGTTTATATACTTCTTCCTTTCTACATCTGGTATTCTTGTCCCCACTTGCCTGCATCATCTTGTTTAGGAATGTAAACATTAATTCAGCTTCATCAGAATTACTTTTGAGAAAATGCAAAATGGGGCATGTTGCTGATTCATTTTTCACAATTAACCTAGAAATAGCAGCATCATTACAGTGTGCTGGACCTGCTGCCTGTTAAGAGCCTGTGACTATGTTATCAGCTAGATCTGGATAAGGGATGATTTTACAGTCCTAGGAAATTCTGTGCTAGATTTCTTGTACTTCAGATATTTGTATTTAGTGAATAATTTTAGGATGGGCAGGGCAAAGGCTTGGAGGAAGATAGGCTGAAGAACCTGAGGTCCTCCATGGCCACGATTTCCTAAAATGCCATCTATGTCTTATCAGGTTACAAAGAGGCAAGAAACAACAGATAGAGAATGGCAGTGGAGCAGAGGACAATGGCGACAGCTCACACTGCAGTAATGCATCAACACACAGCAACCAGGAAGCTGGTCCAAGCAACAAACGAACCAAAACATCAGATGATTCTGGCCTAGAGCTGGACAATAACAATACAACAGTCGCAATAGATCCAGTCTTGGATGGTGCAAGTGAAATAGAGCTAGTTTTCAGACCCCATCCTACGCTAATGGAGAACGATGACAGTGCACAGACAAGGTAAACAAAAGGTTTGATTTAGAAGCAACGTTGTGCATGTTGGTGCATTAGGATAAATACTTAGCAATATTAGTCTGCCACCTTTATGTAGGGCTTGGATTGTTTTGTTATGAATTTTTAAACAATGGTCACAATTTTATACCTGGTTTTGGGAAAAAAACATGGATTTTCTTTGCTCCTGATGCAGGTACATAAAGACATCGGGCAATGCCACGGTTGATCATTTGTCCAAGTATTTAGCTGTGAGACTGGCCTTGGAAGAACTCCGGAGCAAAGGAGAATCAAATCAGATGAATCTTGAAACAGCCAGTGAGAAACAGTACACAATTTATATTGCGACAGCCAATGGGCAGTTCACTGTGAGTAGCTAATTGGAAGAAACGTGGCTTTAGTTTAATCTTATTTATACATTTGCATGGCTCAAGTGGCTAAGACGCTGACTGGAAGGCGGGAGGTCAGCAGTTCGATTCCCGAGTACTGCAGGACGGAATGAGCTCCTGTTTTTGTCCCAGCTCCTGCCAACTTAGCAGTTCGAAAGCAAGACATTGCAAGTAGATCAATAGGGACCACTTCAGTGGGAAGCTAAACAGCATTCCGTGCGCTCCGGTGTCTAGTCATGCCTGCCACATGCCCATGGAAACGTCTGCCGAAGCAGACAGCACTGGCTTCAGCTTTGAAACAGAGATGAGCACTGAACCCTAGAGTCGGATACGACTGGCTTTTAAGCAAGGGAAACCTTTACCTTGAATTGTGTGAATGGTTACATTTGTGATGCACCAAAGCTTTATGCCTTGCATAAAGAAACACATCATTATTCCCAATGTGCACACACACGGTCTAATTGGTAAGAGAGGAAATGCTGTAAGGGTTTGTTGTGTTGGGTTGTGAGGAGAGAACGATTTAGTTTCAGATCTCTGCTCATGTATGGGCATTGGCAGACCATCATGGAGCCTGTCCTATTCACAGCATCAGTCTAGAGATCATAACAGAGACTGGCATGTCAACATCCCTGCCTGTACTCTTCATATTTTTAAAATACAACAAATAGACCTGTGCTGGTACGCCAAATATTCTTTCTTTCTGCAATCCTGAGCTTTTGTATTATTTTATGAGAGAAATAATATTGAAATGTTCTGTTAGGGATGAAAATTAAAGATCGAAATTATTTTTCCCAAAGTCAAAGATATCAGGGATATGGTTGCTGCTTTCAGCATCAGTGGGCAAGTTCATGAATGTTCCCTACAATATTGTGAATATTTGCAGTTGAACAGAACATAGCTGGTTCATCGGGAGTCAGAATTGATGTGACACAGTTGTTATTAATCAACGCAGTTTAATGTTTCTGATTTTAGATAACATTTTAGGCTTCCCTTCTCAAATTTTTAGATGCCTACCATTGTCATTACTTGAAGAGCAGAAGTGATGTGGTTTATCTTTTTTTTTTGAGGGTGGTGGTGGTGGTGCTGAGCCTAGAGAGGATTGGGTTCCTTTATAATTGCATATAATGGAGTAAGCTTAATTTTATTTAATCTAGAATGCTGAGCTGCAGTTAGTTAGCAGCTTTCTACAGGTTGAAAGGCTACCTCACTACTCTGTACTCTGGTAACAATAGCTTTACAAGAACTGTAGACTTGTGTGTGAGAATACAGTGGGGCATTCTCACTCTATCTGCAGCTCCTTTTTGCATTGGAGTCCAGTTCACATTTGGTTTAAGGCTACAGTGGTACCTTGAGTTACGAATTTAGTGCGTTCCCCGGGACATTTTGTATTACCAAAAATTCATAACTCGAAACGCAGTGCATTACCAGAGGTGGCCACTAGAGGCCACTGTATACCATGGAATTTATAGGGAAACTTGCTTTGTATATGGGGGGAATCGTAACTCAAGGCATTATTTTCAATGGATTTTCATTCGTATCTCAAAAATTTCGTAACACGAGGTGTTTGTAACTCGAGGTACCAGTGTACAGTATTTGATAGAAAGCTTGATTAACCACTCTTCTCTTGAGTGCTATATTCAGCATGTGATCATTTCCATAGCTAATAGATTCAAACGACAATATTATTAGTTGTCTCTCCTGGCTTTGACACTTAATTTCAACTTTGTCTTCAGGTGCTGAATGGGTCCTTCTCTTTGGAGCTGGTCAGCGAAAAGTATTGGAAAGTGAATAAGCCCATGGAGCTTTACTATGCACCAACAAAGGAACACAAATAAGCCTGATCAAAATTTTTGAGGTGGAACTCTAAATTTGTTTTTATTGCGTTGGTTTTATTTCAAGTAAGTGAAGCACCATCCTCTGCATCATGGACATCTACTGAGGGACCGGAATCCTTGACGACTATCCATATTGATTATTATACAGTATTCTGTGTGATATTTTAACTTATACTTTTTTCTCTTTGGAGGACTGATGTGTACATTCCATTGTTGCTGTCCGCGTGTTTTTTGATTTGGTGGCTTCTGATCCCCATGCATGTCAGTAGAACCAAGAATGTTCTGGGGGGGGGATGTGTCTTCAGTAGACTTTGCACTGACACCAGCGCCTTGACAAATACTGACAAGAGCCAGGACCGTGATGGCGAACCTTGGCACTCCAGATGTTCTTGGACTTCAATTCTCAGAAGCCCAAGCATCCTGTGAACCCACACAAGTGGGTTTACTGCGATTCATCCGGCCCATGCTGCCGTCGCTCCCGGAAGCAGAAGTAAAACGCGCCCGTTTTACTTCCGCTTCCAGGAGCGATGAGGGCAGCGCGGGCCGGATGAATCGCAGGAAACCCACTTGTGTGGATTCACAGGATGCTTGGGCTTCTGGGAATTGAAGTCCAAGAACATCTGGAGTACCAAGGTTCGCCATTACAGAGCTAGGAGATAATTGGAACAGAAAGAACTCTCACTAACATCGGCAGTGTTAAAACCATATAGCTAGAATAGATTTCTTAGTCACTGACTACTTGTGATGCAGAAGAAACTGGTGGTGGCAGAAACCAAAGCAGTAATTGATTTCCTAAGCATTGCCTGGGAAACACGTCTTTTTGCCCTAGAAATCAAAAACATCAATTTACTGTATGCTTTACAGTGTGTCTGTTATCAAATAGGTGACATCCATGGGAATGCATGCAATTCTTTCTCTTTTCATTGTTTTAACATAACTTGGCTTAGATGCTAAGACCACAAAGTCATGGTGGAGAGAATTCTAGTTAACTGTTAACGGTAGATGACAGGTAACGAACGAGAGAATTAAATTTGGCAAAGTACTACCTATGTATATTTAGGACCGATTGATAAGTTTGTTAACCACAGTTTATGAAAAGCCAGTGTTACAAGTGTTTTACCCCATTAATAAGGATAACATTAGCACTGTAACATCTTACAAATAATTATTTCTGCTGATGGATTAAGCAACCTTAGTATCAAGTTACTAATTTGAATTAATTTTTGAGCATAGAGTGCTCCTAGCTATTTGGATATTTTGAAGTCTGTGGAATTCAGAGGTAGAGTTTAGTCTGTGCTAGAAGTAAAACACACAAAAATAAGGTGTTGCCACCAGCCCTTTTGTACATAAAATACTGATTTTTCCTTTCTCAGATATTTTTCTCCATATTCGCAGTACTTGTTACTTACATAAATAGAACAGTCAGGTGATTTTTGGTTTTACCTGGATCAGAATTCTGGTTGTATAGTTACAACAGATTGGATAGGGTAACTCAGTTATTTGAATCATATTTGATCTCCTAGTGCTGTGATGGCGAGCCTTGGCACTCCAGATGTTGTTGGACTTCAATTCCCAGAAGCCCAAGCCCCCGTGAATCCACACGAATGGGTTTGCTGCGATTCATCCGGCCTGCGCCGTGCAGGCGCATTTTACTTCCGCTTCCAGGAGCGACGAGGGTGGCGTAGGCCGGATGAATCGCAGCAAACCCGTTTGTGTGGATTCACAGGGGCTTGGGCATCTGGGAATTGAAGTCCAAGAACATCTGGAGTGCCAAGGTTCACCATCACGGTCCTAGTGAGACTGACACAATGGTGTAAGGCTGAAGAGACCGCAAGTATTTTCTTTTCAGTTTTTTCCACCACTACCCCAACTGCAAGATATAGGTTGCTTCCATGTGGTTCTGAGAAGGGGTATACAAGTTTGGATGGGTATGGGTGGGCAGGTTCTTTAGTGTTTCTCACTCTCGCCTTAGTAGTGTTAAGAACTGAGAAACTAGATAAGTCAACTGTTGGCGCTTTCTTTTCAATATCTGGCCATTAATGGCATTTATGCTACAGCACAAGGCTTTTCACTCTAGTAATTTTTTTTTAACTCCTGTTAGAAAAGGAAACTACATCCTTTTCACCCTCTCCAATATGAAACATTCCAAAGTTTTGATAATAGTTTGTGTTATAAAATTCCATAATAACCAGAAGTCTGGGGGAGGGGGGAGGGGGAAGGAAAGTGTACCTTGTCGTTTTGGATTTACTTAGTACTTTTGATGTAATGTACAATTTATATAGCTTTCTAGTGCATGTCCATAAAATAGAATCAGGTTTCTTTTCATGTGAAAAACCTTTCTGTATGGGCAGATATCAATTGCATTGCGATTTAACCCTGTATTTGGATAAAATTGTGAAATTCTGAAAGCTTATCTACTTAAAGGGGTGTGTGTGTTCCCAACTTGTGTGGGAGAATGTGAATTTTTACTTCTATGTTACTGTGCATTCATCACGTATTTATATTTACTTAAATACATAAAGTAGCTGTTTTAATCAATTAATTGCACACTGACTTTAATGTTATGGTTACTTGCATGTACTTCCAATCAATCTTTATTATGGTCCAAGACCAACATAGTACAGCAAAAAGAACAGAAGTTAAAATGAAGGTACTGTACTTAAAATGTATCAAGAGACAGAAGTTAAAATGAGGGTAGTTAAAATATATTTTAAAAAGGAGCGTTTCTGCTCTGAGTTAAGTAGTAGTAAAATAAGTACTAAAGATTAATAATGTTACGACTACTACTAAGCCTATGATGTATAGCTAATAGTTTATTTAGCTGACGGACTTGCCAGGATTGTTCTTTTGATTTTTCACGCTGCAGAGTAGAACCTGGCAGTATTGTGAGGGAAGGTGGGCCTTTCATCAGATAGTATATATACTTTGTTGCTACCATACCTTGTAAAGGTAGTGATCCTCCAAATGGAACACTCTTCCTTCTTTTGTCAATAGAGCACTTTAAGGGATATGGAAAAAGCAAAAAAATAAGATCATGGAGCAGATGCTGCTTTTCTGGTGAGCTAAGATTTGATTAGACCACTGTCACATTGCATTAGAACAGGGATTCTCAACCTGCGGCATGCAGGCCAAATACAGCCCACAGCATCATTTCATGTGGGCCCCCACCACCTCCACCACACCAGAAAGTGCCATGTGGTGGAGGAAGGGTAAAATGGCTGTCCGCCCCCCGAAGCTGTCTGAGGGAGTGTGACCCAGGCCCCTGGCTTAAAAACGTTGAGAACTCCTGCTCTAAGAGCATCTCAAGTGCTGCGCATTGAGTTCCCTGTGATTTGATCTCTCTGTTTTGGATCCCGGGGGTTTCTTCAACTATAAGCATGCCAATGAGAAAGTGGTAGATGGAGAGGCAGTAGGAAGCGAGGTACAACTTCATGGTTTATAGTTTGTAGGTTGAAACATAGGGTAAGTATGGGAAACCTCGTCCAATAGCTCTCCCTCCGCACATTTACATCAGGAGCTCACTTGTAAAGAGTGACAACTAAAAGTCTCGACTTCTTGGATGGGTCAGATTGGCTGCTGCCCAAATCTTTAATGGGTTTTACCAATAACACACAAAACTTCATGAAGAAAGGTGGAGGGAAGGGCAAAACGGCCCCTGAAGCTGTCTGAGGGAGCGTGACCTGGCTCCCAGTGTAAAAAGATTGAGAACTTCTGCATTAGACCCTTTCTCATCCAAACAGGGTATATTGAGATACTTTAACCCCTATTACCCCATCTTTTAAAAATGGGCTTAATTGAGGAAGAAGAGAAACTGGAACTGCCTTTTGTTCTGTTTTGTTTTGTGTGGCTTTAAGATGGGAGCAAGGGTTCCTTTCTTTCTTGGTGACTTCTACCAGTGTGAGGCAAACGTTCCATTTTACAACTCATGCACAAGGATCTTGCATGTTCAGGTAAGTCAGCGTGGGACAACCTTAGAGGTCTCTGGGTTGTATCCTCTGCCTCCACCACAAAAATATTTTTCTTACAAAAAGGGAGGTTACAGAGAAAAAGTCACTTCCATCGTCACAGGAAGACTTTGGGAGAAAAGATTTGGGGTGGGACTGGGAGACACAGGTTGTCTACACCTGAGGAACTTTGGAAAGTACAGTAAAACCCTTACTTACGAAAAAGTCAGTTCCGTAGGCTTTTGCTTAAATCTTTTTTTTGGGTAACGAAACAAACCCATAGGAGAAATTTTTTAGGTAACTTGAAGCAAACCCATAGGAAAAATGAACTTTTTATGTAAATCAAAGCAGACCCATAGGGAAATGAATTTTTTCATAACTCGAAGCAAACCCATAGGAAAAGGAATCTTTATGTAACTCAAAGCAAACCCATAAGGAAATTGTATAAATTGGGACATGGTTTTAGCATAAATTCATTATGTAAGTCGAATTTTATGTAACTTGAGGAATTTGTAAGTTGGAGCTTTACTGTATAGACGGGCAGGTCCCTAGAGTCACAGTATCTGACACACGCACACTGGTTGGATACTTGAAACTAACATTACTCTTTTTGAAATAAACTCCATTCATGCAACTTAACGTACACATTGTGTTCTCCTACCTTTAAAGAAAAGCTCTGAACAATTAAATGTTATTATGTCAATATTAAAAGAATTTGCAAGCAGTCTGGTCTATGCTATGTGACTAGGACCTTCAACTAGACATTTGGCCATGACTGGTCTTGTGCTAGTGATGGAAACCTATGGCATGCATGCCAGACGTGGCACTCCCAACTCTGTTGGCATACGTGCCATCACCCCAGCACAGTTCACCTCACCCCTCTGTTTGGGCAAACAGTCTCTAAAAGGTTTGCCGTCACTGTTTTATGCCTTCCAGAGGTAGTGAGGTAGTATTTTTGTATTTTATGGAGTTACAGTACTTAAGTGCTGCTCCTGCTGAAAATAAGTGACCTTGGTCCCTAAAGCTTTCACATATATCAATTAGAAAGAGCCACCTCGCTTACTGGCACTGTTCCAGTGCTAATGCTGTAATGTGTCCACGTGAGTTAAGCAACAAAATAGGCTTAAGCATAACATTGTAAATTGACAAAAGAACATTTATTGGCTGATCCAGTGCTTACATACAGTACAGAATATCTCTATATATACAGACAGAGGGAGTGTGTGTGCCTCCCCCATTTCCCCATAGTGATGTTTTCTCATGCAATATTATACATCTCAGGTAGGAGCTACGAAGGCAGGGGAGCCCAGGATGATTGAAGAATTCATTTACTTAATGGCAAGCATTAAATCAAAATAACGTGCAGGTGAATTGTGGCGCAAACTGAAACGTGACTTTTCAATGGCTCTCGTCTTCAACGGTTAAAATTGGACTATCACAAAAAATAATAATTCTGCAATTGGAGACAGCAGACTCAGTTAAACTCTCAAGGCAATTCTTCGATAGAATTTTTTTTTTGCCAGCAGTGCCACTTTATACGCTTTCTTCTGCAAAATCGCCGTCTGCCCCCGCTTGGGACTCCTCAGAGGTCTGCAAAGAGCCTTCACCTTGCCCTCCTGTATATGTAGGTGTGCTGTATTTCACAAGGATTGATTTAAACTGGGCCAGAGGGGCATCAGTTCGGACACCCATGGGATCAAAATGGGTTCGGCTTACTCGGTAGCCGGCTTGGGACAGGTAATGCAAGAACTTATTTATCCTGAGGAGAAAATTTTAAAGCATGGAGTAAGAACTACTTCCATCAGGCAATCACATATAAGTTTTAATAGAAGAGATCTACTTACTTTGGCATATTCATTCCTTTAATGCTATGCCTGTGGATATTATAATAAAAGGCAGGCTGTTCAGCATTACTTTCTACCTTCTGCCGTTTTGCTCCATTTTGGCTAATTTCATGAATCTTTCTTTTCCCTGAAACATAACAAATGGTTACAGTTCATATATTCAACAGACCATCATAAAGCAGAACATTCCATCATAAGCCATCGTCTTAGATGGATAGGGTATGTCTGCCGTATGGACCGTTCCAGGTTTCCTTGTCAAATTCTTTACGGGGAACTTTGCTCCGGTACAAGACTTCGTGGAGCTCCTTTGAAGCGTTATAAGGACCAGCTGAAACAAACCATGAAGGTGTCTGGTATAAACCCACAAACCTGGGAGGCAGCAGCCACAGATCGCCCACTTTGGCGCCCAACCATCTCTGCTGCTACCGATCACTTTGAAGGAGAACGCCGCAGACATGAAGAAGCTAAGCGACAAGCACGGAAGCTTCTTCAAACTCAAGCACACCCTCCACCATCTAGTCAATGTAATGTGTGCAGTCGCATGTTTCATGCCAGGATCGGCTTACTGAGTCACGAGAGATACAGCCATCAACAGAGAAAATGACTTCCATGAAAAATGTGTGCTCGGACACAAGTAGCAGCTGATGAGGCTATGTTTGTATCTACTCAACAGACTATCATAAAGCAGAACCACCCCATAACTTTATAAAAAGAAGTAAACAGTGACATTTCTGCAATCCCTATACCTAGCCTGTTGAATATTTCCTAAACTAGCATCTCAGCAATTTCTGTTTCTCAGTCTAGCAGAGCATTCAGAACCAGGTACCTACCATGTACAACGAAGTAATCAGCTACAGCATCTGGGGTCTTAATAATTACACCACACTCTTCTAAAACACAAGGAAATGAGTACATTTAGGAAACCATGCTTATTTCTAAAATGAAGCATATATTAGAAAATACAAGTAAATGGAATTATATTTGCATAACGATACAGTGGTACCTCGCTTAAAGAGCATAATGCGTTCCACAGGATTGTTCTTTAAGCAAGTTTGCTCTTTAAGCAAAACATCATTGTAAGTGACCAATTGTGACTTCTGGCAGGGGGCGGGGGCGAATTCCAAACCCTGATTTAGTTGTTAAGTGAGTTTTTGGTTGGTTTTAGTTGTTAAGCGAGGCAGCCATTCAAAGAAAATTCTGCTCTTTAAGCAAGTTAGTCTCTAAGTGAGGCACTCTTTATGCGAGGTTTTACTGTACAAATACCATTATCACTTAAGGATAATGTTACATTGAGCATTTTATTTCTGATGCTTGTTCACAATGTTGCTGTCATTTAAATAGTTTCAGGCATACTTTTTTCTGAACCCTACCTGTACATACTTGGAATCTTAACCTATAAAATCAAGGGTTAACCGTTGGGACTTTGCATAGGCTCCTTAGCCAGGCCCTACTAGCCCGCATTCACCATTCGTGCACACGCCCGAACTGGGTACGCAGGTAAACGCAAGATTGAGAAATGCGCCAGTGGGGCAAGAGCCCCACAAACGCGAAAAAGGGAAACAACTTCATTTCCCAATGTTCTTTGCGCTGCGCCGCGCCACAGCCAATCAGGCTGAGAGGTGCGACCACAAAGAACATTGAGAAATGCGCCGCGGCCAATCAAAATCAAGCCGCAGGAAAAAAACGCACCACAACCACAAATCACAAACCCATAACTACAAGCCCCAGAGTCCTGCGCGACATGAGCGCGCAGAATGCTGAGGAAGTTGGCACCCGAATTTTTTTAAAAAAAAACTCACCGCCTCACAGCCACGCAAACACCAACCGCCCTTCTTTCCAACACCAATGGTGCCTGAAGGTCTCGACTGGAGTTTCCCCTTTAATATCAGTAGGTGTGGGGGGGTGATCCCCCTCTCCGCTGGCTCCCCTGGGGTTGGGAGGTTTGGGGGGGACAAAAGGGGTATGTCCCCCCAACCCTTCTGGACTCAGGAGACCATGGAGAGGGGATCGAATACAGCACCACCACCCAAAAAAAATCCGTCTTTAAAGAGAAGAAACCAAGCGGTTTCTTCTCTTTCAAAATGGAGGGTTTTTTATTTGGAGGGGGTGGAATCGATCCTCTCTCCCTGGTCTCCTGGGTCCAGAAGGGTTGGAGGGACATAACCCTTTTGTCCCCCCATACCTCCCAACCCCAGGGGAGCCAGTGGAGAGGGGGGTCGCAACCCCCCACCCACTGATATTAAAGGGGAAACCCCGATCTACTTTCACGACTCCACACAATCAAAGCACCATAACACAATAAAGCCCCCCTCCCCACCACCTAGCCCCCCTTCCTAACTACCACCAACCACGCCCCCTCCCCACCACCTAGCCCACCCTTCCTAACCCCCAACGGCCACGCCCCCCTCCCCACCGCCAAATAAATAAATAAATTTTGAAAAATTACTACATACAGTCAAAAACATCCAAAAATACACAAAACAAACAAAAACAACACCAAAAAACAATATGAAGTAAACAAAAACACAATCAAAAACAAAACAAATAGACAAAAAATACAGATTCCAACACCCACACACACACACACTCACACAAAAGAAAACAAGCAAACTTACCAAAAGGTGTCCTACCTCCACAAGGACCAGAAAAGAAATGAATAAAGAAAGAGACTACTTACCAGAAGAAGCTCCACCCAGAGACCAGGAGAGAAAAAACAGTCAAAATACAACAACCCCTACCAGCACCACCTGCTAGCCACAATAGTAAAAACAATTCAAAAACACACAACAGTCCCAAACAAAAGGCCACAAGAGTAAAAACAAATCAAAAACATAACACAAATTCACAATTTTATACAAAAGGTCACACCAATAAAAACAAGTCAAAAAAATTACACTAAAACACACTTTAACACAAATCACAAACATATGTCAATAAAATACAATAGAAACATTTAAAAATCCTGTGCTGAGTTTTAAGTCAAATTTAAACCCAAAACATCGAAACACATTTTAAAAACATTGAATGTAAAAAACATTTACTTTTACATTATTTAAATTATTACCTTCGGTACAACTAATTAAAAAAATCAAAAAACTAAAACATTTGCTTACATAAAAAAATTTGAAAAAATTGTATCATACTTTGTTCTTTTATTAATCCTCAAAAAAACCCCAAAAACCCCAGATCACAGTTAATAACTGCCAAGCCAAAAAAATTTTACATAAACATTTTAAAAATTAAAATTGCAGACTAAGCAATTTAAAAAAACAACATTAACACAATTTAACCTTCCAACACAATTTAAAAACAGCCTGGCAACGCCGGGCAACCTCTGCTAGTTGAACATAGTATCTTCTGCATCCAAAATATGTGTTCTACTGCATTGTGGACCCTCATGACAAGATTAAAGCTGCTGAATGAATGAATGATGGAAAATAATACTACAAACTAAGGATGGGTGCATCTCTTGAGGGAAGAAATTATTTCTCCTATATCCTACGAACTGACTGGATAGCATACATGGAAGCAAGGAGCAGTGCAATTGTCCCTGTTAATAGCAAATTGTTGTGAGTGATCATTACCAGCTTCCATGCTATACTGAAAAGGATGAGGTTGTGAGGGACCCATACAGAAGGAAGAATACTTTCATGTATTAAGCAACTGGCAAATCTGCCTTATGTCATCCCCAGCAACGTATGCATTCTCACAGAAGCTATCCAGATTGAATACTTATTCAGGGGAAAAGTCAGGCATCCAGCAAAATGAGAGGTCAGAGAACAAGAATTTTTTCCCTACTTTTGGAGATGCTAGGTGCATATGACGCCAAGAACGTTTCATTCTTTGAATGACAGTTAAGGCTAGCTCAACAACATGAACTATGTGAAGAACCATTCGGATATTTGAAGATCATGACAGTCCTAAAACAAAACTCTTTAATATATGTAGATAAGTCAAATTAACAGTAACCCTCTTTTATGTGGACAGCTTTGATGATTCTAAGGTCAAATTCTCCTCTCTCGGAGTCTACTGAGGGCTGTTCCCTCTGTTGAAAACAGGGACAAATCTGCTTTTCTTGCCTTAATCATTTAGAAGTGTTATTATGGCACATACTGCTTCGTAAAGGTAAAGGTTTCCCTTGCTCGAAAGCCAGTCGTATCCGACTCTAGGGTGCAGTGCTCATCTCTGTTTCTAAGCCGAAGAGCCAGCACTGTCTGCTTCTGCAGACGTTTCCGTGGTCATGTGGCAGGAATGACTAGACACCGGAGCGCACGGAACGCTGTTACCTTCCCACCGAAGTGGTCCCTATTTATCTACTTGCAATTTCTTGCTTTCGAACTGCTAGGTTGGCAGGAGCTAGGATGAAGACGGGAGCTCATTTCCGTCCTGCATACTGCTTACTTTCATAGTTTATAATACTCCCAGAAGTCTCTTAGAAGCAGAATTTTGCTCAGAAGCAAGGCACACATGATACTAATAGCACTTCAGGAAGCTCTTTTAAATCTCAGAAACCAAGAGCTGTTTTACTTAAGTAAAAGGGCAAGAAAAAATGTTAGTTTTAGAAACTGGCTATTTCAATGGGAGAGTGAAAATTATTGGGACGGGGGCTGGCAGTTGCAAAAATGAGCCAGGAGAGCCTTAAATCCCCACATGTTGCTTACCCCAGATTAACTGCCAGTACATCTTGACCATCCAGGGCTGCTTTCTTTTAATTAACCAGATTTTTGTAATAAAAAAATTGTGTCTTCTCACCTTGTTTGTTCTGGCTACTAGGGCCATGGATAGAAACCTGCTTGAAAATTGTGCATTCTGCTTCACAGATTAATGTTTTTAGAAGAGTCTGGATGTCTTCTAATCCATACTGAACTGCTTCAAACAACATTCTTCTGAGAAATCCAGTGTTGAAGAGGGATCCTGACCTGGAAGATAACAGAACTGTATCATCTATCTAGAGAGCTTATTTTAAAACCAGGGAGATTTTTTTTAGAGAGCAGCAGCATATGTCTCGGTTGGGTAGGGGGCACTGCTGACAGGCATTTAGTATGTTTTGAGGAGATTTTAAAAAGCCTAACATGTTTCTGCACTTCATTGTTTGTAAAGGATCTGGTTCTAAAGAAATGAATTAAATGCATGCTTTTTAAAAAGTACAAAGAAGGTGTAGAGACTATGGTGACTTGCGATGGTGTGGCAATAGCCCCCTTGTTTCTGTTACACCCATGAAAGAGCCAAGAGTAAAAATGCACAGCTGGTGGAAATATGACACCAGCTGACAGCATACTGGGTTGCAAATCCAAATCTTATTTTACTGCACAGGCTTCCTGTCTGGATAAGTGCTGCTTTTCATTTCCCAGTTAAATATATTCACATTATAGGAGCATTGATGCACCTATACCAGGAGCCCTGTATTCACAGCTTCAGTCTTTGTTCGCTGGAGTCCCTGAACTGTTAATGGAAATTCCACTAGAGTAAAACAACAATTTTGTACTCCTAATAACAGTGAGACTTAGCACTTCTTCTTCTGTGCCTAGGCCAGATGTGAAACCGCCAAAATGAAGACACGTTTTGTTGAGTTCATTCCGCAGTTCCTTTCACCTGACCTAGTCTGTCCTAAAATTCAAAGTTTAGCTTGAGATCTTTAACATATGTATATACATATACTTGCCTATTTTGCTTTTAACCCTTGCACATTTTTTGACAATGGCAGTTTGCTCACTAAGGTCCAGGGTATGCCTTTAAATACTGTACCTGGCAACAAAGGTAATGTTTTCAGAATGATTCAAGTTCGGCACTGAAACAGATTTTACTGGAATCACACTCCAAACACATAGTGAAGTAAATATCAGTTCCTCAATGTGTTATCAGGAAACATTGGAGAAGCAAACAGAAAAGATGCATGGGTGAAATACTGAGATCCTAACAGTAGTCAAAGAACATCTAAAGTGTTTTGTAATAGGTTGTGTTTTTGTGTGTGCTAATATAGAAATGTGATGCCCCTGCAACAAAACACATCAGTGCTCTTGAAGTAGCACAAAAAAAAATGTATGAGATAGATGACTGCCCCAACTAAATTTGAAGCGTTCCTGGGGACAACGAATCCCAATTTATTTTAGCAATTCATTAGTTTCACCTCACTTGCATCAGTATAGGTAAATTGTACCCCTGATGTCCTGCAAGTTAAATATCAGTACAGTATCTTGAAAGTTAAAAATTTAGCAAAGAGGTAAAACATAGGAAAACAACTTCTGCCATATCCGAATCTGAATATTGGTGATCCTCATGTCGATCTGCCATGAAGACTGTCCTGGGAATATAATGCAGTGGCCTTTCATCTGCCTTCCGCATTGCAGCATGACCCCCGTACCACTGGTCCAGTTCCATGAGTCACTTTCTGGTCCTGAGCCCTTTTGGCACACAAAGTCCTCATCAGCCCCAGGCTAGTATTGATGAAGCTGCTGCCCTCCAGCAAGATGGATTCAAGTGGGATTTAATCCACTTGGGGACCATCACCCTTCCCTGTGGATTTTGGCACCCAAGCCAATCATCCTCAGGGTGGTCAGGTTAGTTAACCGCCACCTGATGCTCGGAGTTGAGTTGCTGGCAGTATGGTCTACACTATTACCATTGCAGGATAATCAGGCCAGAATCTAAGGAGTATGGAGTGTAAAAAGCATAAGTTTGCTAGAAGGGTCTTGCAAATATTTCTGAGAGCTAATACAAAGATTTTTAGCTGAGGAAAACTGATCATAGAAAAAGAATTTGCTTAGCATCTTCTCTGATAGCTCAGATTTAACCAAACTAAGCATATTTTTAAAAAGCACCACTTCTTACACAACATGGTTTCTACCAATAATTAACATTGCATCACAGATAATAAGTTGTAAACTTATATTTCAGCACTGAATACCAGCCATTTCCAAGCAGATAAATATTCGGATTTCCAACTCTCAAAGTGCCTAACAAGTAGTTTATGGAGTCTTTTCTAAGGAGGGGAAAAGATGTATTTTTAAAATCCAGTTAGTGGAACTGCCATCAGGCCATACAATTTGACGTTCAACACAGGGAAATGGTAGGGAGGAGAAAAAGGAAAAATAATACGACTGAGACGCTTATCATTAGATTAGTTACAGGCTTTCTGCACACTTGTATGCTTCTGCTAAGCTCTGTTAACTTTAGCGAGGCTCACTTAAGAGGGGTAGAATTGCAGGCTTAGTTGCAATGAGGCAAGAAAGCAATATTTTGATTTCTATTTCTGCTTAGCATTGGTCAGACTGAACCTCCCTAAAGTGAAAATAAAATATGCTTTTCCTAAAAAGCAGTGCTCTATCAATGTAATGTGTATTTTACTGTTACATCTTCATGCCTTCTTGACACAAATTCAGAACAATGGCTCTAAGGAAGCAATCGACTCATAGCGAGCAGTGCGGAGGCATCTTTGAAAATAAAGAAAATGGCATACCACAGAGGACCAAGTTCAACTGCAGTCTTGCCTGTCATACGGCTGTGGCAGTCACACGGAAGCAGCCGGTAAGGATTTTCTGTTGGAGGGAAAAAAATGACACACACATTTATTTTTTTAAAAAAACATTTGAGTGTGTGTATTGGGGCCTGGGATCCGGAGGAGGAGGACAGTTGACCCGCCCCTCAGCCTGCTGCTAGCTCTGATCTGGATTCGGAGTGCGAAAAGGACCCATTGCCGATCCCACAGCCTGCTGCCGGCCTAGATCTGGACTCTGAGAATGAGGAGATGGACCTGGCACCAGCCCCGCAGCCTGCTGCCAGTTTGGAGACAACTCCTCGTGGCCAATCCAGTCAAGCTGATCAGGGCTTGACAGGAGAACTGACAGGAGCACCAGGAGTCAGGACTCTGAAGGACCGAGCGGAAGCCAGCATGTCCGAAAGGTGCAGGGCTCAATTAAGGAATGATCTACAGCTGAGACAGAGAAGGGCTAGGGCATGCCTTCAGAAATGGCCATCGGCTGCAAGCCTTGAGCCTCCTTACAAGAAGGGACATGTTGGCAAGCTCTTGTCAGAGCAATTCATTTTGGATCCCTGACAGTGTTACTCAAACCTCTTCTCTTGGAAACCTGTTCTACCGACCATCCCTGGATCATCCTTGTGCCTATTGTCTGTTATCAAATGGCTTCTGAACTTGGCTACCCACAACCATGGCTTTGTTTACCCTTCTGGACTTAAAAGTAAGACTCTCTCTTACCTTGTGTGCAGTGGCCACTGACCAACCTGCTTTGCTGGACGTCTGGGCCATAACATTGTGTAAATAATGATCATAAATGTGAAGTTTGACAAGGTATGCTAAGTGGAAAATAATCCTTAGGAGAACTGTTCTTATCTCTAATACGTAATTTCATCAAAAAGTTATTTAATTCTAAGTTTTCTATCACGACAACGATTATTAGGGGCAGAATGAGTCAGAACACTGCACCACGCCAGAAAATGGAGAGAGAGACTTCTAGTACTGACTAAAACTTATAATCAAACAATTAAACAAACAAACAAAGAATCCCCTACAATTATACCACCCAAACTGGAAAGCTGTTTTTAAAAGGTCTATGGCACATAAATGAAATGGTGAATAGTAAAGGTAAAGGTCACCCTTGCTCAAAAGTCAGTCGTATCCGACTCTAGGGTTTAGTGCTCATCTCGTTTCAAAGCCGAAGAGTGGTGAATATATATAAGTTATTTACAGTATATATAAGTTTGGACTTTATCCGATTTTGGACTTTATCCGAATCAAATGGGCGATGCCTCAGATAACGCCAAAAAAATGGATGTTATCTGAGATTCCTATACCAAATACCTCGGATAACGTCCATTTTTTAGCAGTTTTGGACTTTATGCAAAGCATCACGTGTGCATGAAAACTGCGACTTTATCCGAATCGGACTTTATCCGAGGTACCACTGTATATATATTTAAGAGGAGCAGGAAAACAGGCAGGGTGACTGATAGTTTTGTTTACATTGAACCTCACAGATAACTACAGAGTTGCAGTACCAAGTTACCTTCTACTGTGTTTCCCTCTTTCTTGAACACCCTTTCTTCACACCACTGACAGTGGATTAGGTACCGGATTTTCTTGACAGTGTCATCAGCGGGAGAAGGTCCTCTCAATACTCTCACCTCCGCTAAGACAAAATGTTCAAGGGCCACTGCAAACAAAACTTCAATGCCTTTGTTACACCGAGCAGCAGCTCTGGAAAAAAGGACATACCATTACTTGTCCTATTTGATGCAAAGGTTTGACTTCAATTGGAACTGCCTTTATTTTCTGAATGCTTTTTATGGAGGCATAAAAGTGTGAAGTTTTACAGTCCTTAGAATGCTGGCTTGGCTTTTTATTTTCAGACTGTGTTTTCAGATCTAACAAACTTGCCTACCATAATGCCAACAAAATATTAATACGGCTTAATATATCTGAAATCCATCCGACAATGCACTGTGGAAGTTGATTCTGTAAACACAGGGATCCCTCCATTTTGGTATGAGCAGACCGTCACCCATACATTCGCATTTCTTTCCTCTGTTCCTTTTCACAGCTCCCTGTCTCCCAGTCTGCTCCAATGAGTCACCCCACCCAACATGGTAACTTTGGGAAGAAGTCAAGGAGCTGAAAGTTTGAGCTACAACCCTCCCACTTCCTATTCCTCTGACAGAAGCTTTCTGTTACCAGAGCCACACCATCTGAATTTCACTGAATATCTTCTTGAAGTTAGAAATCTGTAAATGCACAATGATAGTGTCTGGTTCTGAGAAACACAGATTTCCAATCTTGTTCCAATAGGAAGCCACTCCCATAGCTTGTTTCACTTCCTAAGTAATCATGGAACTCCTCACAGGACCGCCGCCGCGTTGCCTGCCCCGGGACCCACTTCATCGGCCCGGGGATGCGGGGCAGCTGCGTCGCCCACGCCCCTCCCGTGCTTGAGCCAGGAGGGGTTGAAAAGGAGCAGACGCCGGACTTGCCGCTACCGCCGCCGCGTTGCCTGCCCCGGGACCCACTTCATCGGCCCGGGGATGCGGGGCAGCTGCGTCGCCCACGCCCCTCCCGTGCTTGAGCCAGGAGGGGTTGAAAAGGAGCAGACGCCGGACTTGACGCTACCGCCGCCGCGTTGCCTGCCCCGGGACCCACTTCATCGGCCCGGGGATGCGGGGCAGCTGCGTCGCCCACGCCCCTCCCGTGCTTGAGCCAGGAGGGGTTGAAAAGGAGCAGACGCCGGACTTGCCGCTACCGCCGCCGCGTTGCCTGCCCCGGGACCCACTTCATCGGCCCGGGGATGCGGGGCAGCTGCGTCGCCCACGCCCCTCCCGTGCTTGAGCCAGGAGGGGTTGAAAAGGAGCAGACGCCGGACTTGACGCTACCGCCGCCGCGTTGCCTGCCCCGGGACCCACTTCATCGGCCCGGGGATGCGGGGCAGCTGCGTCGCCCACGCCCCTCCCGTGCTTGAGCCAGGAGGGGTTGAAAAGGAGCAGACGCCGGACTTGCCGCTACCGCCGCCGCGTTGCCTGCCCCGGGACCCACTTCATCGGCCCGGGGATGCGGGGCAGCTGCGTCGCCCACGCCCCTCCCGTGCTTGAGCCAGGAGGGGTTGAAAAGGAGCAGACGCCGGACTTGCCGCTACCGCCGCCGCGTTGCCTGCCCCGGGACCCACTTCATCGGCCCGGGGATGCGGGGCAGCTGCGTCGCCCACGCCCCTCCCGTGCTTGAGCCAGGAGGGGTTGAAAAGGAGCAGACGCCGGACTTGCCGCTACCGCCGCCGCGTTGCCTGCCCCGGGACCCATTTCATTGGCCCGGGGAAGTGGGGCAGCTGCGTATGAACTTTGTTTAAGTGTATGCTGTATTTTTTCTTTTCTTTTTTGAATTGTATTTTATAATTTTGAAACTGTGTAATTTTCTATGATATGTTGTGAAGCCGCCCTGAGTCGGCTTAGTGCTGAGTTGGGCGGGGTACAAATTAAATTGATTGATTGATTGATTGATTGATTGATTTTATGTAACACTGTGGGTCAGCTATTCTCTCTTCACTGACTTCTTTGTTACTAATCAACAGCTGTTTTCTTAAAGGGAGTCCAGGGTTGCCCAAACTTTTCAGGCCACGGGCCGGTCATGTGATTCTTTCCCACCAGATGTTGAAGTAAAACGCACATGCGCATGCACATAACACACTAGCGCATAACACTGCTGCAATTGACCTGCGGCTGTCAACGCGTTTACGATAGCCACGGGTCATTTACGGCAGCATTATGTGCATGCGTGTTATGCACATGCATTTTTACTTCCACTTCCAGGAGCAGCCAGATGGAATGGTGCCACAGGCCAAATCCAGCCTGGGGGCTGTAGTTTGGGCACCCCAGACATAGATTATGCAAGTAAAGTAAGTTCAAAAGCAGAAATTTTCCCCAAACCTCATACAGTACTACTGAATTCTAATCCTTCACAGTTAGCTTGTTCTCCTTCCATGTCTAGGCCAGATGTGAAACTGTCAAAATGAAAGTAACCTTTGATGAGTTTGTTCTGCAGTTCCCTTCGCCTGACCTAGTGTGAGAAAGATTAGCCGGCAACGCAAGGTGGCTGTTACCAGGGTATGCCAGATTGTAGTTCAAGAATACCACAATCTTCAAGGAGGATCTTTCTGTAGTCAACAGACATGTTAACAGAAGCTTAATGGGGTTCTTGCTTTTGCTGCTTGCTGGAGGACTGGAAATGACCAAAGTTGATGAGGATCCAATAGGGCCTGACACAAGGCTAGTGATCTGCATTGAGCTTGATGGGACAAAGTTTTTGCAGGTGTGCTTTGAACTGTTCACAATCTAGACCAGTAGATCCCAATGTGGGGCCCAGGGTTAAGGGGGGGGGGTTGACTTCAATTCCCAGAAGCCAAAGTCAGTACATTGGCTGAACAGTGCTTTGGGGGAATTGACTTCGGCTTCTGGGAATCAAAGTCCAAAAAACAAAGATTGGGAAACACTGATCTAGACCTAACTTCAGAAACCTATTGGGAAGCAAGACGCAGGAAACCAACTTCGCACAGCTTCTACTAAGACTTTCAATTGGCAACACTGCACCTCCTCCCTCCCTCTCGGAATTTGAGAGTGCCATCTTTCAACAATGGTAAGTGTACCTTGCTACAGCAGCAACTACCATCCTAGCAGCCAATTCCCTGTAGTACTCAGTCCGGACAATGTTGCAGCCATAGTGCCGTTGCGCCACATGCTGGGCCTTTGAATATAGGGAACTGATGTCTGTTGATGTCACTGACACAATGCCAAGATTTCTTACGTTTCTAAAAGCGGCATCTAGATAGTTCACAGACGATCCAAAGGGGTCCAGATGGCTGTAGGTGTGGTAGGGAAGAGAAAGTAAGGGTACAGTAAGCACTATTAGCAAGGTGACTGGAAGAACTGGGGCACAATCATAATTAATTTAATTTAATTTTCAAATTTCTATGCCACCTCAGGGCAGGGTACAACAGATTTAAAACATGTAAAAACAGATAAGATTTTTATTATTCATAGATCTCACTAGATTCAGCAAGAACAACATCCAAACTGATTGCAAGATCTGGCTGCTGTATTTCCAATATTTTTCCAATAGTAGAATATAGTTTTATTTGCTATAGAAAAATGTTTCATTCTTGAAAAGGGAACTTACTCAAGGGTCGGCACCAGTCTAACTGAAAATATATATATATATATATATATATATATATATATATATATATATATATATATATATATATATATATATATATATATATATATATATATATATATATATATATATATATATATATATATATATATATATATATATATATATATATATATATATATATATATATATATATATATATATGTTGAGTCTCTAGCAAGCCACTACCAAGACTATTGGAGTCTCTCCTCCAATAATTTCCACACAGTAGTTGTGTTCATATCCCGCAGTAAACCCAACAAGGAGTCAGGTGGCATTTCAAAGACTAAGACGTTTGATTTGGCCTAAGCTTTTGGGGACAGTAGCCCACTTTGTGCTTCTGATAATGCAGGCTAGCCGAATAACATTCTGCAAGTGTCTAACAAACAGAAAAAGGATTGTGTCCCTGGTTCTTCAAGCTGCCCATCTAACACTGCAAGTACTGTAATCTCTCTGGCTACACCAGGGCTTCTCAACCTTTTCAAGCTGAGGGCCGGGTCACGCTCCTTCGGACAGCTTCGGGGGCTGGATGGCCATTTTGCCATGACTGCCACACATGGCACTTCCAGGTGTGGTGGAGGTGGGCCACACGAAATGGTGTTGTGGGCTGCATCAGGCGCCCGGGTTGTAGGTTGAGAACCACTGGCCTACACAGTGATGGTGAACTTTGGCCCTCCAGGTGTTCTTGAACTTCAATTCCCAGAAGCCCTGATCATCAGGTGTGTTGACTTGGACTTCTGGTAACTGAAGTCTAAGAATACCTTGAGTGCCAAGGTTCGCCATCACTGGTACAGTATATGAAAATGGCAGTTGCTCAGTAAATACTTGTCTAGCCAACTGCTCCTTAAAGTGTTCTTTTCTGACAACACATTATACGTACAAATGAAATAATAGTTGTGTAACATGATGAAAGGGACAAAATGCTTACAGGGAGAAAAAATAGTTGTGTAAGTCAAGTAAGAAATTATGTCTCAAAGTAAAATATTTAAGCAAAATGTGTGGGTATTCCAAGAGAAATAACACAAGATTTAAATTTTGAGCAAAAATAAATGTTATTCTCACGTTTAGATATTAGGAGAGATTATAAATGTCTATCAATTAACATTTGTAATGCTTAAAATATTTTATTAATCTCCTTTTCATATATTAATTTGAACTGAATTGAATTGAATTAAGGGAACAGTGATGCTGTTTGACTGTTATTCTTCTTGTTCAACATCTTGTACATGCTGCCTTACATTATTATTTAATAGAAAAGTTATGATTATTGTACTGTAACAATACTGATACAGTGATACCTCATACAACGTCCAAACTTGGTTCCACAAGTTTGGACTTTATAAGGATTTGGACTTTGTATGAGGCATGCAAAATCCTAGCCACAATGCCTCATATAATGTCCAAATCCTTGCCGCGATGTCTCATACAACGTCGTTTCCATTGAGATACATTGTGCTGTAACAACACAGACTTCAGGGCAAAGTCAAGGAAACAGACAGGAAACTGACAGAACTTTAAGAAATCATTGTCTAAAGGCTAAATACATTACCAAAACATGTCAAACAACCTTGATTTTAGGGAACAAACCAACCTGGGGGAAAACCCCAATGCCTCATACAAAGTCGCAGCGACTTTGTATGAGGCAACTTTTTTCAAGGAATTAGGCGATGTTGTATGAATTTGATGTTGTAGGACGCGGACTTTGTATGAGGTATTACTGTATAAGAAAAAGAAAATAATAAATATTCCTGATTTTTTTTAAAAAAATGTATTTCAAAGTCCTGTTAAAGTGTAGTAACTATATACAAAGTTTCACTGGTGCAGGAAATCAAACAGGATGTTCTCTGAAATCCAGTTTTGCTTGATAAATGTGGAGAGATCTACTTGTGGAGAGATCTACTTTACAGTGTTACCACTGTAGATGTTCCACAGCTGAACTATCCTCCACTTAGGGATGAATGTATGTAGTACTGTATTTGTTGTTAGGGGGAAAGGCTGATCCAAGAAATAAGATGTCACTTACATAAAATCAAATGCTCTCAAGTGCATGATGACATTAGCATCCATATTTGTCACCTCAATTGTAGGCAAGTTTTCTTCTCCTTCTTCCACTGCTTCATCACAATCCTCCTCCTCCCTGAAGTTCATCACCACTTTCATTTTATTTAATTGGCAGTTCTCCCTTATCATTGTGACAGAATTTTCACTGTAGTCATTAATGGTGACCTTCACAGAATTTCCAAGATGTTTTGCCCATTGTAACCCCATTATGCCTACAGGGCAAGAAATGTGTGGAGTTAGAATAGTAGCAGCTTCCCTCAACGGTGCTTGTTCCGCAGAGTCAGTATCCTGGACTCAGTTTACACATTGCACAACTGCAGCAACTCAATCCCCGGCCCTCCAGCTGTTTTGAACTTCAGCATGGCCCATGGACAGGGAGCTGAACACCAAAACATCTGGACACCAAAAAGTATGAACCACTGAATTTAAAAACTCTAATTCTCCTCTGAAATATATATATTTGTGCAGAAGAAACAGATTCCAGGTATATGTATGTATCTGTCCAAGATTAACATCTCTTCTTTTTTAGAATACCAGAGCAGTTTCATAGTGTAGGCATGAATACCAAGAAATAAACCCCACTGACTTCAGTGGGATTTACTCCCTAGTAGATACTAATAGTTATACCTATACCTAGACTATACCCAGTAGATTCTATGCCAACCTAGCAGTTCAAAAGCAAGAAATTGCAAGTAGATAAATAGGTACCGCTTCAGTGGGAAAGGTAACAATATTCCATGTGCTCCAGTGTCGTCATGCCTGCCACATGACCATGGGAACTTCTACAGACGCAGGCAGCATTGGTTCTTTGGCTGTAAACGGAGATGATCACCGCACCCTAGATACAACTGAAGACAAATTATGTGTATAAGTGAAATTATGTAGCAGTTTCTCTTCCTCCCAGCTTCTCTTAGACTAGTTACGGAACCTGCCTTATTCCTGATTATGCAGCCAGTGTGAGATCAGGCCTACAAAGGGGAGCCTGCAGGGAGGGGAGAAATACTTATGTGATCACCCCTACACAATTGGATAAGCAAACAGGAAAACTACTCTGGAATCACTTTTAAAACGTTACAAAATATCTTAACAAATATGCCGAGGACTTCAGCACATGGTTTAGCGTAATGCATTATAGTTAATCAAAGGACAGAACAGCAGACTACCTGTGGCCCCAAATGCATCCAGACACTCCAAAGGTTTCCGTTCCTCAGCTAAGACAGCTAAGGCACAGACTATGAGCTGCCTAAAAAGAAGAAAAGGATGTCTTATTCAAAATAAACATATACCACACTTTGAGTATTTATTCATTTTCTACCCAGTTTAACTGAAAAACAAATCACTGCAGAACAAAACCTAACATAAAAGGGTATATTCTTCCATAACAAGAAATATAATTCTATTTTTTAGGCTATTCTGAATGTTACAGAGCGCTAGAGTGATGTAGTTGAAGACTTAGGAGAGCAGGGTTGATGTCAATAGAATTGCAATGGTAAGCCACTCCTTGAGCATCTGACATACTGTACCTCTAAAACAGTGTTTCCCAATCTTTGTTTTTTGGGCTTCAATTCCCAGAAGCCTAAGTCAACTTCCCAAAGCACTGATCAGCCAATGTACTGACTTAGGCTTCTGGGAACTGAAGTCCCCTTTGTGGGGCCTGGGCCCCACATTGGGAACCCCTGATCTAAAACCTTACTGGGATTGTCCTAAGCTGGAAACAACCTGGCAGCACATGATCATTACCATCATCATCATTGTAATCTTAAAATGTTCCAAAGTGCTAAGATGTTTTAAGCTCTACATCTCCCATAATTACGATGCTACAAAATACAGCATTTTACATTTGCCTGAAAATCCATAGTGCAGAGTAATTTGTTTCAATTTTTGTTCAAATTGCATCTCTGCCACGGGCTCACTGGCTGGACATTCTCTTATTCTTCCCACTCCTACCTGCTGAACACTGAGGAGCACTGGTGGCACAGTGGTTAAAATGCTATACTGCAACCAAAAGGCTGTAAGTTTGATCCTGACCAGGATTTCAAGGTTGACTCAGCCTTCCATCCTTGGTCGGTAAAATGAGTACCCAGCATGTTGGGGGCAAAATACTAATTAACTCAAACGAGCCCTCTTTTGACGTTTGAGGATCCGTTGATAGTCATTCACTGTTGATCCGGTCGTGTAGCCCCGCAGGATCATGAACAGCACAGCCATTGGTCATAGCTGATGAATTATTTGACTGATGAATCCGACGGTCCATATCATGGGCAGATTTAGCCTTCTTAAATCCGGAGCAATTGCCAGCCCAAAAGTTGCAGGCCCTTGCATTTGGTGCCAATTGCGATTGTGGTTCAGGACTTCTTTCATTAGATTCTGCAGACCCTGCATGGATTTCCATGCAGCACTGTCTTTGAGTTGAGTTCCCTGGGGTAAGGTTGACGGTGTTCCTTGAGTCGGTAGCTTTAAGAGTGTTCTCTTGAGTACTGTGTGCCACCCTTGTTACAAGTGTTTGCGATGGCATCTCCCAAATTTTAGGTCCCTTCAGGCCATGAACTCTCCTGGACATGATTGACGTAAGGGCGTCTTTGAGCCTATCCAACCTGTGTAGGATCACAGACTGTTCATCTTCTGGGAATGTTCCGAATGATTGAAAAAGCGCCATCTCCCCCTCAGCAAAATTGGTCACCTTAGGATCGCTCATCACACCACCTCGCTTACTATGGGGGGGCATACCTGCATTGTTTACTGCAGAGTTAGCAAAGATGTTCCTACCTACAATAGACACCTTGTTTAGTGGCCCATCACGTGGGTTGATCACCCTGCTGAGTAAGGGGGTCACGTCCTTGTCCTGGAATACTCTTAATGGAATTATTTGATAGGACAATAAATGCTGTCTCATTCTGAAAAGCATACTCGGTATTATAACCTGCTCGAAGGTCAGTAGGATACATTTAATCCCAGGTCGGTTTGGCAGCCAATCTATCTTAGACAGGTCAACCTGGTTTGCATGGCACCTCAAGAGTTGGCCTAGGCAGGATCTAACTGCGGATTCAGAGGACCATCGGCCAGAGTTACATTTAATCAGTGCAATCTGAAGAATCACTTGGTTTACTTGCAAGGTGCATGAAAGTTTCGCCGATGCATGTGTTCTGTGGACAGAACTGGCTTTCCCTCTGTCTACACCTGTCCCATAGAATCCCTTACTTGAGGCTTGCTTTGTGCCCTGCTTCATCCTGGGACACGATGCTACCTGCCTTTGGGTCATCAGAGAGTTTCTAGCCACAACTTAATAAATGTTTCTCAAGATCTGCTTTCAGCTGGTTCAGTTTATTCTCGATTAACCCCAAAGTTTCAAAGACTGCAGCTACCGTCTGATGGGTTAAAAGGAACTGCTTTGCCAGAAAACTTGTCAGACTGTCTTCCGCCAAGAATTCGGCTGTTTCAACCTTCTTTCCAGATTCTGCCTCCAAATTCCTGCCCAGTTCTACTCCCTCGGCATCAACATTGTCCCTCATGAATATAGGGCAGTTTGTTAGCTATTGAACACTGCCTCAGACATCCACAAGGGGTCCTTCCTGACTGTGAGTAAGTTCTTTTACTTCATTGTTCTCTCCCACTGTGTTAGTAAGGACATTGAACTTGTTATAAGTGGGGAACTCAGCAGTCATTTTCGTTTGCTTATCACCATCTGGCAACTGAGGAAAACCTGCAGTGAGACCGGCCTGTCTTTTCCTTTTCCTTTGTTTTTGGGACTGGGGCGAAGAGGCCTCTCGTTTTCTCCTTTTCAACATTCTGCCGTTGAAATCTTCTATCAGTCAATAGTTGGATTATTAGCAAAATGATAAAGTGATAAACAGCATAAGCTAACATCAGCCTCCTGGTTGAAACAGTACAAATAGAACAGTCTTGATAAAGCCCTCTGAGTAAAAAAAAATGTAAAAACTCTGTTTTAAAAACTCGGTGGGGGAGTAGATAAAAAGCCTTGTAGTAAAAGCGTGAAGCCGTAACCTTGCAAGCCGTAAAGAGTAGCTTGGAGTTAATAAAACAAAGCTAGGTTGTATCTTAAAAAGATAAAACTGTGTATAGTAATTCTAATTCCAAAAGGACTATTTGAGATAGAAACTCCCGGGCAAGTTTAAACATAAGAGGCAAGGAAAAAAGAATTAAAATTAAAAATAGAAGGAGAGGAGAGAGACACCACTGACCTTAGCTCTCCACCCTGACCTCGGCACCAGCTAAGTTTGGCCATTGAACAAAAAAATCACTCTCAATTTTGGAACTTGGTGTCTAGCTGTTCTAGAAACTCCCATACTCCACCTGTAATTCTCCCAGAAGTCTGGGAAAAGCACTTATATGAATTGTATTTGGCCCTTGATATTACTGACACATCTTATGGTTACTTTGTCAGCAGTGATAAGCTTCCAGCCTGGCCCCCAGTTTTGATTGCTGAAGTAAAATCCCTGATTAGTAAATTGAAGACTGGGAAAGCAGCTAGCCTTGATTTAATATCGCCAGACTTAATTAAAAACAATATAGAATGGTGGGCTCCAGTCCTAGCAAAATTGTTTACTACTATTGACAACACAGTATGGTTTCCAAAAAGCTGGGAGGTAGCAATCATTTGTCCAATTTATAAAAAGGGGAGCCGTAGCAACCCGGCCAATTACAGGCCGATTAGCCTCTTGAGTGTGCTCAGTAAACTTCATGCTTCACACCTTTTAGGGAAATTACAGGATTGGACAGAAGATAGCAAGCTCATAGCTGATGAGCAGGGTGGGTTTAGAGGAGGGTGGTCTGCACTGGACCAGTGTGCAGTTCTTGACCATCTTATTAACAAATACACCTTTAACTCCTCTGTTTCATTATATGCAGCTTTCTGGACTTGAAATCAGCTTTTGACACTGTTTCTAGACAGCTGCTGTGGGAGAAGCTAGCGAAAGCTTCCATTGACCCCCGCCTATTGTTCTTGATTCAAGCATTACATAGTAACACAAGTATCAGGGTGAAATGCAGCGTGAAAGACCATTTGTCCAGACCCATCGAATCCAGACGGGGAGTAAGGCAGGGTTGTGTCCTCGCATCAATGCTATTTAATATTTACATCAACGATGTTGTTGAATACCTCCAGCATAAGGACCACCATCTGCCCAAATTGGGCTGTAAACATATTCCAATTTTGCTCTATGCTGATGATGCAGTGGTGTTCTCAAGAACGCAAATTTGGCTGCGAAGGGCCCTACGTGAGTTTGCTAGGTACTGCCTCATACCTGTCAACCCGTGGCTCCGGAAAAACGGGACCTGCGCACATCGCTTGTGCGCAGGTCGCGTTCCACGCATGTGTGAAAAGGTTTTACCCCTTCCACGCATGCGCGGAAGCGCTACGCCGCTTGCGCAGCCCTTATGCAAGCGACGTAGCGCTTCCGGGCATGCGTGGAAGGGGTAAAACCCTTCCGCGCATGCGCGGAAAGCGTTTCCCCTGCTGCCAAATTACGGGGTTTTGGTAGCGGGGGCCGAGTTATGACGTCAATCGACGTCAATTTACAGGGTAATCCTGGCCAAATCGGGAAGGTTGACAGGTATGTACTGCCTCCAAAACCACCTAGTGGTAAATTATTCTAAAATAAAAGTCATGGTTTTCGCCAGTAAGCCGAAAATTCACCAATGGCGGCAAACCATCAGCAAATCGAACAGATTCACCACTTTAATTATTTAGGGGTAATATTTCAAGCAAATGGGGGCAGAAACCTACACACAATGCACATAGCCACTAAGGCAAAGAAAAGCGCCAGTGCAATACAGTTTCTTTTGGAGGAAGGGTGGTCACAATATAGTGGCAGCCTTTGGATTATTCTCAGCTAAATCTCTTACACAAATGCTGTACGGCGCCCCTTTCAGTGTTGGCTCAAACATTAATCCCCTTGAGGTGCCCCAAGCCAAATGTTTGAGGACGATCCTGCAGACTCCAACCAGCATCTCTAATGCTACCTTGAGACTAGAAATTGGCATGTACAGGCCAGGTTATTAAACAGTGCTGCTATGTACTGGCTAAAACTGCTATTTTCACCATCTGGTCTACTTGAATTTATGATGTCTGAATCAATTAGGCCTACGTGGTTCAATTCTATAGAAAGGACACTGACAACGTATGGTTTCTCGAAACCTTATGTTCTTTCTATAGGTCTTGCCCGTGCCAGAGAAACAATTAAGCAAAGGATCCTCGAAATACATCGATAAATTGACTCGTAAATTATCTGCACCCGTTTGATAGGACACCCTACAATGAAATTAGGCCCTCTCCTTATCTGTCCCTATTGAGCAACCTGCATCATAGAAGATCATTTACCCTTATCTGCTACAATATGCTCCCTTCTGCTTTTAGGGAGGGACTCTTTAAGAAAATACCAGTCAATAAGCGCATATGTCCATGTCAATCCAATAAGGTAGAAACCTCTGAGCACGTATTATTGGAATGCCTTTTTTATGATAAGCTTAGAAGAGAGCTTTTTAACGCTTTCCCTAACCTGGATTACAGTAATAATAGCGTACTCAGAATTCTTTTGGCAAATGGAATGAAAGAACTGACAGCCGCCGTGGCTAGATTTGCATAGCGAGCAACCAATATACGTAAAAACAAGGTAAAGCCTTATCTCTGCAGGATAAAAAGCTCTTAGGATGGCAGTGAGCCCATGTGTGTCTTCCTAAGAGCTTTTAGGAAGTACCTGATAGTTCTGCTTAGCTAAGTATAATCCTGTACATTCTCACATTCAGATTTACTGTCCTAACATATTTGGAAAGAGTAGATTGGCAATGGAAAGAATTATTAGCCCTGGAAATGACTCGGCTAATGACAGAACAAGTGTTTGTGGCTGTATTATTTGGTTGTACCTGTTTGGTGGTATCTGTTTGTTCTGTGATGACTGTACTGGCCTCTGGCTGTAATAAAATTTTATCTTACTAATTAACTCATGAACATCCCAGAGAGTGCACTAAGTGCTATTGAAGAGCACATAAGTGAGATTGCTTTGAACATTTTTTTTTGTGCATCATCCTGGTTTCTGTTAATCTGGAAAAAAAATAACCCCCCACCCTACCCCCAATTCTTACCTGTTTAGTTTCATTTTGGGGTTAAAATAGGAATCTGTTTTCAGTGGTGTAGAGTAGTTGGGAAGGACCTGCACATCGGTGTCAGCTTCTTTTAATATTTCACATGCAGATTTAGGCATAGGGGCTAAAGATAATTTACACAAGAAAGAAGCACAAGAGAAATTAAAATCTAGTTCAGATATTCATTCAAGGCCTCATAAACCAAGGATGAAATTCTGGATTATTATCCTAGCTTGTTAAACAGCATTAAGAAGCCCTTGCAGCTCAGTGGATAAACTGCTGTACTTCAGCAAGAACTGGTGTTGTGAGTTTAATCCTGAAGGGGGTCAAGGTTGACTCAGCCTTCCATCCTTCTGTGGTCAGTAAATGAGTACCCAGCATGTTGTAGGCAAAATGCTAATTACCTTGTGAACTGCCAGAAAGAGCTGTAAGTGCTATGGGATGGTATAGAAGTGTAATTGCTATTAAGCTATTTGAACAACAATTTAACATAATGCAGAAACTAATGTTTGCAGCAATACACAACAGTAAGAGTTAGGGAGAAATATTTGATCCCAATACCTCTTTTTGGCTTCTTAAACCTTGGATTTTATGTATAAACAATTATCTGAACTGGGCCTGTGTGCCTTTGTATGTTCAACTGCTAAGACTAACATGGCTACTATTCAAAAAAATGCCAAAACATGTACATTCATAGCAAACAGGGAATATAGTGGCCGTCAAACAACAGACTTCTAAGGAAGCAAGCATACATTCTCAGTATACTTGTAAACCCTCTTCTATGTTGTGATGAAAAATTGCCACATACCGTATTTTTCGGACCATAAGACGCACTCAGTTTTTAAAGAGGAAAACAAGGAAAAAAATATTCTGAACGAAATAGTACTGTATTTGCATCACCCACCAGTGGTGGCACTGCAGGGGAAATGGGCGGGCAGGCCAATTGCACTGAGGCAGGAAGCGATGCTCTAGCCTAGCCTCTTGCTCTCCCTGCAACCAGGAAGCATGGCTTCCCTCTCCATTTTGACCACATGGAGCAGGGACAAAGGCAAGAAAGGTAAATAAAACCCTTTCTTTTTATGCACAGGTCAAGTATTCCTTATTGGCCAGGAAAACCCTGTATTTTTACCCCTCTTCCCGCCCCCTCCCATTTTATTAATTTCCCCAAAATATCATGTTTTTTTTAAAAAAAAATCCCAAAGCTGCAGTTTTTTTCCTGCCACCATAGGCCGCTGTGGCTTTTCGCTTGTGGAAGGGGAGATAGAAGGTGGTTTGGGGCCGGGCCTTCATCTCTCTGCTTCCGTTCCAACTTCCTTTGACTCCTCCATGGGCCCGTGCAAGGGAAGGGCGGAGGGGGGAAAGGAAGAAAAGAGCTGCCCGACCTGGCTGGCCCTGGGCCACGGAGGGCCAGCATGGATGCCCCGGAGCTTGCCCCTTCTGGGTAAGTCTATGTCTTTTTGTTTTGTTTACTTTGCTCTGTGTGTGTGTGTGTGTGTGAGAGAGAGAGAGAGAGAGAGTGTGTGAGAGAGACTTGCCTTTGTGTGTGTGGGTGTGGAGAGCGATGGTGTGTGTGTTTGTGTGTGTGTTGTGGGTGAATCTACTACTCATGTCATATGCAATGAAGGAGGTTCCATGCATCAAAGGGATGTTACACCTCTGGCTTGTATAGTTATAACCATAGCTTCCAGCAGTATAGCAGTATAGCCCTGAAGAGACTGTAGCCCTTGGAGAATATTCCCCATCAGTCTCTTCAGGGCTATACTGCTATACTGCTGGAAGCTATGGTTATAACTATACAAGCCAGAGGTGTAACATCCCTTTGATGCATGGAACCTCCTTCATTGCATATGACATGGAAAAGATGAGTAGTAGATTCACTAAACACAACTCCACATGTCTTTCTTGAACCTTCAGGTTCACATAGAAGATTCTCGACAAAGTATCGAAATATCCGTTTTATCCGGGAAGGATATCGAATCTCTTCACTTCGTATTTTGATTGTCATTCTTGATTTTCGTTCTCCTGGATTCCTGGGCACCGTCTTTGTGATTTTTCACTTCAATACTGATTTCTATACTGACCCTTTCCTTATGATGGACATTGTTACTTTCTGAAGGACTTGTGATTACTACGGACTTATATATATGCCTTTTATTGCTCCTGTAATATGTGTTCCTCTATGTGATTACACCTTGATCCTCCATACTTGTTGTACACATTACTGTATATAATTTACATTGTACTCCTTATGTACCTTGTTTAAGTGTATGATTGTTCCTTTACATGAATTACTTACTAGTTTAGACGTTTTCGTCTTGTCTTTTGACCATATAATTCTTAATAATTCTTAATACCTTATTATCGTTCGTTTTCTGTGCCACAGTTTTCCGAACGTTTTGTTTTATTATATCATATTAAATTCCTTTCTATACTTTTTGGGTGTTGGCTTTGCCTCTTGCTCTCCTTTCGCAATACACCCTTGCCGCTTCCCCCCTTTTCTTAAGCTCTTGTGGGTCAGACAGAAAATGACACGCAGAGTTTCACCTATTTTCATCTGATCTTTCTCTAACACCCTATGATCAAAAAGCAATATCTTTATGGCAAGGTAAAAGGAATATTTAAATATTCACCTGGAACAAATCTTGATTCAGTTTCTCCTTTATTCACATGGCGCTTAATATGCCCTATCATATCAGTCCTTCGAGTAATCATTGCCGAACAGATAATACAGTGATAATGAGCTCCCATCTTTGTCGATGCCTACAACACATATTGCATGCAGCTTTAAAGATTTAGGGGAAAGCCTTTTAGTTTTAACATTATACAGTACCTTATATTACACGACAAAACAATACTAGTCCAAATAAATGAACTATAGTCTCCAAAGACACCTAAGATATCAGTTTAGATTGGTGGATCCTGCACTTTTACCAGTGCAACTCGTTAATTAAAGCTGATCATATTGCAGTGGCTCAGTGGTTAAGAAGCTCGCTTTGTTAGCTGGAAGGCTGGCAAGTCAGCAGTTCGAGACCCTGGTACTGCATGACGGATTAAGCGCCTGTCTCTGTCCCAGCTCCTGCCAACCTAGCAGATCGAAAACAAGAAATTGCAAGTAAAATACATTTTTTGTCAGAAATTACTCTGGGTTGAAAGGATTTTTGTGGACGAGCTTCGCTCAGGGGATGCCCGAATGAGGCTCCTTTCATGTCCCCAAGTTCTGTCGTGCAGCACACGAGTTTCGAACCCTGACCTTCCAGTCTTCAAGCTCAGCATCTTAACCACTAAGCCACCGCAGTGCTGCAAATAGATAAATAGGGAGCAAGTAGATAAATAGGGAGCACTTCAATGGGAAAAAAATCTTGGGGACATGAAAGGAGCCTTATTTGAGCATCCCCTGAGCGGAGTTTCTCCAGCAAAAATCCTTTCAACCCAGAATAATTTCTGACACAAAATCATTATTATACTGCAGCAATGCATTATACATGGGGACAATTCACTGTAAGCTTTTAGGTTGTTGGATTGTGCACGCAAATGGGAATACTGTATATTATGACCATATTTGGCGGCAGTGAAAGAAATGGAAAGTGAGTTGCGACCAGCAGGAACTCACCCCCTGATAATCTGGTTAATCAATCAATCAATCTATCTATCTATTACAAGCAAATGGGAATAATTTTAAGACTATTAATTAAATAATTAAATTTATATCCCGCATTTATATTTTCGCGTTCTGAGTGGCTGAAAGGACTGCACTGGCTTCCCAGCTGTTTCTGGATACAATTCAGGGCACTGGCTTTTATTTAACTGAGAGAAGATTGGCAAAGATGAGGGAACTACCTTTCATCAAGGACAGAATTACCCTGCCATCTCCGTTTTTATATGCTGACAAGTCAGAACTGTCTTATAGTGGTAAAACCCTAAAAGGGCTTTCAAGACAAGTCACACATTTAAGTTGCGGAACTACCAGTTCCACACTCCATGGTTGATCCCAGGTCTCCTCAGTCCAATTCCATCACTTGAACACCATACTGTGAACTTTGTCAGCTCTTACTGTATGCTTTAAAACCACAGCAAAACTGCTCCCTACCCAGAGCTTGGAGAGGAATGGGATAGCAATAGCTTGGTTTTTAAGCTGGAATAAGGTATATTAGGGAATTTTAAACATGTGCTATTAAAAGAGCATGGGTTTAGTTAGAGCATGCTGTTAAAAATATCATTGTAAATTTATAAACACCATTACTTATAAAAAACTAGCAGAGATTGCCCGGCATTGCCGGGCTGTTTTAAATGGTGTTGGAAGGGTTTTTTTTATTGTTGTTAATGTTTGTAAAGAAGAGGTTAGTCTATAATTGAAATTTTTTATTTATACACATTTTTTTGGCAGGCTGTTATAAACTGTGATCAGTTTTGTTTGGTGTTTTGGTTTTGTGGATTAAAAAAAGAACAAAGGATGATATACTTTAAAAAAATTATTTAACCAAATAATGTTTTAGTATGTATTTTTTTAATAGTTGTACCGTAGGCAATAATTTTAAAAATGTGAAAGTACCTTTTTTTTCAATAAATGTTTTTAAACTGTGTTTAGATTTTTTTTTGTTTTTATTTGAGTTAAAATTCAGCACAGGAGTTTTGAATATTTTTGTTTTATTTTATTGACATATTTTTGATTTGTGTAAAATTGTGATTTTGTGTTGTTTTTGACTTGTTTTTACTCTTGGGACCTTTTGTGTGGGGCTGTTGTGTCTTTTTGAATTGTTTTTACTATTGTGGCCAGCAGGTGGGGCTGGTGAGGGTTATCTTGTATTTTGACTGTTTTTTCTCTCGTAGCCTCTGGGTGGAGCTTCTTTTGGTAAGTAGTCTTTTTCTTTATTCATTTCTTTTCCGGTCGTCGTGGAGTGAGGTCGTGTGGTGGTGAGTTGGCTGTTTTTCTTTATTATTATTATTATTATTATTTTGGGGGGGTGTTTGGATTTTGTGGTGTTTGGCTGGGTGCTGTGTGTGTTTGGAAATTTTTGTTTTTGTTTACTTTGTATTATTTTTTGGTGTTATTTTGGTTGTTTTTGTGTATTTTTGGATGTTTTTGTGTTTTTTGGTGTCCTACGGGGGAGATCCCCTCTCTGCCGTGTCCCTTGGCTCTGGAAGGGTTTGGGGGACAGACCCCTTTTGTCCCCCCAAACCTTCCAGACTCATGGGACCCAGGAGAGGGGATCGAATCCAGCCAACCCTCTGATATTAAAAGGGAAATCTCAATTGGGGGTTCCCCTTTAATATCAGTGTGTGTGTGTGTGGGGGGGGGTTGTGATCCCCCTCTCCGCTGGCTTCCTTGGGTTTGGTAGGGTTGGGGGGACAAAGGGGGTCTGTCTCCCCAACCCTTCCGGACCCAGGAGAGCCATCGGAGAGGGGGATTCCCCCCCCCAAAAAAATCCATTTTTAAAGAGAAGTAACCGCTTGGTTTCTTCTCTTTAATATGGTGTGTGTGTGTGTGTGTGTGTGTGTGTGTGGAGGGGAATCCCCTCTCTGCCGGGTCCCCTGGGGTCAGGAGGGTTGGGGAGACAGACCCCTTTTGTCCCCTCAAACCTCCCAACCCCAGGGGAGCCAGTAGAGAAGGGGAGCGCAACCCCCCACCCAGTGATATTAAAGGGGAAACTCCGATCGGGAGCTTTAGGCGCCATTGGGGGGGGTTTGGTTCCCGCAGCTTGGCCTCGCTGAAAGCGAAACCCTTTTGCGGTAAGTAAAGTCAGCGGATGGAGCACCGTCCGATGGCTTTGCTTACCTGGGAATGGGTTCACTTTCAAGGGGGGGCAGTGCCTTTTCCCCCCTTTGTTGGTTTTTTCTTCTTCTGTGAGGCGCTGTGTCCGGCTGCGGAGGACTTGCGCTCCTGGTGTGTTTTTTATTTTTATTTTTCGCTCGCCAGCTTCCTCAGTGTTCTGCACGCTCATGGCATGCAGAACGCTGGGGCTTGTAGTTTGGCGTTTGCGTTTTTGGCTTGTGCATCATTTTTCCCCTGCGGTTTTCTTGATTGGCCGCAGCGCGTTTCCGAATGTTCCTTTTGCTTGCGCCTCTCAGCCTGATTGGCTCTGGTGTGGCACAAGGAACATTGGGAAATGAAGTTGTTTTCCTTTTTTCGTGTTTGTGGGGCTCTTGCCCCACTGGCGCATTTCTCAATCCTTCGTTGACCTGCGGACCCAGTTCGGGCGTGTGCACGAATGGTTGGTGCGGGCTAGTAGGGCCTGGTTTAGGATTGTATCTGAAGTTCCAACGGTTAATGCTTGATTTTATAGGTTAAGATGACACCTATAGCAGTGATGGTGAGCCTTTTAGAGACTGAATACCCAAACTGCAATCCAAAAGCCACTTATTTATCACAAAGTGACAACACAGCAACAGGGGAGGAAAGAAAAGCTAACTTTGGGCTGTTGGGCAGAGTGGCGGGGTGAACTCTGTGCTGGGGAAGAGAGGAAGCGCTCCCATTGGGCTGCTGGGCAGAGGGGTGGGGCGAACTCTGTGCTAGGGTGACTGCACAGGTGCCCGCAGAGAGGCCTCCGAGTACCACCTCGGCACACATAGTTAATATTCCTATAGAGTTAATATTCTAAAACATACATTGTCAGTAGAGCTGTGCTGCTCTTACCTCCCTCCCCCAATTGCTTAGAAAAGGAAGTTCCCAGCAAACAGTGGGGTAATTTCCTTTTCTAACAGACAGCTAGGCTGGACTTCAACCTATCCTAAACCATGAACCCTTCCAGACTTTGTGCAGGCGAGCTAAATTTAGGTACAGCTCTGGCAGGTGGAAACTCCTAGAATACAGAATTCTGGAATTTAGAGTAAAACCATCACTACCATCAATAACAACAGGGTTATCCCTAATAGCCAATAAGTATATGTAGCTGGGAGTTGGATGACGAACCATACCCAGGGAGGGGGAACTGGGGCTCTGACCCAGGGGCCTGAAATTGAGAGGATAGAAAACATCAGCTGCTGGAAGCCACCAATGACAATCATAGGTACGTTTACTGGATGCTACTTCCTGGACACAATGAAACACAAAAGGGCTGAACCAAAAGGAAAACTACAGGCTCACGCCTAGTGATGTTTCATGGATTACAGCCCATCTCTGCAGAAGTGCATCTGAAGGAGACTAAATTTTGAAATAGCTTGTGCCGAACAAACCATGTTACTGTCTCTAGAAGTGTCATAAAGATATTTGTTTCCACAGTGGCTGTAATTGTTGAGTATTTTATTGCAACCCCAGCATGCAGCGAGTGTTAATGTTATTTTATCCCTCACTAACCAATAGGAAAGATTTCTATCTTCCAACCTCTAGGGTCACCTGACATGTTTTGCATGTATCAAGCCCTTATTTAAGGTCTCTCTTACTTCTTGATATTTTTACCTTTCAAGCAAAAGTATGAATGCCAAAATGAAGCCACCATTTGCCTGACCCAGTACGAGAAAGATTCCCCAGAACAAGGTAGCCGTTGCCTGGAGTACACCCAATTGTGCTTCAAAAATGCCACAATTTTCGAGGAGGCTCTTTCTATGTACCCTAGTATGCAATTGATTCTACTGAAGCTTCCTTCTTCTTCTTCTTCTTCTTCTTTTTTTTTGGGGGGGGGGGAATACTCTTCATAGATATCTACTACCAAAAATATTAAATAAAATATCATACTATCGTTTCCCCTGTCAAACCAAAAGAAACACAATGTTCAAATATTAATCTTACACTGAAAGACGTTTACACTCAGTGTATCATCCCTTGCCCTCCCCAATTCTGTAGCAAATAATGCACCAGAAGACAGGTTAGAGGTTAGAAAAGTAACCTGAGAGATGTGTTCAAGGCCTCAGTTAACTATTGAGCTATAATATTGTTGTGTCAGAAATAATTCTGGGTTGAAAGGATTTTTGGTGAAGAAACTCCGCTTAGGGAATGCCCAAATGAGGCTCCTTTCATGTCCCCAAGAGCTGGGACAGAGACGGGCGCTCAATCTGTCATGCAGTACCCAGGTCTCAAACTGCTGACTTCCCAGCCTTCCAACTAACAAGGCAAGCTTCTTAACCACTGAGCCACTGCAGCCCCTTAACTATTGAGCTCAAGTTTTAAAACAGAGGGGACTGTGGTGGCTTCATGGATAAGATGTTCAACCTGATGACTGGAAGGTTGGCAGGTCAGCAACTCAAGACCTGTGTGCTGCACGACAGAGTGAGCTCCTGTCTCTGTCCCAGTTCCTGCCAATCTAGTAGTTCGAAAGCAAGAAATTGCAAGTAGATAAATAGGTACCACTTTGGTGGGGAGGTAAACAGCATTCCATGCACTCCGGTGTTTAGTCATGCCCGCAGCATATCCAAGGAAATGTCTGCAGAAGCAGACAGCGCTGGCTCTTTGAGTATAAACAGAGATGAGGACTGAACCCTAGAGTCAGATATGACTGGCTTTCGAGCAAGGGCAGCCTTTACCTTTAAAACAGAAGGGAAAAATATAATACGTAAGAGACTAAAATGCCAAAGTTTATAACTATTTCTGGTTTGGATAAAGATTAGTATTTACATAGTTGAACATCTATTACCTGGTCTCCAGCAACATTTGCTTTCACAGGGCGACAAGGCAGGTGACAGATACACATCCTGTAACCTTGAATGCAGAAAGGACACTGGTCATCTCACAATGTGGTATACATACTTCTTTTTCTGTGTCTAAGCCAGACGTGAAACTGCCAAAATGAAGGCACCTTTTGGTGAATTCATTCCGTAATTCCTTTCACCTGACCTAGTATGAGGCAGATTAGCTGGCAACACAAGGTTGCCATTACCAGGGTACGCCTGATTGTGGTTCAAAAATGCCACAATCTTCTGTGTATCCCATATACATACTGAACAAGTATGACAAAGATAGTAAGTGCCAGGGTACAGGGAGCCTTATTTAAAGCTATCCACAGTCCCTGCTTCAGACATTTGACAACACAAATAGGATGTACCTCTGAAGTTAATGAGAAGACTGCGTGGATGTAGTGTTTGAAACTTGGGGAAATGTGGAACCTGAACATACCTGTCAAGTTTTGGATTTGAAAATAAGGGAAATTTTGGGCCACACACACCCCACCAGGCCACGCCCCCTCCTCCCCACAATCCAGGCATATCCAAGAGCCTAGAAGAGGAGGAGCCACCAAAGCCAGGGAGGAGGTAAATACTGTAATTTTAAACCCCTTTCCCCATTCGCTCCCACATCATTTAATAATATGGTGATTTTTATGGAACTGTTTTTTTACACTTATATCAGTTAATTGTCTACTGTCTTAGCCTTGTGTACCTCAATTTCATTAAAAAAAATCTTTAAGTCAGGACCACCGAAATATCCTCTTTATGTTGTATGCAAATATACTTGAAGCCGATTGGCTTATTGTCTCTTCCCTTTAACACCCTCTTTCTCAGGAGAGAGAAGAGACAATGAGACATATAATAATAATAATAATAATAATAATAATAATAATAATAATAATAATAATAATAATAATAATAATAATAATAATAATAATAATAATAATAATAATAATAATAATAATAATACGGGAGATTTATGGGAAAATACGGGTGGCATAAAAGAGGGGTAAAATATGGTAATTTCCCGGCCAAAACAGGATACTTGACAGCTATGAACCTGAAGCACCGAGCAAAGTTTTAAAAGGAAACAAAAGCTTTAAACATAATGCCAGCTCTGTGTTTGCATAAACAAGACACTTTAGCCATCTTTACCTTCAAATTCCACAGACACTTTCCAGTGGAGGTTCTGAAGGTGGCGATGAAGCTTATGACCGTAACAGGCTTTGAACTTCTCTTCAGGACAGAGTGGGCAAGGCTTCTTCCCAACTGTGGATTCAGAAGAGACCAAAACAGTAAGAGATGCAATAACCAAAATTCTTGTTTTGAAATCATGACTGGAGACTGCTTAGGAAATGTCACACAAAGCCTTTTTGAGCTCTCAAAGAATTGCTTAGGAAAGCAATAAACAAACAATAATGATAGAAACAATCCACTCTGTAATGTATCTCCAGCACTTTTGCAATCCAGTGATGCTTAAAAAAAGAGAAAATTGTTTCTGGACCCCTTTGCACTGATCTAGCTAAGTTCAAGCTTTGGGGTAACAAAAAAACCTTGAGGGTAGCCTTCTCAAACAAACCATCTTGCCTCTGTGGTGTGAAGCAGAATTCTCCAAAAATCATGTCTCCTTCACAAGAATAACAAAGATACATTCTGCTAATCTAAGGCTGATCATAGAAATAAACCACACTGTTCCTCTTCCCACCCATTCTCCTTATGCTGTGCAGACACTGTGCCAATTACTTTCCTCTCACCTCCTTCAGTAAAGGTACCTCAAATGGATTTCATGGCTTAGGAATAACAGGTAAAGTAGAACTGCAAGCTGTCTACGCAATCATATTTATCTCTCTAAACATTTTATATGCAAATATCGAATAATTTGACATAGACAAATAATTAGACCTTGTTACCCAACACGATTTATGGCTTCTTATCTGATTGATTGATTGATTGATTGGTCAAATTTGTATAGCCACCCACTCAGCAAGTGACTCTGGGTGGCGTACAACACTATCATCATTAAATACATAAATCCCACCTTAAAAACTATTTAAAAAAACTTTAAAAACCCTTAAAACTACTCCCTGGCCTCAATGATTAAAACTTCTGATTAAAACAAGTGGTCCTCCCTATATAAGCCAGCTGGGGTGGTGGTGGTTACCTTATCACCACTTCCTTACACCTGCTTTGCCAGCTAGGTTTTGAGCTCTTTCCTGAAGGGCAGCTCAGTTGGCAGGGCTGGAGCAGATGCTGAAAAGACCCTTCTTCTAGTGCTAGTGAGACGAGTTTTAAGGAGCCCCTCCTGTCCACTCTAGCAGGACGGACAGATGACCTTGGGGTGAGGCGGTCTCTTAAGTAACCTGGACCACTACCATGTAGAGCTTTAAAAGTCATCACCTAAATTAAAGTAAAATTATATATTTCCCAGCTAATCAGATTATTGGCTATTTCTTTTTTGTACTGTCAGTCAACTACGTTTCAGAGTATCTAATGACATAAACACTCCCCTTCAGGCACACCCTGCTCCTTTCAGGCGTTAGGTTTTATCTAATACCTGTCAACTGATGGTCTTCAATCTGAGAAACAGTTGAGAGTAGGCAACTATCCTTCAAGTCAGCCAATTTCTCTAGATCAGCAAGCGTCCTCTGAATTGAAATGTGCTTCTCTAGAGGAAAACAATTCATTTTACCATTAACATTTTGTCTTGCACAGAGATTGACAAACAAGGGCTACTTAACTTTATTCCTTCCAAAAGCTTTCCAGATATGTGGGCCTTCTGTGCTTTGCATCATCCTTCACCTGCATGTTTATTGCATAGCCCTACGATCTACCACCTGCCTATAACATTCTTCCACCTCCTCCACCTACTCTGCAGAAATGAAGCAAAATGGAAAACTAGTGCACTCTGTTATATAACCATACATGCCAGATTTTGAACAAAAAACACAAACTGAGTAAGCATAGATGACTATCACATGTCCTTGAGTTTATTCTAACTGCAGAACAGAGGCTCACTCAGCACATTTTCCTCTGTTCTTGGACTAAACTAATAAAGAAGCATGCCAGGGCCAAGACTTCTCTTAGAAAATCCATTCTTTGTTTTCAATGAAATGAAATGCTCCCAATCACATCTTTTAATAAAATTTTGTTTTCAAAAAAGTGATTTCAAAATGTGCACAAATGGCACAGATCAATAACAATTTATGTGCTTTTATAGTATATACTCTGCATGCTACTTTGAGTACTTTCAAGAGAAAAGCCTTTTAGGAATGTTATACATGTATTAGTCTATTCTGGCACTGAATTTAGGATGTTTGTTCTTTGTTTGTCATTTATTTCCTATACACATTTACTTGGAACTCAGTTCCACTTTGTTCTACAGGCTTACTTGTTGTTTAACGGGTTTTGGAGTGCCATTTTAGAGGTGATTAATTCTCACATATTGGTGGCATTTTGGTCCTGTGAGTAAGTCTAATGGCTGCTAGAAGAGGGTAGGGGAAGAAGTTTCTGTCAAGCAGGATGTAGGACCTAAGAATCTATAGTAAAGAAACCTCGAGTTATGGAGGCCTCGCTTTACGGAAAACTCGACTTACGGAAGGAAATTCTAGGGAAATCATGCCCCAAATTATAGAAAAAACTCAAGTTATGGAACAGGTTTCCTCAGAAGTAATGCTGTCTGGGAGAGTATAATATGGCAGCCCCGCACCACCCGTCCCCACCGCTTGAACTCGTGATACATCACTTACGGTGGTGGCGATTGCGCCATTTTGCCGCCATTCCCAGTGTCCGCCACTTCTACTGGCAGCGGGAAACTATGGGAACCATATCTGCTCTGTTTCGGTCTTTGTCCAAGGTTCCTCCATGGCGCTACAGCCAGGAACATGCACCACCCTGCAACTTCCTGGTTACACACTGGGCGCCCGTTCCCGGCTATAGCGTCACGGAGGAACCTCGGACATAGACTGAAACAGAGTGGATATGGTTACCACAGTTTCCCGGTTGTTAGAAGCAGCGGACACTGTGCAAAACAGCAGCAAAAATGCCGATGACGATGCCTGGGCTTCCCTGGCAGCTGGACAAACCACTCAGTAAGCAGCAGCAGCGTGGAAAAGGTAGGGAGATCGCTTCATCATTTATCCCTTTACTGTACTGTGTGCTCTGCTTTCTTCCTTTTTATCCTACACCTCTGTACCTCGATCAATCGATCTCCACCACTGGGGATTGGCTGGGGGGGGAGCAGGGGGTGTTCTTATGCATACCCCCTTCTCTCCCGCACCTCAAGAGCCCCCTGTCTTCTCCACCCCAGCTGACCCCCAGCGGTGGTGATTGATCGATCAAGGTTTGGAGGTGCAGAATAAAAAAGGGTAATCTTCTAAGAACACCCCCTATTCTCCACCCCATCCCCTCACAAGCTGGTGGGATCAATGGAGGTGTTTGGTATATTTTTTATTTTTTTAAAAAATATTTTTGGTCTGGTCGGGACAGTTTTTAAATTTTTCAACGCATTCCTATGGGAAATCATGCTTCAACTCACAGAAAAACCGAGTTATGGAAAAAGTCCTGGAAAGGGCTAATTCCGTAACTTGGGTTTTTACTGTACTTCTGTAACACCTTCCCATACTCCTAATTGGAAAATGTATGTTTAGTGTCCTAAATGAGTACATATTACTATTTATTTGCATTTCTGAAAGTGTTTGGAAGGATGCAGCTATAGGCCAATATTCCCGATTCTGTACATATCCCCAACATACTACAAACACTCCTCCATTATGGTAAAAAAAACCTCTTAGACAGGCAGGTGATGTACTTTCTTGTACAGACTCTTGCTCTTCTGTGTCTTTCTTTCGGACTTTTATTTCTTCTTCAATTACTTCCACATCTGGGCTGGGGCCTTCTATTTTCATGACAATACCCACATCATCTAGAGAAAATTGATTTTAAAAATATTTATATACATTTTAATCAGCCTTATTAAGGAACAATTAAAAATGAATTGATAGTACAATTATCCATATGGGGTTAAATTCATGATAACTATCGTTGGATCTAGACTGAGTTATATTTAAGAACAGACAACCTCTAAGTATGATTAAACAATAGGGTTATATACTTCCATTCCCTCTTAAATGTATCGTATCACCTCCTGGGTGCAAATTGCCCTAACTTTCTAACCATGCTTAACTGTGATAACCAAGATTTGAAGCACTTCTGCAAAACCTAAGCAAGATGGAACGTTGCTAATCGTGATTAATATAAATGCTTATGACACCTCAATGTGTCAGTTATTGTATCAACAAATATGAAATAGGCAATAAAAACATACCCTATGTTTTACATTTTTATTGTTATTATCTCCTACAGCACACACTTTTAAAAAAAGAAAATGTTACCCTGGATAGCTGGCCCATACTTATCAAGCTTCCCAGATTGGCCGGGATTTCCCGATTTTCAGCGCCGATTTGCGCCATTTTCCACCCGCAGCTGCCAAAACCCTGGAATTGGCAGCGGGGGAAAAAAGAGGTACTGCGCATCCCTTCTGCGCAGATCGCCTTTTACGCATGCGTAGAAGTCTTTTACGCTTGCGTAGAACCCTTCTACGCTTGCATAGAAGGCGATCTGTGCAGAAGGGGATTGTAGAAGCCTTCTACGCATGTGTAGAAGGGTTCTACGCATGCGTAGAAAGCGACCTGCGCAGAACCGTTCTGCGCAGGTCCCGTAGAAGGCGACCTGCGCAGAACCGTTCTGCGCAAGTCCCTAATTTTCCGGAGCCACGGTTGACAAGTATGAGCTGGCCTGAAAAGAATTTTGTGCTTAGTTTATGTGAAAATATTATTACCACCTGTCCAATAGGCGGGGGGATGGGGGTGGCACATGACAGAAACAAATGCACATTTCCATTTAATTTACTTTTATTTTCTTTGCACTATCCCAACTGTGCATGTCTGATCAGTTAATCTGAGGACATTTTTCATCAGAGGAAACAGATTGTGTACCTCTAACATGTTCATCTCAAAGGTTGATACAGGATTCTTGCTTCTTTTATTTAAAAAAAATCACTATAGTCACCTACTGAGGAGTCTTGCAAATCAGAATATGTTAGACTCCTTTATTTTGTTTCTCAATTCTACTGGCCCCAGCATGAGCTTCTTTCTTTTTTACTTGTCCATTTTGTTGTCTTCCTTAGGTAAAGTAAAGGTTTCCCTTGCTCGAAAGCCAGTCGTATCCGACTCTAGGGTGCAGTGCTCATCTCTGTTTCTAAGCCGAAGAGCCAGCGCTGTCTACTTCTGCAGACGTCTCCATGGTCATGTGGCAGGCATGACTAGACACCGGAGCGCACGGAACGCTGTTTACCTTCCCACCGAAGTGGTCCCTATTTCTCTACTTGCAATTTCTTGCTTTCGAACTGCTAGGTTGGCAGGAGCTGGGATGAAGACGGGAGCTCATTTCCGTCCTGCAGTACTCGGGAATCGAACTGCTGACCTTCCGCTTCCCAATTTACTTAAGGTCAGTAATCCTCAAACTGTGTAGGAGGACAATTTTAGCATACTGTGACAGAGCTCAGAGTGCCAGAGGAAACCAAGTAATGAAGGAACACTACGATGTTACAGGTGAAGAAGTCCTGTCTTGCAAACGGTCCACTTACAAAACAAAGCCATCCGTGCCCATTCAATTTAATTTATCCCAGCCACCAGCCAGCTCTGGCCCTCCTGCTGTTGGGATGTTGGGACTGCAGTTAGGGGGTGGGTAGTTTTAACCATACCTGTCAAGTATCCCGGATTGGCCAGGATTTCCCGTATTTTTGCACCAATTTTCACCATTTCCCGCCCAGAGCTGCCGCTACCCCGTAATTTGGCAGCGGGGGAGGGGGGAAATGAGTTACTGCGCATCCCTTCTGCGCAGGTCCTTTCTGCACGTGTGTAGGCTTTTACGCATGCGTAGAAGGCTTTTATGCATGCGTAGAAGGCTTCTGTGCAGAAGGGGATACGTAAAAGCCTTCTACGCACATGTAGAAGTGAGTTGCGCAGAATGTTTCTGCGCAGGTCCGTTGTACGCATGCGTAGAAGGCTTTTACGCATGCGTAGAATGGGCTTGCGCAGAAACATTCTACGCATGCGTAAAAGCCTTCTACGCATGCATACAACAGACCTGAGCAGAAACGTTCTGCGCAGGTCCCGTAATCTCCGGAGCTGCGCTTGACAGGTATGGTTTTAACTGTTTTCAACATGTTTTTAAATTGTGATTGTGAACCGCCCTGAGTCGGCTTTGGCCGAGTGGGTGGTATATACATTTGACAATTAAATTAAATTAAATTAATCACCTGAAAGGCCAGAAGTCCCCACCCCGGGAAACTGCCACACTCTCCCCTACCACCCAAACCTTCCCCTGAGGGAAAGTAATAGTGAGGGGTAGTTCATCCAAGAACAGACTGCCAATAGTTAAGACCAGAAGGTCGGCAGGTCAGCATTTCGCGACTTGAGTGCTGCATGACACAGTGAGCTCCCATCACCTGACCAAGCTCCTGCCAAGCTAGCAGTTCGAAAGCAAGAAATTGCAAGTACTGTGTATAAATCGGTACCACTTTGACAGGAAAGGTAATAGCGTTCCGTACATTCCGGCATCTGGTCATGCCTGCCACATGATCACGGAAATGTCTGAGGACAGACAGCGCTGGCTCTTTGACTGTAAACGAAGATGAGCACCGAACCCTAGAGTCAGATATGACCGGCTTTCAAGCAAGGGAGACCTTGACCATGTTCATCCAATGACTCCTCCAAAGCATCTCTTCCCATATGGGAAGGCAAGCGCCTCCCGTTGGGCTGTTCTAATGTCCATCTGATTCTGATTCTTCCATGTACAGGCCAGATGTGAAACCTGCCAAAATGAAGCCACCTTTTGATGAGTTCATTCTGCACTTCCTTTTGCCTGACCTAGAATGAGAGAGGCATCATCCACCAATACCCCTCAGGGGTAATCTGGCATGTGCCAGAGCGAGGGAATGATTACATCTACAGTAATTGCAAATTAAGGGCACCACTTCACACACCCCTCCCCAAGGCCATCACATTCATTAGAAGTTGTAGGGGACTCATTGGGGGGGATTCATGACACGTGTGTGTGTGTGTGTTCGCATGTCTCCTTGTGGAAAAGGGGATCAAAGGGGTGAGGGGCTTTACGAGTGTGTATGTGCTTGTGTGTTCGCCTGCCTCCTTGTGGAAAGGGAGGAATCAAAGGAGTGAGGGGCTTGACCCGTATGTGCATGCTTGTATGCATGTGTGTGTGGGAGGGTCGCGTGCCTCCTTGTGGAAAGGGAAATCAAAGGAGAGAGGGGCTTGACACGTGTGTGTTTTTGCATGCCTCCTTGTGGAAAGGGGAATCATAGGAGCGAGGGGCTTGACCCATATGTGCATGCTTGTATGCATGTGTGTGGTATGTGCATGCTTGTATGCATGTGTGTGGGAGGGTCGCGTGCCCCCTTGTGGAAAGGGGAATCAAAGGAGGGGCTTGAAACGTGTGTGTGTACAGTATATATTTGTGTGTGTGTGTATTTGTGTGCCTCCTTGTGGAAAGGGGAATCATAGGAGCAAGGGGCTTGACCCGTATGTACATGCTTGTATGCACGTGTGTGTGGGAGGGTCACGTGCCTCCTTGTGGAAAGGGGAATCAAAGGAGAGAGGGGCTTGACACGTGTGTGTACAGTATATATTTGTGTGTGTTTGCGTGCCTCCTTCTGGAAAGGGGAATCAAAGGAGAGAGGGGCTTGACGTGTGTGTGTGTGTGTGTGTGTACAGTATATATTTGTGTATGTGTGTTTGCATGCCTCCTTGTGGAAAGGGGAATCCTAGGAGCGAGGGGCTTGACATGTATGTGCATGCTTGTATGCATGCGTGTGTGGGAGGGTTGTGTGCCTCCTTGTGGAAAGGGGAACCAAAGGAGAGAGGGGCTTGACACGTGTGTATGTGTACAGTATATATTTGTGTGTGTGTGTTTGCGTGCCACCTTGTGGAAAGGGGAATCATAGGAGCAAGGGGCTTGACCCGTATGTACATGCTTGTATGCACGTGTGTGGGAGGGTCGCGTGCCTCCTTGTTGAAAGGGGAATCAAAGGAGAGAGGGGCTTGACACGTGTGTGTGTACAGTATATATTTGTGTGTGTTTGCGTGCCTCCTTGTAGAAAGGGGAATCCTAGGAGCGAGGGGCTTGACCCGCATGTACATGCTTGTATGCACGTGTGTGTGGGAGGGTCGCGTGCCTCCTTGTGGAAAGGGGAATCAAAGGAGAGAGGGGCTTGACACATGTGTGTACAGTATATATTTGTGTGTGTTTGCCTGCCTCCTTGTGGAAAGGGGAATCCTAGGAGCGAGGGGCTTGACACGTATGTGCATGCTTGTATGCACGTGTGTGTGTGGGAGGGTCGCGTGCCTCCTTGTGGAAAGGGGAATCAAAGGAAAGAGGGGCTTGACACGTGTGTGTGTACAGTATATATTTGTGTGTGTGTGTGTTTGCGTGCCTCCTTGTGGAAAGGGGAATCATAGGAGCGAGGGGCTTGACCCGTATGTACATGCTTGTATGCACGTGTGTGTGGGAGGGTCGCGTGCCTCCTTGTGGAAAGAGGAATCAAAGGAGAGAGGGGCGTGACACGTGTATATGTGTACAGTATATATTTGTGTGTGTGTGTTTGCGTGCCTCCTTGTGGAAAGGGGAATCCTAGCAGCGAGGGGCTTGACACGTATGTGCATGCTTGTATGCATGTGTGTGTGGGAGGGTCGCGTGCCTCCTTGTGGAAAGGGGAACCAAAGGAGAGGGGCTTGACACGTGTGTGTGTGTGTACAGTATATATTTGTGTGTGTGTGTTTGTGTGCCTCCTTGTGGAAAGGGGAATCCTAGGAGCGAGGGGCTTGATACGCATGTACATGCTTGAATGCATGTGTGTGTGGGACGGTCGCGTGCCTCCTTGTGGAAAGGGGAACCAAAGGAGAGAGGGGCTTGACACGTGTATGTGTACAGTATATATTTGTGTGTGTGTGTTTGTGTGCCTCCTTGTGGAAAGGGGAATCCTAGGAGGGGCTTGACACGTATGTGCATGCTTGAATGCATGTGTGTGTGGGAGGGTCGCGTGCCTCCTTGTGGAAAGGGGAACCAAAGGAGAGAGGGGCTTGACACGTGTGTATGTGTACAGTATATATTTGTGTGTGTGTGTTTGCGTGCCTCCTTGTGGAAAGGGGAATCCTAGCAGCGAGGGGCTTGACACGTATGTGCATGCTTGGATGCATCTGTGTGTGGGAGGGTCGCGTGCCTCCTTGTGGAAAGGGGAACCAAAGGAGAGGGGCTTGACACGTGTGTGTGTGTGTGTGTACAGTATATATTTGTGTGTGTGTGTTTGTGTGCCTCCTTGTGGAAAGGGGAATCCTAGGAGCCAGGGGCTTGATACGCATGTGCATGCTTGAATGCATGTGTGTGTGGGACGGTCGCGTGCCTCCTTGTGGAAAGGGGAACCAAAGGAGAGAGGGGCTTGACACGTGTGTATGTGTACAGTATATATTTGTGTGTGTGTGTTTGTGTGCCTCCTTGTGGAAAGGGGAATCCTAGGAGGGGCTTGACACGTATGTGCATGCTTGAATGCATGTGTGTGTGGGAGGGTCGCGTGCCTCCTTGTGGAAAGGGGAACCAAAGGAGAGAGGGGCTTGACACGTGTGTATGTGTACAGTATATATTTGTGTGTGTGTGTTTGCGTGCCTCCTTGTGGAAAGGGGAATCCTAGCAGCGAGGGGCTTGACACGTATGTGCATGCTTGGATGCATCTGTGTGTGGGAGGGTCGCGTGCCTCCTTGTGGAAAGGGGAACCAAAGGAGAGGGGCTTGACACGTGTGTGTGTGTGTGTGTACAGTATATATTTGTGTGTGTGTGTTTGTGTGCCTCCTTGTGGAAAGGGGAATCCTAGGAGCCAGGGGCTTGATACGCATGTGCATGCTTGAATGCATGTGTGTGTGGGACGGTCGCGTGCCTCCTTGTGGAAAGGGGAACCAAAGGAGAGAGGGGCTTGACACGTGTGTATGTGTACAGTATATATTTGTGTGTGTGTGTTTGTGTGCCTCCTTGTGGAAAGGGGAATCCTAGGAGGGGCTTGACACGTATGTGCATGCTTGAATGCATGTGTGTGTGGGACGGTCGCGTGCCTCCTTGTGGAAAGGGGAACCAAAGGAGAGAGGGGCTTGACACGTGTGTATGTGTACAGTATATATTTGTGTGTGTGTGTTTGTGTGCCTCCTTGTGGAAAGGGGAATCCTAGGAGGGGCTTGACACGTATGTGCATGCTTGAATGCATGTGTGTGTGGGACGGTCGCGTGCCTCCTTGTGGAAAGGGGAACCAAAGGAGAGAGGGGCTTGACACGTGTGTGTGTGTGTGTACAGTATATATTTGTGTGTGTGTGTTTGTGTGCCTCCTTGTGGAAAGGGGAATCCTAGGAGCGAGGGGCTTGACACGTATGTTTGTGTGTGGCCAGAAAGACCGTCCCCACATCCACTCTCCCCGAATCTCACACGGGGGGTGGGTGGGGGGTGGGTGGAGATCCCTGAGTCTGACCCCCCCCCCCCCTCCTCCCCTCTTTCCTTACTGGGCTCCGTTTCTTGCTCCTCGTCCTCCCTGTCTTCCAAACATCCTCCTTCCTCCAGGGGGGGCGGCGGCGCCTTCCCTTCCTCGGCCGCCATCTTCCCTCCTACCACCACACAGAGAGGGAGGGCAATGGGGGATGGAGGGAGGTGGGCGCTTTCCCCCTCTCAGCCTCCACGGCCAGGAGGGAGTAAGGGGTGTCTTTCCTGGGCTCGAATCTTGACCGGCGGGAGGCGGTCGTAGCCCGGGTGGCCTCTCGACCGGGCGCCGAAGAACTACGTTGCCCAAGATGCAACGCGGCGCCTGAAACGCTAACGGAGACGCCACGCTGCCCAAGGCTTCCGTGGAAAAGGGTTACAGTATCTATTGATTGACAGGCAAAAAGGTTACACAGTGTCCAGTATCAACTGATTAGACATCTGACCATATCATAGGTAAAGGGTCACCTTTGCTCGAAAGCCAGTCGTATCCGACTCTAGAGTTCAGTGCTCATCTGTTTATAGCCGAACAGCGCTATCGTTTCTGTGGACATGTGGCACAGGCATGCCTAGACACCGAAGTGCACTGAACGCTGTTTACCTTCCCACCGAAGTGGTCCCTATTTATCTACTTGCAATTTCTTGTTTTTGAACTGCTAGGTTGGCAGGAGCTGGGACGGAGACCGGCGCTCATCCCGTCATGCAGTACTCGGGTTTTGAACTGCTGACCTTCTGCCTCCCAGTCAGCACCTTAACTACTTGAGCCACTGCAGTACCTCAGGTTAAAATGTGATAAAAATGTTGTTGTATCCGAGAATACATTTTTTTCCTGAAGCAGGAAAAATGCCATTGACATGAATATGTTTAAGGTGGATCCCAGCTTGCCATGAAGTGGCCCCCACGCTATGATCACAGAGCCACCACCTGCAGCACATATGAAATGAGACATGCAGGATTTGACGCCTGGATTGCCGCAGCCTTGAGGATATGGACAAGGTGTGCCTTCACAGCCAGTCCATCTGGCACGGCCTCTTCTGCCACCATGACCATTGGGAATCAGAGTTCCTCCTCTGTTCATTTTGCCGTTGGGCCCAATATGATGGTTTCCAGTGGCATTTCCTCCACTGAGGGGACCATCACCCCATCTAAAGGTGTTCATCCATCAGTAGCTGTTGGCCCCTTTGAAGGAGTCGGGTTATTTACTGCCACCCAGCACTCAGTGTTGAGTCACTGGCTGTATGGTCTACTCCCATTACCATAGCAAGATGTCCAGCCAGACGTGTGCGATAAAATATAAATACAAAAACAGAATAAAAACATTAACAGTAAAATTATACAATCACAATAAAAAGAGATATAAAATTTTGCATGCAAACCCTATCTGATCAGTAAAACATCTTCTCTTTTGAATGGCCCTGAACTATAAACTTCACAGTTCTAATATTTACATACTGTGTCTCTTCTCGGCCTTTTGGCTAAGATCAAATGCATCAAAAAAAAAAAGTTACAGTTTTTGTGTTTAAAACGTTCACTCTGTTACATGGAGCCGTTTCACTTGAGCTCAAGTGAGTGGTTAAGACGCTGACTGGGAGGTGGGAGGTCAGCAGTTCAAATCCCGAGTAATGCATGATGGAATCCGCGCTCGTCTTTCTCCCAGCTCCTGCCAACCTAGCAGTTCAAAAGCAAGAAATTGCAAGTAGATAAATAGGGATCACTTCAGTGGGAAGGTATACAGCGTTTCATGCACTTCATTGTCTAGGCATGCCTGCCACTTGTCCATGGAAACGTCTGCAGACACACACAGCGCTGGCTGTTGGGCTATAAACAGAGATGAGCACTGAACCTTAGAGTCGGATACTGCTTTTGAGCAAGGGTGACCTTTACCTTTACAGCTGTGCTTAGTGTCATGTGGCTCCATTTCCTCCAATGGTAACTTCCGCGGGAAACCTTCCTGCCACAGGTGAAGCTATGTTAGGTATGCACAAAGGTCCGGCTACATCATAAGGACGTCACTATGCCCGTAACCAATGGTGCGCCTCCGGGCCAAATTCAAATGTACTGTGCCTTATATAAGGGGGCAAGGTGCCGCCATTGCCTCATGTACAGATTGACTATGTTCCAATAAAGTAGTGTTTAGTCCGCCTGCCGGCTCGTGTGCATTCAACCTGCGTACATCAAAGCAACTTAAAAGGTGAAACAAATATATGTATATGAGATAGACTCATTACATGCAAAGTGAGATAGTTCAAGCCTTAATTCGTTATAATATTGATGCTTATGGTTTACAGTTTATGAACCACCACCCCCAATCTCATATAACCCATAATCATCACATAACCTCATGTACGCTGTGCGCCATGATCATCACAATTATAACGAATTAAGGCATGACATCTGTCGCTTTGCATGTAGTGAGCCTATCTCATATATTTAAGTGAAATGAATGAACAGTGTTCTAATTTTCCGAGTTTCACCTGTACCTTCACTCCTCAGGGGGGGGGGGAAATCCTCACAGACTTCAGGGGGAAAATGGGAACCTTAGTTGCTGAATAAACATGTCTATATGTGTGTTTTAGACCTCTGTAGCCTCTCGGCAGTGAACTGGGCGGGGTGGAAAAACTACAGTACCCAACATGCACCACGTGAAAGGGGGTGGGTTGGGTTTTTTTTCCGTTTGAGGAAGAAGAAGCGATATAATAACCGATATTCATGGTCGTTGAGATGCAACGAATAGACCCGGGTTGGTGTTGCGAATGAAGGTCGGTAGGCTGTAGGAGTGTTTGTTTGTCGTCCCAAAGGAGAGAGAAGCCTTGAGGAAAAGAGGTTAGTGGCCGAGAGAGTGGGCCGGCTGGGGCTCCGAGGAAGTGGTGGAGCTTTCCCAGGGGGAGAAAATGCGTTTTTATTAAAAGGGAGGGAAGGTGCTCTTTGGAGATGGGTTTTCCAGCGTTGCAGCCGGACACGTGTCACCCATGAAGGATGGAAAACACGACCAAGGGTTCAGGGCTGCCTTCTGACACTCATTCGACTGTGAGAAGGAGGGCAGATGAGTGGTGTTTCCGGCCGGAATCACATAACAATAACAACAATAATAAATAAATTGTGGCTCAAGTGGCTAAGACGCTGACTGGAAGGCGGGAAGGCCAGCCGTTCGATACCCGAGTACTGCAGGACGGAATGAGCTCCCGTCTTTGTCCCAGCTCCTGCCAACCTAGCATTTCGAAAGCAAGACATTGCAAGTAGATCAATAGGCACTACTTCGGCGGGAAGGTAAACAGCGTTCAGTGCACTTCGGTGTCTAGGCATGCCCGCCACATGTCCACAGAAACGCCTGCAAACGCAGATAGCGCTGACACTTCGGCTATAAACAGAGACGAGCACTGAACTCTAGAGTCGGATACGACTGGCTTTCGAGCAAAGGTGACCTTTACCTAACCTGATATGGTCAGATATCTAATAAGTTGATACTGGACAACAGCGTTCCGTTCTTTCCGGTGTCTAATCGTGCCTGCCACATGACCACGGAAACATCTGCAGAAGCAGACAGCGCTGGCTCTTCGGCTTTGAAACAAATGAGCACTGAACCCTAGAGTCAGGTACGACTGGATTTCAAGCAAGGGAAATCTTTACTATGGAGGAAGACATCTGTTGTTGTACCCACAATGATCAGAGTCCTTGGAGTGATACCCAATATTGGGAAACTAGCATATTTTTGCCCGGTGCATTTTTTTAAAGCCGGCGTGCTGGCTGCTCCGCCTCCTCCGCGCTCGCGCCATTCAGCCTTATTGGCAAAGGGGTGGTGCAACGCGGAGGATGCTGGGCCTGGTAGTTTTTTTTGTTGGCCGCAATCGTGGGACAGTTGCCCCACTAGCGACTGCCGGACCCTTGCGGCAATGGTTGGGGAGAAGGTAAGTGTGGGCAGCTCAGTACGGGATAGTAGGGATGGGTGTGGGCATGCTTGCTGGATTCCAACGGTTAATGCCCCTTCTTATAGGTAAAGATTTTGGATCTATTGGACTTGAATGTCCTAAGTCTCTAAAAAACAATTCCATTAGGAACTGCATATATACTTAGATGTTACCTTGACACTTCTTAGGTCCTTGGTTAGAGCTTGAACTGTTAATTTCATGCTAGTCCTCGACTGTGAATCATAGGAATGCATTGAAAACCAAAATTTGTTAATCGAGCCACTATGGATTTCCTTTTGTTTATGCGATTTTTGTGTTAACCGAGCCATTTGTTAAGCGAGGTTCACTGCATTTGTACAACAACAACAATAATAATTGCGTGATTTTGAATCAGATCTGACTTATGGTAAACCTCTCCTGGGTTTTCTAGATAGAAAATACAAGTGTAGGAGGATGAGGTGATACCTTTATTGGATCACTAAAAAAAAAATTCAATGCGAGCTTTTGTGATTAAAAATAACTTTTTCAGACATGCATCAGTTTTTTGTGGGTAAGGCAGGGAAATTATCAATGAAAGTCCAAACATTCATGGCATGATGGTCTGTTTGCCAGGCTTGCTTCTTTAAAATGAATTTGGAGAACTAGCCTCCTACTCCTCCATTTGTTTAATGTATAGATCACACGGCTGTGTTTGAAAATAGAAGTGGTTTACCATTCCCTCTTCTGGGGTTCCTTGGGACTGTGCTTGTCCATGACTATACAGGTTGGCTCTGCTCACAGGAGGCACAGTGGGGAATTGAGCTTCCCACCCTTGGTTCCACAACCAGATGTCTAATTCACAATTATCCAGCCAACTAATAATAACTACACGCTTAGTGGTTAAGACGCTGAGCTTGATGACTGGACAAAGTGAGCGCCCGTCTCTGTCCCATCTTCTGCCAACCTAGCAGTTCAAAACCAAGAAATTGCAAGTAGATAGACAGGTACTGCTTCGGTGGGAAAGGTAACAGCATTCCGTACACTCCGGCATCTAGTCATCTAGTCATCTACACTCCTTCCACATGACCATGGAAATGTCTGCAGATGTAGACAGTGCTGGCTCTGGCTGTAAATGTAGATTGAGCACCGCAATTTAGAGTCAGACGTGACAGTCTTTCAAGCAAGGGAGACATTTGCCTTTATCCTTTGCAGAGATTTCTAGGTAGAGAATACAGCAGCTTGCCATTCCCTTTTTCTGGGAGTACCCTAAGACTATACAGCTTACCCAGGCTGGTTTTATTTATTTATTTATTTAGGTTTATATGGCTGCACCTATTGCCGAAGCAACTCTGCGCGGCTCACAGTTCATAACCCACAATCACAATAAAATGGTCCGCTATCATTAAAAACTGTTACGCTGAAGAAAGAAGGACCCAATTGAAACCCATTATCAAAACATCCGTCACGCTAAAATCTGAAAATCTAAAATCCAAAATCTAAGATGGCGGTCGTTCGAATGGTCATATAAGCCGGGGGTGGGCTGCTCCTCCTGCAGCCCCCCACACCACATAAGCCAGCCATGTCTTCAGTCCTTTCATAAAAAACAACAAATCTGGCTGAAGACGGTCAGTCCGCAGGAGGTTTCATAGGGCCAGAGCGGATACCGAAAAGGCCCTCCTTCTCGTGCTAGCAAGGCGGACCTCTCTAGCCATTGTTACTTTTAGAGACCCCCTCCAGTCCGCTCTCGTGGGATGGGCAGATATCTTCAGGGTGACGTGGTCTCTTAGGTACTCTGGTCTACTACCATGTAGGCCTTTAAAGGTAATAACCAGCAGGAAACACTTTGGGGAGTCTAACTCCTAATATCTGGTTCTACAGCCAGACACCAAAGCTATCCAGCCAGTTTTAGGCCAACTTTTTTAATGGTTTTGTCTTTAGAGTTTCTACACTGGTGGACTTTATCCCCACCTCTTGGTAAGGAAGGAGTGTATGGAAGAGAATGGCCTTATGATTCTTATCTGCTTTCTAATATTGTAGCAAATGGAAAGAAAGAAAGAAAGAAAGAAAAAACTTAAATATATGACAAATATATGGTAAATACAGGTGAAACTCAGAAAATTAGAATATCAGGAAAATGTTCATATATATTTATATGAGATAGACTCATGACATGCAAAACGAGATAGTTCAAGCTTTACTTTGTTATAATATTGATGCTTATGGCTCACAGTTTATGTAACCCATAATCATCACATAATCTCATGTACGCTGTACGCCATGATCCATCACAATTATAATGAATTAAGGTATGACATCTCTCACTTTGCATGTAGTGAGTCTATCTCAGGGTTTCTCAACCTTGGGCCTCTGGGTGATCTTGGACTTCAATTACCAGAAGCCTAAAACAGCACACCTACTGATCAGGGCTTCTGGGAATTGAAGTCCAAGAATATCTGGGAGCCCAAAGTTGAGAAACTCTGGTCTATCTCATATATTTGTTTCACCTTTTAAGTGAAATGAATGAACATTGGCACGACATTCTAATTTTCCGAGTTTCACCTGTATATGGGAGCACAGTACATGCGGTTCACTAATGACACTGCTGACAGGAATTTTAGGACATAAAAGTAGTAAATGGCATAGTGTTAGGAATACTATAAAATATATATCCAGCTGCTTAATCATGAAGTATTATGAAGCAGTTTTTTTTCCTATTTAGACTCCAAGCCTTGAACATGTCTCAAAAACACAAAAAGAAATCCAGTAAGAAGGATGATGCTTCGGATGTCAAGGTAGGAAAGTTATGAGTGTGAACATGGAGAATAGTAATTAAAATAAATTTGCAGTTAGATTTTGTACAGAGAATGGGTGAGTTTGGAGTAATATCATGAATTGAAAAGTCCCAATTACAAATAATAATGTCATTCGTATTACTATATCTCATAGAAAGAACCATTGGCATCCATGGATCTTAAGTGCAATTAACAGGTCCATTCATTTCAGTGCATTTACATTAAGTAGAAATAATACAATCTGTAATGCCTTTAAAACAGGTTTTTTAATTAATAAAATTCCATTACACGATTATACAAAAAAGACAGATAAAACAGAATTAGACATACCTGTGACTCTCCAATATTTTTGGACTCAACTCATATGACCTAATCAACACTCCTAATGGTTGCAGATTTAAAAACACAGAATGTCTGCCATTGATATGAAGTGTTCAAAACACTTTCAAAATATCACATAGTAAGTGATGAAGTGTTATATATTTCATTGTTAATCGTCCTGTATGTGGCATCTGCATACCAAAATTATATACAGTATAAACCTTCTGACATCTTACTGTACTTCTGCTCTCCAGAAAATTTACTACAAGATTTGTAGCATTTTCATGTTCCCAAATGCTTTGACTTACTCTGTATAGATGCTGGAAGGATATTCTTTATCTATTTGGTGAAAGGCAATTTTGGTTGAATTGCAGTTTGCTTCTACCCCATAAAATCATCTGGTTTGCTTGCTGTGTTTTGATGTTGATTCTCATTCCATCAAACTAGAAATCTTGTATTGTTTCTGTCCACTTTTCTAATTACCTGCCTGATAAATGAGAATATTTTGAAATAAAAGAAGAAATGCATATTTGAACAAGTTGTTTTACCCAACTATATTATTACCAAATCTACAGATCTCATTGTACTTGGTTAACAGTGGGCATATTGTCAAGTTCTGAGGTAAACCAAAATAAGTGTACCAACACTGGTGGCTGGGGTTGGTATTTAAATACAGTGATACCTCATACAACGTCCAAACTTGGTTCTACAAGTTTGGACTTTATACGGATTTGGACTTCGTATGAGGCATGCAAAATCCTAGCCGCGATGCCTCATACAACGACCAAATCCTTGCCACGATGCCTCGTGCAACGTCGTTTTGATAGAGATACATTGTACTGTAACAGCACAGACTTCAGGGCAAAGTCAAGGAAACAGACAGAACTTTAAGAAATCATTGTCTAAAGGCTAAATAAATTACAAAAACATGTCAAACAACCTTGATTGTCCAAGAACCTGAAGAATGCTGCAAAAATCCCAGGAATGCTTCTAAAAATTCTGACGAAAAAATTCAAAAAAATCCAAAATCGCGCTCAAAACCATTCCTAACCATTCTTTGCCTCATGCAAAACCCACAAGAGCAATGTACGCATGTGTCCTGCCTTTATACTGCCCAGGCACAATGCAACCTGGGAAAACCCCAATGCCTCATACAACATCACACGACTTTGTATGAGGCAACTTTTTTCAAGGAATTAGGCGATGTTGTATGAATCCGATGTTGTATGAAGCGGAATTTGTATGAGGTATTACTGTATACATTTATTTATTGCTATCTTAATACAATGTAATGACTGTGTTATTGTAGCAATGGATTTCTACTTCATTTTAGTGTGTAAAAATCTTTTTTAAAGACTTCTAATGGATAGCTCCTCTCACAAGCCCAGAAAAGTAGAAGTGAATTGTTATTGTGCTGTGAAATGAATAATGAAGCAACTAAAGAAAAACAACACAATACAGTCTAAAGTTATACAATGGAGATGTGGCTCTTGTTTTGGCTTTACATTTATTTACATTTGTTGCTTTTAAGATGTTTGTGTTGCTTTCAAGCAGTGGCTAGCATACAGTAATTGTCTTTAGCTCCCAACATGCCCCACAGGAAAGCAATTTGAGAATGAGTTACTAACAGTGAATAGCCTTTTAGGCTTCCTCCACATAAATAGGGGTTTACTTTTTGAATAATAAGAACTATATGTCGGGGGAATCAGGATTTTAGAGATGCTTAGGTGGGACGTGGCCCCAAAAAAGTTGGAAACCACTGCTTTAGCTGCTGCATCATTGTAATTGCTATTCACCTCTTTACACTGTTCAAATAGAAGGAAGTTATATGCACGCATGAATTCCATTTGATAGGCTTATGGTTTTTTGGGCTCTACATTTTGTAATTTTTTTCCTGAGTTAGTAACACTTAACAAAAATATTTGTCTAAATTTGAGATGTTTAGAAACAATGTTTGTGCATGAGTAGGGGTGGCTCATGGTACTGTATTTAACTCCCTTATCTTTGGACTATATTATTACCCTTGTCATATTTCTGTATGTTTATTTGGAGTTTGATAATCATCCATATTTTTCTTACAGAAACCTGAAAAGGCAGAAATGACAAAGAGTCATATAAAAGAACAGCTAAACCAAAGGTAACGTCTTCTTTGTCACTAAAGGCAGTTGCTTGGTCTGATAGATACAGTAACTGGTCTTTCTTAAGGATTCATAAACATTATCCTTGCTGACACTTCAAAAAGCAATATTATGAGTAATATCTTTGTTTAATATCAAGCCTCAAATTGGAGCACAGCAATTCTTGGTTTTTAGTCGATCAAATTATCCTGTTGCATAATTCTGCCTGTGCAGTGAGAGTGGAATCATCAGCCCTAGCTAAAGAATTCCCTTTTCAGTTTTGGGATGCATGCAGCTGTGCACAATGATAAGAAGTTGCAAACACCACAAAATTGAAAAAGGAATGCTTTAATTAGCAGCGATCTGCCAGAGCTGTTAACATCACTCTCATTGTCAGGTAGAGCTATGCAACAGGATGCTGGCTAGTGGGTGTGAGAAATGCTGAAAAGAAAATATATAATAACTGCACTTTTTAATAATATGTTTTAAAAAGCTATAAAATAAAATCATGTATTTGTGTTTAACTTGTGAGGCTGATAGTGTTAGGATGGTCCTCAGTTTTTAAGTTTTTAATTTCTGAAACAAGTGTGAGTTCATCCTTTGTTCTGTGATGCTGTGGATGAGAATTCTGACCTCACAGAATTATGCTGTGGATGAGAATTCTGACCTCACAGAATTAGATGGTCAATAGATGCTGAAGGTTAAACACATTAGCAAATATTTAATTCTAGGTCTTGCATCCTCCAACTAGCCATTTGCAATTCAACAGGATGAAACTTCACAACTAATCCGAATAACAGCCAGGGATCTTCTATTACCAGTTGTAAAAAGCCATATTCATATGTATACTTATTTGCTATCTCTGTACCTGATGTGTATAAATTGATGCCATGAAGTCTCACTCCTTTGTGTAATGAAGTGGACTTGATCCACAAAAGCTAACATTAAAATACAGCAGTTAGTCTTTAAAGTGCCACAGTGTTTTTGATTGTTTTGTTTATTCTCTGATATACTTGAAACACAGACTAACACGGCTACTATTCCAAAAAAATCAACTACGTAATGCTATAGAATTTTACCAATTTTTTTCCTTTTAACAAGTGACCAACTTCTATTTATTTTTAGGGAACCCAAAATGAGATTTGGGACTTGAGCTAATCGACTAATGTGATTGATCCAAGTAACTATTTTAGACATACATTATTTTATTTTAGCAAAGAGACATTGAATAGGTTCACTAGAACCTGTTTATTTTACTGTAAGATAATTTTCTAGTATTTTTACTCTGTTATTTATAATTTCATGTATACCTCTATCTTGTAAAGTATTGCAAAGCAATTGAATTAAAAGGGGATGTTTACAATTTTATTAATTATTTATAAATTTATGAATGTTCTCTTATACATTATATTTGTAATTTTGACAGCTTATTGCCCAGATATCCTGGTAAATTGTGAGAAATGCTTATTCAACTGTAACAGATAGAGACTCACATTTATTTATTTATAGATTGCATAAATCTGAAATCTTAAAACAGTATATAATAAGTATATAATTATATGTAACATTAAGATGTGGTAAGTATATTTTTCATGAAGTAGACTAATAGGTTGGACTCCACAGGGAAGACTTGCAAAAACAGGCAAGTCTTCAGCATAAACCTGAAACTCAGAATTCTTGTTTTGTGTCTGGTATTAGAGGGAGCAATATTCTCTGTAATGGTACTAAATGTCCTCTTCTGAATAACTGCAGAACAGACCCACAAGAGCATGTGGCACTCCAGAACTACCACCACCCACCCCTTAGGATCAAATAATGAATAAAGGAAAAGCTAATCTTTCAGTTAACTAAGTCCCAAGTTGTTTAAAGCAGGGGTTCACAACGTTTTCCCATCAGCCCAGGAGCTGAACCCGCCCCTGACACTCCCCGCCAGAGGCTGGAGGTATGGTTGATCCCTGGACTTATGTTTCCATCGGTGGTGGGAATTGTGAAGTTTCTTTTTTTATATATATAAATTTTTATTGATTTTCAGAAAAAGAATAACATACAAATACAGAAAGAAGAAAGAAAAACAACATAGGCAAGCATATAAATGATACATTTGACATTATCACAAAAAGAATCTTTAAACAATAAAATTAGATGTATATAAATCTAAATATAACACCTTTGAAATTTAACATTTAACTTACTGTCTCTTTAATGTTTTATTATCACAATGGTAAATATCCCAACTTTGCTCTTAAACATTAATGACCAGTAACTTCTTATTTTATCTAATTTCTATTCAAATCAATTTGTCTAAAACAGTTATATTTCTTTTTCTATCCCTATCAATTTATTCCAATATTACATTTTATACATCATTCACCCCGTGTATTTACATTGCCCGGGAGGATGTGGTATTTCCCATTGGTTTGGAATTGTGAAGTTTCTTTGGGCTTTTGGAAGCCTTCATCCCACCCCACAGCGGCAGGAGGCTTGTTGGAGCATAATTGACCCATTTTGGGCTTTTTTTGCCATGTATCCACTCCATTTTGGCTGCTAGAATGTGCAACTGAGTGACTTCCTGGTTCTGCGCTGGGAATCCAGTCACTGACGCAAGCTCCACCTGGCACTGGAAGTCGCTCAGCGGGACTTTCTAGCAGCCGAAACGGAGCGGGTAAGCGGTGAAAAAAGCCTCAAATGGAGCGATTATGCTCCAACAAGCCTCCTGCCGCCATTGGGAGTTGCAGAGGCTGTCCAAAAGCCCAGAAAACCCGCATGATTCCAGTGGGGGCGGTAAGTGATGTATCACAACTTCTGGCGGTAGGGGGGGGGTCTAGAGGTGTTTGGGTTCTCTCTGTGGGCCGGATTAATTAGATGGATGGGCCTGATTAGGCCCGCAGATCGAGGGTTGCGAAGCCCTGGTTTAAAGCTATATGAACTGTCCCAAACTCCTTGAAGCCTGGCCCAGTACCAAGTGGGCAATGAGAGCAATTATTCCAGCAGAGATCTTATGTACTCCTGTTATGTTGCCATGTTTAAAAGCTTGACTGAAACATTTTGCATCAACTATTAATGTTCATCCTGCTTATATGTATTTAAACTGTCCACGTAGACCTTAACCACTGGTGGTGCAGTGATTAAACTGCTGTCCTGTAACCAAAGTTGTGAGTTCAATCCTGACCAGGACTCAAAGTTGACTCAGCCTTCCAGCCTTCTGAGGTTGGTAAAATGAGTACCCAGCATGTTGGAGGCAAAATGCTAATTAACTTTTGAACTGCCTAGAGAGTGCACTAAGCACTAAGCAATATAAGTGTGATTGCTTTGCTTTATGGTGGGGGAATTTTCATTTGCATTTTCATCCAAAGCTACTAGGAAATGTCTTTTTCTAAAGCTGCATCTGTGTTTGATCTGAGTGAAAATAATTTTTAACCATTCTATCTTTCACTTCTTCTGAAAGCACTAATGAGAAAAGCAGAGTTCAAGTTCAGCAATTTCTTTTTATTCCTTAAACTGCAGCGTATAGTCATTGTCCTGATGCCTCTGTAATCATTTATTTCTATAATGCTCCCACAGGCTAAGTGATAAGCTTGAGCTCACAAAAACAAAAAGAAGTCTGGGTCTCGAAGAGTCAACTAAAGTTTCCCTTCCCAAAAATTCCAAAGAGACACACTATGCCTGTGATAACTTAATACCTCTGGAGGAACGTAAAAAGATCAGCATTAATTTTAAAAATAAGGCTAAACATGGTGGAAAGATAAATAACATGGATTCTGTAGCAGCCTTGCTCGGCCAAGAAGATCTTGACTCAAAAATTAAAAGGAAAGAAAAGGAGTTGCAAGATTTGCACATCCTGAAAACCAAGGCAAAGAACAAAAAGAAGGACAACGTGAAGCTCAACAACCTGAAAGAAATTATTAAGGGACATGGACTAGTGGAGTTCAAGGACGCTCTACAGCCTACAGATAATTCACCTCCCTCTTTGGCTCATAAGAAAAAGGCTTTGAACTTGTATGAATTCAGCAGAAAAACTGGTGCTTCAAAAGAGGCAGAGTCAAATGCCTCAGCTTTTAATTTCCCAGGTCCTAAAATGCACATACAGAATAGCAGAGAAGGGACTTTTAAAAGAGCCAAACATGCTTCATTAGAACTACCCAAGAAAAATGAGAAAATGATGAAATGCAGACCTTTGTGTCATGGCTCTGAACAATCCAAACACTGGAGGGGTGAGCAAAAAGAAGAATGGTGTACTGACCCAGCCAAGATCGTTGATCATGTGAAAGCCCAAGAAAGCGCAACGGAATCTGTTATACTTCAGAGAAGTCAGGTAATTTTTTTAAAAAAGGTAATAGCTTCCTTGTGCCAGTTATGTAGGAAAAGTAGAAATGGCCCTGTTAAATGCTTGTGGAGATGTTGTGTATACAGTGCCATATAATTGATGAGGTTATTGCATTTCTTCATTAAAAAAATAAGGTGAGGTTAATCCCTGCCCATGAGAAGTTTATGAACTAATTTTTGGAGTTTGGCAGAAGCCAGAATTCTGTTACTAGTTTGTTTTAGTGAATGCCATATAGTGTAGATCTCAGTAGCACATTGCTGTTAGGTAAGGAATTGACACTGTATTCCTTTTTTGCATACTAGTCTTGGCATGCAGCAAAGAATACAAGTGAGGATTCCTTGACTAGTGGCAAATTTTTCTTTGTCTAGGTCAGATGTGAAACTGCCAAAATGAAGGCACTTTTTGGTGAGTTCATTCTGCAGTTCCTTTTGCCTGACCTAGTGTGAGAAAGATTAGCTAGCAACACATGGTTGCCATTACCAGGGTGGCATTTCAGACACATTTAGGAAAATAGTTCAAAGTATAAATGCCACCAACCCCCCCCCCCCAAGATTCTCATTCCGTTGAAAACATGAATTGAACCCAAAATTTCTAAGAAAAGAAAAGAAAAATATTGTGTGGTCCTAGTGTAGCAGGAGTGCCTAAACTTTTCAGGCCATGGACCATGCACGTGGTTTCTCCTGTAAAATGTGCCTTGCAATTTATTTTGCAACAGATATGATTTGCAACAGGATGAGATAGATTTTAGGCTGCCATTTTCTTAAACCAGGGGAGGCCAAACTATGGGCTGCAGGCCGGATCCGGCCCATGGCCTGTAGTTTGTGCACCCCTATAGTATAGAATCTAAAAATTATGGCTGGTATCTGTATTAGATTACTAAAATGTCACAGACTGGTGCTAGCATTTGAGTCTTGCAGAACTGTTCATCAGGATAAGCTTGATGACCTCAGGGTGGGCTGGCGCTAGATCATGTTCCCTTTTTGCAATTCTGCTCAGCCACAGTGTGTTCTGCAGAAGCATAACCTTCCAACTCCTCTAGACAAATGAGCTGGTTTCATACATTTCCCCACCTCTCTAGACACCAGTACAAGCTCAAAAATGACAACCATATCATTAGTAAATACTAAAACTGTTTTTCATTAGCAAAAAAGTTTGGTAATACACAGAACCATATAAAGTTCCTTTTAATATTGTTTAGTTCCAGAGCCCCGAAGACTTGTCTCCTGCTTCCTTTGAAGCCCTTGCAGATACTAATGCAGACGAAGAGGTTGGTGACTCTATAAACTTACTTGCTACATCTATTAATGTTTCTGAATGATAACTGAAAAGCTCACGCTTTCTATATGTTGCCTATTCCATTAAAAAAATAATTACAATTAGCAGCAAACTGATAAGAGAGTGTACAAGGCCTGTTTACTGACAGTGAAAGGCACCCTCCCTCGTAGTCCATTATTTTTGAAGTAGCCTTTCTTCACTTCTTAAAAGTCTTATTTTTTAAAAAAGATTTCTGTCTTATTACATCTATCCCCAAAATTCCTATGCCTTTGGTGTGTATAACATGCTGAATTGCTGTTAACAAGCAAAAATACATTGATATCACATACTGGTCAATGAATCTGTCTTCGATTCTCCTGTTTTGTATTATCTGTGAGAGACTGTTTCTTCATTCTATATGAGTGAATATTGTGCTCTATTTTGAGTTGCCACTGTTTGTTGTTAAAGGATCTTTAAAGTGTAATAACCAACTTAAATATTTGGACATTAACAAACAACAGACAGACTCCATAATTTGGGCAGCAAGTAAAATCACTGCACTAGATAGTCCTGACTAGGGTAACCAGAGAGGTGAACCATGTTTTAACTTATATTTGTTAATTATAATGCCTTGGTCCACTCCATTATTATATATTTTAGCTTCTTTGTGGCCATGTTTGATATAGCCAGTGTCACCCATTGATTCAGTTGACCTACTGTAGTGTGATTTACTATGCTAAGAAACAGGATTTTGACTGCTGAGAGTCAGCTGCAGGATTATGTATTTCCTCTTCATTCTATGCTCTATTTAGCACAAGCTTCGCCTGTTTCATTTCACTAACTCATTACATTTGTACCAATATTAATTGATTGAGGGTTTTTAAAATTGTGTGTCGTCAAGTCAATTCTGACTTATAGGAACCATTTTCAGTGTTTTTAGGGAGAAAGTACTCAGAGGAGACTTAAAATTCTCTTCTTCAGGGAGTGCCCTAGGAGTGGGCAGCATGCCCAAGGCCACACAGCTGGCTTTTCTACAATGGGGAATTTAACTCCCAACCTCTGGCTTTGCAACCAGATGCCTAACACACTGAGCTACAAATCCTATGTAAGCACCTTGGATAGATAGGAAACTTCTGTTACATAGACTTTGGGGGTGAAGGAAAAATTGTGATTAACGTGGGCATAGTATGAACTTCTGAGGTTTGAAGAATATTTTACTGAATCAATTTGCAAGTAACAGTTTCAATATAAGAGCAATTTAACTTGGTAGTATCTTTCAGGAAATGCTATGCAAGCCAGTAATGTTGACCATCTGTGGATGTCTTTCATGGTTGCAGTTGTGATCAAGTTAAAAGCACAGTTCTTTCAAGACATTTTTGGGGTATTAAATGATGTAGTAGATACGTTCCTTACATTTGTACAATAGTCACTGACAATGCACAGGATGAGGGCTGCTGATTCTTGTGCTGGGGTTTAGTTCTCTTCAGGTTCCTGTGATACCAATTCCTGGAGCTGGTCCTGATTTCAGGTTTATTCTACTGTTTTTACAGATGCAGATTGTGGAAGATTTACACGCTGCTCGCAATGACAAAAAGTTAGTTTTGCCTGTGGTGCAGACTTGTGGAGAGCTGACCAGTATGGAGATAGACCTTCCAGATGAAGAATCAAAGTTTGTTAGTAAACTGAGTTGGATTGACTGTCCATCCTGCTCATCTGGATGCAGAAAACGGGAATAAGTGAATGTTGATTCCAAATAACTGAAGCACTCTTATTTCTTCTTTTGTAACAGAAATGCTTGCTGGCCTAAATACTTTAATTGTGGTTGATACTAATATAATGATCAGCCATCTAGAATTCATAAAGTCTTTGAAGAGCAAAGATATCCCAGGTACTTATGGATGTAGAACAATAAGTCTTTGAAAAATATTTAGATTAAATGTAACACTGAAAGCTGGTTGTTTCCCTGTTACTTGTTCTTGTCTTGGCTCTGCTTGAAACCTGAACCCTAAATTTCCCTTGTAACAAGTTGCCTGTGTTTTTCAATCTCTCCTGAACTATGTCCAGGGGTCTTCTTAGAATATTTTCCTCTTCCCTGGTTCCTCTCCTTTATTTTCTCCTCTTTCTCCCTGGAATCATCCCAGATCTTGTCTACCTCTGCTTTCCACTAGGTTCACCTTTATGTCTGCTAGCTCCACCAACCCCTCCTTCTTTATCCTTTCTTGAAGAATCTGCCTCGTTCTCCCTTTTGTCAGCCTCTCCCCCCCTCCCCTCCATCTCTTCAACCTCTTGTGCTCCTCCAAATTTGCCTGAGGAACTAAATGTCTGGAATTCTAGATACAGAGTCTTGGGAAGTTATGGGCTGTGAACCCCCGGGGGTTCCTCCTGAAACACCTTCCCCTCCAAGTTGTCCTGATTTGCCCAAAGGGCAAATACACAAACTGTTACAACCTTCTAGGAACAGCGAAAGAGTTTTCTCCTTATCCTGCTCTTTAGGGGAATTTGCCAATAGCCTTTAATGGAGTGTAAAGATCACATTGGCTGATCAGTGCTTTGGGAAGTTGACTTCGGCTTCTGGGAATTGAAGTCCAAAAACCAAAGATTGGGAAACACTGATCTACAAGAAGATTAACAGCAAAAATACTGTTTTTGTTTTGCATAGGTATTGGCAGATTCGTGCTTGTTATTCCCTGGGTTGTTTTACAAGAACTGGACAACTTAAAAAGAGGAAAAATAGTGGCAAATGTGAGGCAAAAAGCAATTCCTGCTGTCCACTTCATCTATATGTGCTTGAAAAACCAAGATCCAAAGTTGTGGGGACAATCAATGCAACTGGCTTCTCAGAAAACACGTAAGCTGTGCCAATGTGGTGGGTGGTAGCCTGTGACAATGGAACCTCTTTTTAGACACAAATTGGATCTCCCCCTCCAATTAACTGAAAATACTTATCTATTTACCAATCTCCAAAACCTTTCAGCCAGCTTGTTAAGCACACTTGCTTGAAGAGAGATCCTATGAAATTAGTGGTGAATATTTCAAAGTAAATATGCAGCATTACTCACAGGAAGTGAATATCATGAGGGTAGTCTTTGCTATGAATACTCTCTTCTTTAATGAAGCAGGAAATAGGTCCTATCATAAATTGTGAGGCTTATATTTGAATAAACATGGTTTAATCAGAGCCCTTTCCATGGGTTATTTTAGCTGTATTTTTCCTGCATGATCTATTTTGCAAGTACTGTACAATAATATAAAAATACTTTATGAACCGTCTCATGCATCCTACCTTGCAAAATGATTGTGCATTATCAGAAAACTTGTTCATAAAATGAGTTATATCTGAATGTAAATCAAGACAGAGAGCCTCAGTATTAGGAAATATGTAGCATTTTTCTTTTTATAAAAAATCCAGTTTCATGGGCTATATGTAGTCCTCAAAGCCATTTTTCACCCATCAAGACTATTTGAACACACACACCTAATTCCCCCCCACCATTCAGCTAGTGGTGGTTTTTATAGTAGAGAGTTGGGGGGTTCTGCTTAAACAGGCATTTGCAACCTACGACCCGTGGCCAGACCTGCCCCCTGACACCAATTCATCTGGCCCCCGACACCCTCACCGCTCATGAAAAGTAAAACACGCACCATGCATGCGCAAAACGCTGCTAAATGCATTCTGTGCATGCATGGTGCACATTTTACTTCCACTTCCAGATGAGAGGAACCACGTGACCAGCCTGATCAGCTGCCCAGGAGGTTTGGTAAGGCCCACGCCCTGAAAACATTGAAAATCGCTGTGCTAAAAGGTGAAAGATTATATAATCTGAAGAGAAATCAGAGTGTATTCTGTTAAGGCCCCTGTTTCCCATAAACCAAAAGATAACCAGGAATGTCCATTCAGGAACTTCTTGTTGCCTGAATATCAGAGAGTAAACAAAACAAAAAGACAAAAAATGTGGCACTTTAAAGACTAACTGCTGTATTTTAATTTTAGCTTTTTGTGGATCAAGTCCACTTCATCAGTCCACTTTTTTTTGTTTATTTCTTCTTTCCCGTTTCCAAAAAAAAAGGGAGGATTAGAGAACAGCAATGTTTGAGGTTTGGGTGGTTCACAATGGCATCTTGGGACAAAAATTTGGCTTGCAAGTACACAACTGATGTCCATCCTTGTTCCACAGGAAAACGGGAGAGTAATACTCTTTTTAAGGCTGATAAATGACACTCTATTCTCAAATGTATGATTCTGAGTGTGCACATGGTAGGTGTTTGTATGGAAATAATTCTGGAACAAAAATGTTTTCGTTCTTGTTCAGAAAATAATTTGCCAAGCAGTTTTATCTTGAGGAAAATGGAGAGTAAGTAGGTTTTAGATTTGCATGTTCCTCCATTCCCCTTTCTACAGAAAGATGGATCTTAATTTTGGAAGATATAATCCTGTAAGGTAGAATGCATAACTGAAGTATCATTTAATTATGATTTGCATTTCTATATGCTCTTAATATATAGATAGAAATTTAACTGTGATTCCCAACTTGGGTGGATCATCCAATTGGTTGCTGAATGATAAATCAATACTGTACTTGTATAAATCTTATAGCGTCAATGCCATTGTGCTGATTGATAACAGCAGTTGGATTTAGTTCACAGTTTATGTTTAGAAAGACATCCAGTGGTACGTAAAGTGTCAAGTGTTTTCGTAACTTTTACAACAGTGCTGTTTCTTCAGAATCAAATTATTTCGAAAGCATGACATGCTGACCTCCTTTGCTCAATTTGCAGATAATTTTGTTGTTGAGAACAATGATGATTGTGTCTTGCAATGCTGCCTGCAACATAAAAATCTCTTTACTCAAGCTGAAGTTGTACTGTTGACGTAAGTTTTCTATGCATTACACAGTAACTTTTCTACTAGGATTCTTAAGTGACAACATAAGAAACTCACAGCTATTTCCTTATACATTTTTAAACAAAATAAGCCAGCTATATGCTCTTGTATGGTTTGAATTACATATGTTAACTGCTCAGAGTAGGGTGATATATGAGTACCTACCTAGGCCTTTGTAGAAAGATGTGTTTTTAAAAAATGTTCCAGAGGTAAGAAAAGAGCCAAAAAAACACATAATTTTTCTGTTCAAAACTCTTTCTAAAGTGGCGAAAACACAGCAAAAAAATTCAAAAGTGCACTTTAGAAAGATTTTGGAACAGATTTTTTTGCTTTTTAGTGAGTTTTGGAGCTGATTTTTAAAAATTATTTTCAAGGAATATTCGTCACTTTCCATCAACGCCATCTAGTGGCCAGCCCTGGTAATTGCAGGAAAAGTCCACCTAACAGCTGATATGGGGTGGGGGTGGGGTCGGGGAATTTCCCGCACTTCCTGGAGCCAAAAGCAACAGAAATTTTCGAAAATGGAGCAGAAATGCTCCAATTCCTTCCCACCACCTTGGGAAATGTCAGAACACCCGAAAAATATTTCCGTATTATGAGGTTTTTTCTGCAAAACGGCACAGCATTTCCTCAGAATTTCCTTCCCTAAGTCAAGTTTTCTGTTAACTGAGGTGTCGGTAACCTTGGGTTTTACTGTATCTGTAACTAGGTGTGACCTTTTAAATGTCTCAATATACTGTTTGTACATTTGCTGAAATACCATTGTATAGCTTTTCCTGTGCAATGAAAATAATAACAGAGCAGCTAATCGTTACTCTGATTAAAGGCTTCTTTGGGCAATTTCTGCGTGCACATGGCTTGTACACAATGCAGTGAAGTGTGTATCTTGAAATTTCTAAAGTGAGCCTACTGACATCATTTCTATTGTGGAGGCAAAGCCGCACAACAAGATTTCAGCCACTAATTTCTTTATTATCTTTCTGCTAAACAGGTATTTTGTGACCCTGGTTCAGAAAGTTGGCAGTCTTATGTTAAAAGGGCTGATACAGTCTTGCATAATATCAAAGCAGAAACAATGTGCAGCTATTTCAAACAGAGAAATAAGCAGTCAAAATACATATTAAAGTTTTTCAGAATATAGTTTGGCTCTATATGATGACTATAGGAAGTTTGAGAATCTTCAGTTTAAAAGGTGGCCTGTTTCTGAAAAGTGATTGTGCTCAGAGAGATCACAAAGAAATATATCTTTGGACAACAGTTTTTTTAAAACTAAAGTGTTCATGTTAGTTTGGTGGCGATTTGGTTTAAAAACGGCTTCAGAGAAGCCTCAAAAGAGTGTTCAGATTAAACTTTAGCTTGTTTTGCCACAGAGAAAAGCACAATTATCCTTTTGTATTTGTCACCCTGTTAATGCAAAATAAAAAGCAACTTTCTTTTCCCAGGGATGATAAAAACCTGTGTAACAAAGCCTTGGTGAGTGAAGTAAAGGCGTTTACTAAAGTAGACTTTGTTACTGCACTCCAGAAGCTAGTTCCAAAGACTGTAGATATAAGCCAAGATACTTCCCACAGCCAGTCACACCCAGAAAAAGGTTAGTTTTCTTGGTATATTTGGATTACGAAATAGTTAGATACGGTATGCTAAATCATGACAGAGTGCTATATGTATATATATCTGGACTACCGTATTTTATGGACCATAAGACGCACCTGACCATAAGACACACCCAGTTTTTAGAGTAGGAAAACGGGGTGGGTCGGAGGAATTCTGAACCTGTACTTTCACAACCAACCAGTGGTGGCGCTGTAGGGGAAATGGGCAGGCTGGCCAATTGCACTAAAGCAGGAAGCAATGTTCTAGGCTAGCCTCTTGTTCTCTTTGCAACCAGGAAGCATTGCTTTCCCCCTCCATTTTGACCACGTAGCAGGGAAACATGGAGCAGGAACAAAAAAGGTAAATGAAACTCCTTCTTTTTATGCACAGGTTTGGTTTTGCACTTAAATGCATTGGGAAAATACAAAGAGAAAAGCTGATTGATCTCCAATGCATTTAAATTGGAAATTGCGATTTCGCCTTCTTGTGGCCACCTGTGGTAATGGCCCTTAAAATATGTTCCCCCCCTTTCTTCCCCGGCCTGGAACAGCTGTGGGGCAGCGGCCAGCTGGGGCTGTTGTAAAATATCTTTGTACAACAGCCTTACTGGACAGCATTTGGACTATAAGACACACCCTCATTCCCCCCTCCTCACTTTTTTTTTGGGGAAAGTGCGTTTTATGGTCCAAAATACGGTAAGTGCTACAGCGTTCAGTGATCCTTTCTTCATTCGGTTTTGTCAGCATAAAATGTTGTACTGTATTCAGAAGTCAGAGTAGAGATGAATTGCATTTTAACCCACTTCCAAAAAATATATATATTAATGATTGAACCCACATTAAAAAACGCTCACTCAGAATTTTTGTTCCCTACAGTATTAAAAACTCTTCCTGCTTCCATCCACCATCTTGTTTTTTCTTTTTCATTTATGTTCTTTCTTGTATTTTGACGTACATTGTATTGTACTGAAAAAAATGTATGTGTTAATTTCATCCTGGACCTTATCTTCTCAATAATTATTTTCATTAAAATGTTTTTCTTGTCCAATTTCCTGAAATCTAATGAAAATTAGTTAACTTTAGTGTATAAGGCAAGTCCCCTTTCTTGTTTAACCATTATGTCTTTGCTGGACAAAGAAAGACTTGTTTTCCAGATGTTAGAAATGCACAATTATGCTGCTGTTATTAAGTGTACCTTTAATTTTCATCTGTCAGTTCAGCTGTCCCTTTTACAAAGCAGAATATTATGTTAAGTGGTTTATGTTGGCTGAAAATCTAATTTTTGTATCAGTGAAACTTTTCAGAGAAGTGAAGAACCTCCTTCTAAGGAAACTGTTTTAAAGAGCTAATTAGATTAAACATAGTAGACACAGTTAATTTTTAAAACGGAAGAGAACCTGCTGTTAATCTTTAGAGAGATTGAACAAAATGTTGAGTCAACATGCTATCTTGTCTGCTGGGTCAACTTAATCTGTAGTAGTGATAGTAATTCTAATTCTTTGTCAGCCGACATATAGCTGTGGGAGTCATCACAGAGCCGTCTTCCTCACTGGAGAAGACTGTCCTGAGAAGAACTATACCATTTACTTCTTCCACAATAGGGCCATATCAATCTATCCAAACTGCTAAGTTGTTTCACCAGACACTTCAGCCAGTTCAGACTGGTCTTCTTCACAGCAGTAAGACTTAGTCGCATCTTAGAGATCACATGAGAAGCTATTAATGAGAGCCACTTATAAACATTTGCCAATGTTATAGCTTCAGGTAAATGAAAAATTAATATTTACTGTAATTGTTTGACAGATACATGGTCCCCAAAAACTGGGGCGGTAACTACTGATCGATTTTCAGGAATTATTCTCGATACAAAAAAATGTTTGGGGGAAGTTTTATCTTGTATACTGGAAACAGAACTGAAGATTGTGTATGGAGAACACCTTTGGACAGAGGTAATGTTTCTGAATACTAGAGAGTAAATTAGTAAACTTTAAATTTAAATAATAGGATTAAAATGTTGCATTGTGTGTATATGCATACTGGTATCTTACTATAATAGTTAATAATATGATCCCAGCTTTAGTTTTAGCTAATAATCCTACATCAATAGTATACTGTACTCATTTTCTGGATGCCGGTGCTTAAGTAATCAGAATGACACCTTTATCCATGAAAGACTGAGATCAAAAGATTGGAGGAACCCTCGATTTTCAGAAGTACCAACAAAAGATGGTGGGAGGGGAGGAACCCCTCCCAAAAAACCCAGTATTGAGTATTCTGTTGGCCATAAAAATTTGCATGATATTTTTATCATATTTTTATATCAGTCAGATTCATCATGCTATGTAATCCATCCATGTTAAATAATTTTGACAATTTTCTTCTTGACTCCATCATGGATTTTTCATTCCGGATTATGAACTAAACAGGTATTTAAAACGCTATTCAGGTCCCCAATAAGGCATTTATATTTGGAGAAGAAGAAAATGTGCTGTTAATGAGGACACTTACAAAGGGGCATTGTCAACAGAAATTATCCCAAACCCGATTTGTACTCCTTGCAATGATAATTCCATTGGTGCTGATGGTGGGAGAATTGTGGTACTTTAGCATCTGGGTCTGGCAAAACGTTCATGTGTCAAGAACTAGATGTCTGGTTGTTATATAGCATGGAAGAGAAGATCTTTTTTCTTTTCTAGGTGGTGTATTATAAGCCCCCCTGGACATTAACAAATGTATTAGAGTGTTACAAAAAACACTGGATAGCTGTTTTTGGATTCGTTATATCAAGAAGCTTTTCTTCAACCATTGACTTTCTATATGAACAACTCTGTAAAGGTAGGGAAACTAATTTTCACTCTTATAACTGCTTTTGACGACTAAGAACATGAACCAAATGGCATGACATTATGAAGACCTAAAGTGTATTTAATCATGACTCCCTGTCTAAACAAACACTCAAAACTGACGGAATGTTAGTTTTCTAACATCTTACTGTTCTCCAAGTGCTAACATCTTCCAAGAATTTTACTGGAGTCTACAGAAATTAACTCACTTCCAAACTGGCAATGTTTCTAAGTGCAGCTATTTTTCAGTATAGCGGCATATATATCATTGACCCATTTTATGCTTCCAGTACATCTCTGAGATAGCTTAGGCTGAATTAGAATGACATGACTAAGACCATGTGGTTTGTTCAATGTATCAGCAGCTGTGTGTACCTTGCTCTAAGTCTAGTACATCATATTGAGTTCCCATCCCAATTCCCCCCCCATCTCTTCAAAAATCTGTGAGGGTTGGCTGGTTCTACACTTCTCTGGCCTATGTTGCTTATTTTTTAAAAAATAATTCTTATGTTCACACTCTAGTTATTGTGCATATGTATAGGTCAAAGCTATATTGCATTGATTTAGATTTGCTAGTGTAGTGATCTTCTTTCCATAGCACCTTCTCAGGAGTAGTCACAGGAAGGACCTATTCACAAGTGACTAGTATAGTAAGGGATCATTAAGGGAGATCCTGGTGACAATGGGGTGAAAGGCCAGATTAAAGGCCTTACATGGCCAATGGTGGGTGATGGCTTGAGTAGCCCATCAAAATGGGATTGAATCAGAGACACAAAGCATCTGGCAGTTGTAAGAATGTAGATGGGAAGAGAAATGGGGCCTTTCTTTTATCTTTCATTGCTCCCAATGTAAATATACTGTGTTTCATGTTTGGTTGTGTGATGTTGTTTGTTTCTCCTCCATTTCTCTATCTTCTTCCATTCCTTCCTCCTTAGATAATTTAATAACACATTCAGATTTGGAGAAAGTGCTCCAGGAATCAAAAAGGCTGTTGGAGACATTTTGTCCAAGGTCAAATTATGATGGCGCTCTTCCACGTGCTGTGAATCAAATGGAGAAACTTCTTGAGTCTCTGGAGAAGGTAAGAGATTTTATGTTTGGACAAGTGTAATTTCTTCTACAGTTCCTTTATAGGTTGAAATATTGTTGTGTCTTGTTCTTGTGTTTTTCTTGTGAACTATCCTGGAGAAAGGCACAGTTGGATAACAGGAATCCTGAACATTTTGTTGCAGGCCCTACAATGTCTTTCTACTAAACATACTACATGATTATTAGGATGCAACAGTCTGAAAATAGTGAGCCATACTCCACTGTTATCTCCCTTAGACTATTATAATATTGCTTCCAAGTGATATTCTTAGGCATTTCGGAAGATGCAATGAGGTCAAAATACAACACCTATATTTTAATGGAGCAGCCAACTGAAAATATAACCTGTCCATTCTGAAAAATCTGTCCTGCTTGCTGATTTGTTTATCAGTTCAGAGTATGGTCCTGCTTTGATTATCAAGGCCTTTCGTGACATGGGATGTGTTGTATTTGCCACCCTGAGTCGGCTAACGCTGAGTAGGGCGGGGCATAAATTAAAATTGAAATGAAATGAAATTCATGTACCTTAATAATTGCCTTTCCCCACGTATCAGTCTGTTTGAACACTGAGATATTATGAAGTATAACAACATTGGAAATCAGGCAAATATCTGTAAAGGAAGAAGTCCTTTTTGTTTGTGGTACCTTGCAAAATACTGTTCATTGTTTTTACAGTTTTAGATGACTTGTTAAAGAGGTGTGCTAGCATTCACCTGGTTTCGTAAGTTTTAGATAAGCATATTCGCTTCAGATTTTGGATGTTAAACACTAAAAAAAAGTTGCTCATTCTACTGAGTTATCTAATTCTTTTACATAACTGCAATATTTTTTTTTACTTTCATTATTTGTGCACTTGTTTGTTACATTTTCCTCAGCTCCAGTCAGGTGCCAGATCAAATTTTTCAGACTTCAAATCTACCTCTGGTACTTGTGAAAAAATGGAAGATGTGACTTTGACCCAAGAGATTCAGGTGGGAGACAAGTCTCTGGCATCAGAGCCTTTAGCTAAAGGAAATAGGCACGTGGAAATCTGGTCAGTTCTCCAAAGTGTTTGGGACACAGTAAACCAATTCAGGTAGTACATGCTAAAAGAAATTTCTTTATCAGACTTGTGTATTAACTGAACTGCTGTATGGAAAGTTGAATGATTGCATCAGCTGAGGCTTCCGTCATTTTACCAACCTCTTCCTATTTACTGACTGGATGAAATGTTTTGCCCGCTAGCATCTTTGTAAGTTTACAAGACATGGGGCCACGTCCTCTAACATATTCCTATTAGAAATTTGCTAACAATTGTGACTTTGTGCCCAGTGCATTTCTCAGGCATGGATCAATCAGCTAAAGTTGTTTTCATGCTTTATATTGTTAAATGCCTTAGAATTATTTCACATCACTTGATGTCTGTCACCTGCATGTGGCATCTGGATCCATTGAAAGCCATTGAAGCAATGTGTTGTATCCCTTGGGGCCGGGTTGACAACTGAAAGGTTGGCAGGTTAGCAGTTCACAACTCAAGTGCTGTGCAATGGAGTGAGCTCCCGTCATCTGTCCTAGCTCTGGCCAACCTAGCAGTTCGAAAGCAAGAACTTGCAAGTAGATAAATAGGTACCTCCACTGTGGGAAATGTAACAGCATTCCTTGTGCTCTGGTGTCTAGTCATGGCTGCCACATGACCATGGAAACGTCTGCAGAATGTCTCTTCGGCTTTGAAACAGAGATGAGCACTGAACCCTAGAGTCAGATATGGCTGGCTTTCGAGCAAGGGAGTCCTTTACCTTTATTATGCCCATATGTGCCCCTTTCAGATATATATTGTTTTCAAAATGTGGAATATTTTGGCAGGAAGGTGGGATAGAAATGTAACAAATAATAAGGATTTGGAAATAAAAGACATAGTTGCTAAACCAAGAAGTGGTTTATTGAGAAAAACAAAAACTGTCATTTGAAGAGTCCTTCTAAGGTTTCCAAACATATTGGGGAATAATTATTATGAATAAAAAAGGCATTAAAACTGCTTTGTATTTTTTTAAAAAAAATCCTAGTATTTTAAAATACCTATATAGTATTTAAAATGGTGGTATAGCTAAACAGAGAGAAATGTATGGGAAATTTTAGATGTAAAATCGGGCGCACAAAACCTGGCAGAATCTTAAGGAGAACCAACCTGTATTTCCTCCAGAACTAGAGGCAGCCGTGTGTCTCTTTAGAACAGGGGTTCCCAACCTTTTCAATCCAGGGGCCGGGCCACGCTCTCTCAGTCAGCTTCGAGGGCTGGTCGGCCATTTTGCCCTGCCTGCACAATGGGTGTGGCCATTTTGTCCCAACAGCTTCAAATGGGGTGGCCATTTTGTTTCTCGAATGCCCTTGGAGGGGCGGGGGGCCACATGAAATGGTGCCACAGACCGGATCTGTAGTATGAGAATATAGGCTCCCATAGGTAGTATTTGTCTTGCTTATAGGCTCCCATACTTGATCACTAACTGTTTGAGAAAAGAAAAGGTGAGCCACAGAAAAGAGAGAAAGAGCTAATTGACTTTATGACCAGTTTGAACACAGAAGAAAAATGTTTGCGAAATTATCTTTCCTGCAAACTGCCAGTTATCAAGGCAGGAATTATGTTAGTCTGTGGAACCTTTCAGACTAATATTAATTTTAGTATGCGCTTTTATGGATTGCTGTTGTGAAATACAGTAATGGGGAAAAGAGTCAACAGTGCAGAAGTTTGTTATTTCTTGCTTTAAGGATCAAGTCTGGGAACAAACATTAGCATCTTTGTAGCTTTCTAAACAATCAAAAAATGAGGTAAAACGCCATGTTTTGTTGACGTAGCAGGACATCTATCCACAATGAATTCAAGAACATGCTTGAGATTGGGGGGCGGGGGGGGGGGGTTTGAGAGAATGCCTGTGTTTTATTGAGTCCACTGGAGGGCTCAGTATGTGAAGCATGTCTTTCATTTTCATTCTCTGTCCCCGTCCCCCAGCCTGGTCCTATCTGTGTTAGAAAGTACAGTGGAACCTCATACAACAATTGCCCCGCATAGCAACGGAATCGTATAACTATTAGGTTTTTTGGCTGGGTGGGTGGGAAATGGCGTCCCGCATAACAATTTTCCCTATGGAAAAAAATCGTACAACACTTTTTCAGTGGGAAAAACCACTTAGTAAAAAAATCATACGATGCATCCCATAGGGAAAATCGCTATACGGTGCATGTATCGTATAGCAATTGTTTCGTACAACAACAAGCCCCATGGAACGGATTAAAATCATTGTATGAGGTACCACTGTAGTCCTTTCTTTCTTTAAATGTAATCCCTTTCCTCTCTTTCTTTAAGTCTTGAAGTTTTCCAGAAGCTGGACCCTAGTACAATAACCAACTCTCAGGAGATGACTTCATTTAAAGATGGCTTGGATAGTCTGCAGAAATTAATGTCAGCAGTCAATCAGATCCTTTCAGGAATCCAGCAGTAAGCATATCGGCATTAAATGCAGTACACAGCTCAGTTTTCATTAGGTGCTCTCTCAACTCACTGTTAGTGCCAGCGTTTTGAGACAAGATTCTCAGGGTTACCAGCCGACGAGGATACACTAAGCCCAGTAGTCTGAAACAACGGCTATAGGCCTGTTACATAGTGATCTTTCAAAGAGGCTCGTGACACCTTAAAACATGAACACGTTTTGTTTGGCAGAAGCTTTTGTGGTCTCCCGCCTGCTTAAACTGGGCTTCAGTCCGTGAAAGGTTGTGCCAATTCAAAATGTGTTAGAGCCACAAGATCCTTGTTGGTTTTGCTACAGCAGAATAAAATGGCTGCTCAATCAGATGCTGCCATGTACTGAAACTTTGGGACACCAACTAGCTTCCTTTTTGAAGCTGATTCTTTGGGGCTCACATAAGGCAAGATATGGTATGTTTTTATTACAGGAGGATTTCCTCTACTTGTCTTCAAGCTTTTCTGACTTGCAAATACAGTAATCCCTTTCATTGCATGAAAGCAGTAGGAGCTGCAGGACAGGAGGAGAAAGTATTTCACGAGTAAAAAATTGCAGATATACAAGATTTTTGCCCATAAGCTATACATTTCACACAGTATCTGGATGGGTTTTCTACCTCCAACTAGGTTTTAAAAACCAATTTTGTTCCTGATCTCAGTGGGTGGAAACATCCCTAATTCTTATACTTTTCCAGAGTTAAAAGTAGTTTAGGGGAATATCTAAACTATTTTTAACAAATTAAATTGTCTAACTCCTGAAAGCTGTCAATTATTATGCTGGCAGTGGGTTTTACAGTGTCTGAATCTGAAAGGATTTCTATCTCAAGTAGCTTCAGCTAATCTGGTTTAAAATGAAAACTTTGATTAGTACTGATGCCAACATAAGCTATCAGTGACTAGAATTAGAGGGGAGAAGGAAAGAAGCAATTGTTAAGGGTTTGACAGTGTTTCATATGCACTGTCCATAGTAGTCTTTAGTGTGGTTAATTCCTGGTCCTCGAAATCATGAATTGGTCCATAGCAAATACAGGTTGATACCAGAGATGGGACACACATACTTTTCTAACAATTGCTAAACTGCAACTCCTGTTACACTTGACCACTGAGTGTGCTCTCTAGGGTTGCAGACCGCATAATCTCCACCTTTAACTATACAGACAAGATGCTTCACCATCGTTTGTTTTTCTTGATTGTGGTTGATGGTTATGTCAAAATTCAGACCATCTCAGACAAGGATGCAAAACAAGCATTTGAAATGGGTTTGTATAATTTGACACAGTCTTTGTATATTTTTAGTTTTCCAATTTGCATTGTGACGAGTGGGTGTTGGCTGATGTGCTCTTTATAAGTCCTCTGGTAGCAGGATTTGGCTGATGAAGTTAAGAATCTTAACCACTTTTAAGTCAGTAAACCTCTGTTGATGCTAAGCAGGATTAGCTGCGATGTTTGCGCTAAACCTTTTATATATTAGAACAGGCTTTTTGTTGTTTTGTTTCATTAAAATATTTTGCAACCACGGATGCTCTTACTTCAAGAGAAGGCAACTCAGAGTACAATATAGGATACTGTGCATTTATTCTCTATAGAAATATATCAGACTGTAGAACATATATGTGTATATGTATACAGTATCCCAAATACAGACTTCTTTGGTTAATCAGTTGGAATCTCTTTCATAGTAATAGTTGATGTGAACTTTGGTCTTTATTTAGACAGCCATGTCAAAACTTTGTTAACATATTTTATGTTTCCACATCTCTCTCTCTCCCATTCCAAGAGTTTTAGTGTCCAACAGTAGCTTTCAAGATGTTTGGTCCCTCTATACCTTCTTGATAAATAGTGAGGTGAGTTAATATATCTTCTGAAGTACAATATATATGGTGTTAACACCAACTTAGCTAGTCTGTATGACAAAGAACTTTGTGGCTCTCCAGATGTTGTTGGACTTCAGCTACAACCCCCACCCCCCGACCATTTGGCAGGTTGACTGGCGTGGATCAGAGCTGAGGTTGCAGCAACATCCAGAAGGCCAAATATTCATTTACTTTGCTTTCAACTGTGGACATATTTAAACTGGTGTAGTGGCCACTCTTTTCCATAGAATCCTGGAAAGCGTAGCTTTTAAAAAGAGCAAAAGGTATTTTTTTAATTATAAAAATAATAAAGGGTATATATCTGAAAGAATTGAAACTCCTTGGACACTTCAAAGCATGTGCTTTTTAAATCCTGGGGTTTGAGGACACTGATGTCTACAGCTTGAAAATAAACATCTCTTAACACTATGTCAAGCTTTTATTTTAATATTTAGGTGTTATGTATTTAAATTGTGTGTAGATTTTTTAAAGTCTAGGCTTCCATCTGTTTCATTAATATGCATTTATATGCCCCTAGTTTTGTCAATTGTTTTCTCTAATGCCGTGATGGCGAACCTTGGCACTCCAGATGTTCTTGGACTTCAATTCCCAGAAGCCCAAGCCCCCATGAATCCACACGAATGGGTTTACTGTGATTCATCTGACCTGCGCTGCCCTTGTTGCTCCTGGAAGCAAAACGCGCCCGTACGCGTTTTACTTCCGCTTCCAGGAGCGATAAGGGCGGCGCGGGCCGGATGAATCACAGTAAACCCATTTGTGCAGATTCATGAGGGCTTGGGCTTCTGGGAATTGAAGTCCAAGAACATCTGGAGTGCCAAGGTTTGCCATCACAGCTCTAATGCACGTACAGTGGAACCTCATACAACAATTGCAATGAAATCGCATAAGAATTAGATTTAGGGGAGGGGGGTAATGGTGTCCCGCATAACAATTTTCCCTATGGAAAAAATCATACAACAATTTTTCAATGGGAAAAACACCTAACGAAAAAAATCATTGTACGATGCATCCCATAGGGAAAATTGCTATACGATGCATGCATCGTATAGCAATTGTTTCATACAACAACGAGCCCCGTAGAGCGGATTAAAATCGTTGTATGAGGTACCACTGTAGAAGCATTTATCTTTTGGATACAATTATTTTAAAAAGAAAAATCTTGATGAACAACTAACTTGAATTGTGTAGAGATTTCATTGCATTAAGTAGAATGTAAGTATTATAGGCCAAACTCCTGTTAACATTTCACACTAGCACAGTGAAGAGTGTTAAGTTTGGATAGCAGTTTGCTGCAAGCTATAACATCAGTGTAGATATTATTTGTGTTAGTTTCACAGTTCAGAGTACAACCGATAACATCTACAGTGATTTTGTAACTTCCAGCATTTTTCTTCAAAGGTTACTTTTATGCTGATGGGCATAACTAAGAGGAGTAAATAAGTAACAGATTTTGTTGCCAATCATTGGCTCCCAGGAGTCTCTTGAGAAGCCACTATTGTTAAATTGGCCAACAAAGGCTACATGCTTTATGGCAGGGGTGCCCAAACTTTCCGGGCCATCACGTGCGTCAGGAAGCCGGTCACTATGGCCTGGGGGCTGAATCTGGACCCCGGGCCATAGTTTGGGTACGCCTGCTTTACCGTGGGCAACGGGAACCTTGTGTTGCCAGCTAATCTTTCTCATTAGGTCAGGCGAAACGAACTGCAGAATGAGCTTACCAAAAGGTGCCTTCATTTTGGCAGTTTCATGTCTGGCCTAGACACGGAAGAAGACGTACACTGGTCCCCTCAATGGGCTTGTTTCCATATGACTAACCAGTCAGAAGTGACACCAGAGGACGGTTCAGGACTATTCCTTTAAGGATACAAGTCTGAGCAGCTGGCTGGAGGAGTCTGAGACTTGTAGTCCAAAAGAACTTTATCAGAGTTTGCATCAGCCTGATAAAATTGCTACCTGACAACTGTAGGGGATATATTGAGAATTAAGTATGGTGGGGTGAGCTAGCAGCTCACCCCCACACTTTTCCCCCCCCCGTGTCTAGGCCAGAGCTGAAACTGCCAAAATGAAGCCACCTTTAGTTAGTTCATTCTGCAGTTCCTTTCACCTGATCTAGTGTGAGAAAGATTAACCGGCAACACAAGGTTGCCGTTACCAGGGTACGCCCGATTGTGGTTCAAAAATACCATACAGTGATACCTCACACAACGTCCAAACTTGGTTCCACAAGTTTGGACTTTATACGGATTTGGACTTTGAGGCATGCAAAATCCTAGCCGCGATGCCTCATACAACGTCCAAATCCTTGCCGCGATGCCTCATACAACGTCATTTCCATTAGAGATACATTGTACTGTAACAGCACAGACTTCAGGGCAAAGTCAAGGAAACAGACAGGAAACTGACAGAACTGTAAGAAATCATTGTCTAAAGGCTATAAACATTACAAAAACATGTCAAACAACCCTGATTGTCCAAGAACCTGAAGAATGCTGCAAAAATCCCAGGAATGCTTCTAAAAATTCTGATGAAGAAATTAAAAAAAAATCCAAAATCATGCTCAAAACCACTCCTAAACACTCTTTGCCTCCTGCAAAACCCACAAGAGCAATGCACGCATGTGTCCTGCCTTTTATACTGCCCAGGCACAATGCAACCTAGGGAAAAACCCAATGCCTCATACAAAGTTGCACAACTTTGTATGAGGCAACTGTTTTCAAGGAATTAGGCGATGTTGTATGAATCTGATGTTGTATGAAGCGGACTTTGTATGAGGTATTACTGTACTTTGAGGGGGCTCTGTCTGTGTACCCCACCCTCACACTGTGGCCTTCTGACAAATATTTTTTTGCTCTTTGGTCTAGGGCTAGATTTGACCTAAGGATAGAACAAGCCACTTTTTACTTCAAAAATATCTGGAGTAATCTTTGACTCTTTTACTAAATAAATAATTTGCAGTAGAAAGTACCAGTATTTGGGAATTAATGAGTCATCCCTCTTGAGTGTTTCAATGTATGGTTTTTCCCCCTCTCCATAGATAAATAACATAAAATTTACTGCTGAGGAACTTTATGACTGCATTTCCCAGGAGATGTACAGGTTAAGTCCTTTTTAAACATTTTAAAATATTTGTATGTACATTGCTATTATCAGGCAACCTCCTGATAACCTCTTACTTGTCTCTTATGTTGAAAACATCTGTGCTGTAGCATCATTTCGTCAGCTCTTAGGTAATGCTCTGTCGCTTTCAGAGCTGAGTAAGTTGCTTTAAAAAGGTGACACAAGGATCTCTTGACGTGTTTGTTTAGTTATGATGGGATGTATCACCATGAAACTGGAGTTCTCAACCTTTTTAAGCTGGGGGCCGGGTCAGACAGCTTCTGGGGCTGGATGGCCATTTTGCCCTTCCTCCACCACATGGCACTTCCTGGTGTGGTGGAGGTGGGGAGGCACATGAAAAGGTGCCATGGCTGCATCCGGCTCACGGGGCGCAGGTTGAGAATCCCTGCCATGAACTGTAAAGTGCCTTCATCAAGATTTTTATTTTACAGCCTAAACGGCTGGGAAAGGTCAAGGGCAAAAGAAGAAGGGGGCAGCAGAGAATGAGATGGCTAGATGGTATTGTTGACGCAATGGGCACAGAGCTGAGTGGGTTGAGGAGAATGTTGGAAGATGGGGGTCCCATGGGATTGCAAAGGACTGAACAACAAATGGCTGAGAGTATTTGATTTGCAAAAAAACCCCCCAAAACCTTACTCTTTAGTTCCAAATATGCAATTGCTTAATGCTGAGAAAATTGGATTTTGTACATACCCACATGTATTTTTCATAGATCGCATGCTTTCCTATCTAGCAGTGTTTGTCCTTTTAAAGATGCACTGTCAGAAAACAGTTGCTCTAGCTGTTGAAAGTTTCCAGAGAGTTCCAAAGCCTATTGATGATTTCATATAAACAGTAATGTACTACTTTGAACAAAACAGTCACTGATATTAAATAATTATACAATTATTCTAAGGATTTGTATGTAACTTTCCATACTCATTCTTCCAAGTAACTGACAGTTTTAAATAATCATAGTAGTCCTATGCTGTCAAGTCAAATCTGATTTAGGACAACCCTTTCCATGGTTTTCTAGGTAGAGAATACTCATATGTAGTTTACCATTCCCTTTTTCTGGGGGCATCCTGAGACTGTGCAGCTTGCCTAAATACCACACAGCCTGGCTGTTTTGGTATGCACAGTGGAAAGTTGGACTCCTAACATTTGGCTCTACAGCCAGATACCTAACTCCCTGAGCTATCCAGCCAGTATGATGATTTTAAAAACCCACCCTAAATACAACACAGACAGTTAGAATTTTTTTAAAAAAACAGCAGCAAATTATAACTGAAGGCCATTAAAATTGTCTTCTCAAGAATTTGAAGACGAAGCATAGAAAAGTGGTTGCAGCTCAGATGAATTCTGCCAGACAGATGGCATGCCATCCAGTTCACTCTCAGAAGAGTTCTAGAGCCCACCAACCCCATTTCAGAAATCAGTGGGACATGACAAAGAATGCATGTTGAAGATTTCAATACAGTATGTGTATAAACTCCCTTTGAAAAATAAGTTCCTTCAATTAACCTGGCCTTAAATCATCTTTAAACTGTGTGAGACAGAATGCTGGACTGGATGGGCTGTGGCCTGTTCCAGCAAGGCTGTTCTTATGTTCTTATGTCATGATCCATCTTTGAACTGGGACCCAAAATGAACCAGGATCCAACAAAGGAGATTGCATGCATTTTGCAAAAATGCTAATTACTGTAAGGCAATAACTTGAACACTTTGGGAAAGTTTTTGATAACTGATAGCTTTTTGGTGTTCTGGTTTGTCCTAGGAATCGATTATCAGTTGGATGCATGCAACTAGTCCAGCTGGAACGCACAATAAAACAGCATTATGAATCTGTCTGCTTGGAAATTAAGAACAGGGGATGGCTCTAATTCTGCAATCAACCTTTTGAAAAGAGCTCATAATTTTCTTCAGGAGGTACATGAATCCTGTGGTCCAGTCAAAGAGGAATCACCACCACGACACTGCTAGAGTTTAGACATCTAGAACAGTATTCTTTTTCCTCTTGGAAGCCATGCCTGAAAAGCCAAATGGTTATTAAATTACAGTATATAGTTTAGCCTTGGATGCTTGTACGTGTGTGTGTGTGTGTGTGTGTAAATGACAGCTGCTCAGGAGGAGGACATTTCACCACTGGAAGATGTGGAAGCTTCCTCCCAATGAAAGTAACAGCTTTAGGTAGGAGCATTGAGTGGATAAGTAGTGACATCCCCTTTATCCTGAGCATAATTCTCCTTCCCTATGTCCTGACCCTCCTGGCCAGGCACGGTCACCACATGGCGGTGCTACACAGAGAGTCTTGTTCAGAGATACCAGATACCAAAGTCCAAGAGGCAAGCCAAGGTCTGTTTACCAGTAGTCCAAGTCAGTAGTCTAATCCAAAGGGTGTCCAGGGCGTCATTAGGGTTGGCAGAGTAGTCATGGCAGGCAATCTGGAGTCAAGCAGGACATCGTTCTGTGCACAAGAGTTGTACCAATGCTGACAGGCTGCAAGATGCTTGCTTATAAGCCTCCCACCTAATCAGTATCAGCTGGGAGCCTTCTTTGGCGCTTCGCCCTAGCCTGCCTGCAGGTGTAGCTGTTTCTTGGACCTCTCCCTGACTGAGGGCTGATCACTTTCAGAGCCAGGCTCCTGATCTGACAGGTCAGCTGTCGGGGAAAACAGACTTGGGTCAGGTGCAGGCTGAGGACCCTGGTTCAGGGCATACTCAGTCTCGGGTGTAGGCAGAACCGGACTGGGCATAGGGAGTGTCTCCTGATCCAGCTCATCTTTGGAGTTGGAGGAGGGCTGGATCACAACACTCCTCTTTTAGAAGAATAAACAAACAGATATGCCAGGTTTAAACTTCATTGAACGTAATGTGCACTTTCCTGCATGTGGAATAGTGTCTGGGTCTGGGGTGTAGGCAACTAGTGGGTAACACAAATGCCAGGACTCTGAGCAACCGGATATCAGGCCAAACAGTAACCATATCTCAGTCCAGTGACCAAGTCCAAATGAAGCCAGGGATGCAGGATTAGCCCAGACAACAAAAGAGTAGTCCAAGCAAGCCAGATGTCAGGTGACTGAGAGAACAGAGCAGGCAGAGTACCCTCAGGTGTTGGAGCAAGCCAGAGATGGAATTCAAGGAGCAAGGATCCACAACAACAGTCCATTGGAAGCAGGAATTGGACAGAAGTCTTCAGAAGCAGGGGTCAGGAATAAGACAGGAGATCTAGAAACCAAGAACAAGGCAAGAGAGATCCAAGAGGCATGCAGCTGCAAGACTACTGACTTTCATTGCTGAGACAACTTCTAGGACAAAATTCATATACAGTAAAACCCCTACTTAGGAAAAAAAAGTCTGTTCTGTAGGCTTTTGCTTAAATCGAATTTTTTTGTAACTCAAAGCAAACCCATAGGAAAAATGAAATTTTTATGTAAATTGAAGCAAACCCATAGGGAAATGAATTTTTACATAACTCTAAGCAAACCCATAGAAAAAAGAAGATGTAATTCAAAGCAAACCCATAGGAAATCGTGTAAATCGGGACATGGTTTTAGCATAAAATCATTTTGTATGTCGAATTTTATGTAACTCGAGGCATTTGTAAGTCGGGGTTTTACTGTATAGCTAAGCCACTCAGGGTCTTCAGGTGGAGCTTATGATGGTCTGGAACCATCCCCAGGGCTGGGGGGGGGGTTAGCAGCTGCAGCAGGAGAAGAATCCAGTCCTGCAGGACGTAGAGCAGCTGCTTCCAGGCTGAGGGCATCAGTCCTGCAGGACGTAGAACAGCAGCTTCAAATCATGACCAGTAGGAGCAGCAGAAAAATGATTTTGCATGGCAATACTAAGGGCTACTCCTTGTTATATTTCCTAACAACACTTGTGCTGTTGTCTGCTTTTCATAATGTTCCTCCGTTACTGAGGAAAGAAAGAAACAAACGTACAGTGGCAAGAAACTCTTGATGATACCACTAAATCTGGTTTGCATCCCCTCTCAAATGCAAGGCACTGCCATGCTGTGAAGTAAACGAATACTCATGAGATTCCCAGGAGATGCTGCTGGTCCCACTGTGCGAACAGTGTTTTGAGGGGAGAAGCGAGCTTTCTGTAACAAGAAGGCTCGAATGCAGCAAAATGTCAGCTATCTGAACAAAACCACTGGAAGGAGACGGGGGGGGGGGGTCATTCTAAGTCCATGATAGCGAACCTTGGCAATCCAGATGTTCTTGGAGTTCAATTCTCAGAAGCCCAAGCCCCCATAACATGAATCCACACAATTCATCCGGCCCGCGCTGCCCTCGTCATTTCTGGAAGTGGAAGTAAAACGCACCAGTACGCATATTTAGCCTTTCTGCTTAGAGCACCTTTGTATACAAAGTCCAGTTAATTTCAAGCATGTGCCAACTTTGAAATGCTTAAATTGGGTGGGATTTCTGCCAGAAGCTGTCAGAGCATCCATGACTTATCGTTTTGTTACAGGTAGATGAACTATGTGGCAGTAATAACTATTTATTCTTTACTCGCTATAGAGTACTTGGGTGCTCACATTTGTCAAGAGATTCCCTCTTCCATTCATAGACAACTTGCAATATCTGTTTCTGTCCCTAAACTGTTTATGTTTGAGAGATCTAACTCAGGGGTTCTCAACATTTTTGCACTGTGGGTCAGTCCACGCCCCCTCAGACAGCTGAGCGGGCTGGGCTGGTCATGTTCCCCCACCGTAAACGCTGCTGTAAAACGCATCCAACAGCTATTATAAACATGTTTACGACAGCTGCAGGTGCATTTACGGCTCATTTTCAGCTGTTCTTGCCACTTCCGTTGCTTCTGCAGCGATGGTGGGAGCAAGGGCGGTGCATTTTCAGAGGCAGCGGCGGGATCAAGGGCAGTGGGCTACATGAAATGGCGCCATGGGCCGGTCTGGCCCATGGGCTGTAGGTTGTGAACCCCTGATCTATCTAGTGAGGATGTTTTCTTCCTACTCTGAAATTTTGTTTAACAACCTGAAAAGCTCTGGCTGGGATTAGACATCAGTTCTTCATCATGTCTTCCTTTTCTGTTTATATCACTGTTGTCATCATAATTCTACTGTTAGATTCAGAGTCAAAGACTGGTATAAAATTAACAGTTCAAGACCTAACCAGAAACCTAAGAATTGTTAAGGTGTAAGTATATAGGCTGTTCAGAGTAAAGTTTTTGTGTGTGGTAAAGTTAAGACCATCAAGTCCAATACAGTACTGTATAGCCAAAAATCCCAAATATTTCTAAGGAGTCCTTTAGGTCGGGGTGGCCAACTTTTTTATGCTGCAAGCTGAGCTGGCTGGACCATGCCCCCGGAAGCAGAAACAGACACATTTACAGCTGCCGTAAATGCGCCCACTTCCGCATTTACAACAGCCATGGGCGCATTTGCGCACGTGCGTTTTATGGCTGACGTAAACGTGCCCACTTCCATGTGCAGCGGAGGTGGGCAGTAGGTTGGAATGCCTGCTTTAGGTATTGCTCTAAGAGTTTTCGTTACTGTGGGTAAAACAACAGATTTCTCTTTCCATAAATGCTCAACTTCAATTTGCAAATCATGTTATTATTCCAACCAATTTATTTTGTAGAATCCAGATGTTTTTCTTGCCTTGTATTTTGGTGTTTCTCATATTATCCTCCCATATTTCTATAACTCCAACCCCCTCCCCATTCCTTCATGGCAGGTTCTTGATTCTGTCACCAGCCTGTTGAGTTGTCCTAATTCATGCACCTGGCAGAAAGCATGACCGATGCAGCCACAATGGGTCTGGTAGCACCCCTTTGGCTTTCCTCTCGCTCCCAGAGTTGGCATCTATTAATGTTTTGTCTGTTTGGTATTTTTTTTACTGTAACATTAAATGTTTCAAATATTGTTATTGCAGCAAAGGGCTCACCTACATGTCTTTCTGATAAAGCCCAGTTTTACAAATAAAAATAAATTAATCTGTGGTAAATTTATTTCAGCTAAAAATTGAAATTGTTAACTCCTAGGACCAGTTAAATCTGGGCGCAAACAAGTAAAGGCTGAGGGACAGATGTACAATATGTGACCAGAAGAGGATAGAAGCAGGGTATTTATTTATTCAAATATATAACAACAGGCTGCAATCCTGAACACACATATTTTAGAAATCAAGTCACACTCAGCTGAATCACTATTCAGTAAACATATCAGGAGCTTGCCTGGAAGGATGAACGTTGTGGGATTACTGTGAAGGATGTATTTAAGGGACACAGAGCTCCCATTTTCTAGTTTTGTGGAAGTACCCCCCAGATAAACTTTGTTTCTGTTGGAATAAAATATCTTGATGTCAGTTTATTTGCCAGGAACTTGCTATCTGGTCAGAGTAAATCCTCAGATATATCCTCCTTCATCCATTTTCTAATTTGGTTTTGCTGTTGTGTACCCTCAAGAATGTTTGTTCTTGCTATAAAGCTCTTCCTGGATCTGAGCTGGCAGACTCAAGGCTCATACCCATTCACAGAATGGTGAGGGTCAATTTCTTGTTTAGTTCTCTCTGCGTCCGCTGCTACTTCTCTCCTGATCTTAGGTGGAGCAATACCAACAATGGTGGCACTTAATGCCACCATTGGCCAGAGGCCCCATCTGGAATACTGTGTACAGTTCTGGTCGCCATACCTCCAGAAGGATATTATGGAGCTGGAAAAAGTGCAGAGGAGGGCAACCAGAATGATTAGGGAACTGGAACACCTTCCTTACCATCTGAGGTTGCAACGGTTGGGCCTCTTCACTCTTGAACGACAACGTCTAAGAGGTGATTGAAGTTTATAAAATCATGCACGGTGTGGACAAAGTAGATAATGAAAAACTGTTTTCCCTATCACATAACACTAGAACTAGGGGGCACTCCATGAAACTTTTGGGTACTAGTTCTAAAACAAATAAGAGAAAGTACTTTTTCACCCAGAGGATTACTGGTCTATGGAACTCCCTGCCAGAAGAAGTGGTGACAGCTGTCAGTCTTGACAGCTTTAAGAAAGGATTAGACAAGTTCATGGAGGACAGGGGTATCAATGGCTATAATTATGGATACTTAAGGACAACCTCCGGGTTGGAGAGATAGGCAGGATATCTCTCAATGCCATTTCCAGGGAATCCTAAGCAGGTGAAGGCATCTGCTTGGGAATACCCTGAAGCAAATGGTGAGCTACTGTGTGAGACAGAATGCTGGATGGGCTGTGGCCTGTTGCAGCAAGGCTGTTCTTATGTTCTGATGGGTTTATTTACATACATGGGTTGTGTACCTTCAGTTTTCTTTGGAATTATTTTAGACCCCAATAGCTTTGGCGGGTGTCACGATCTTGAGTATCCATGGCAACCTTATCTGAAGCTACTAGAGCTTTTTATTTATTTATTTATTTTTCACGCTTATATTCCGCCCACTCAGGTACAGCCCAACTCAGGGCGGTTTACATAGCTGTCAGTAAATACAGAAAAGACACATGATAAAACAAAGTTAAAAGTTTAAAAAAAAACCCACCCCTAAAAGGTGCGCAAGAACCGAAGGGACCTTGGGGGAAGGCACACTTCTCTATACCAACCACACACTCACATTCCTTCACAGCTGCGATCCCACGAGGGAGCGATTGACAGCTACTGCAATGCAGTCCCACGAGGGTACAGAGTGACAGCTAGGTCAGCTGACTACACCATGAGGGAGAGGACGTCTCTTCCCATGTCAATCACAGAACCCAGTGGCTCTAACACCTGCAGATTAGGTCATCCCAAAGAATGCAAAGGTGGGAGGGAAATCTGCTCCTTTTGTGCATATAAGCAGAGCCCTTTCCCTCTGTTCTTCGGTCCTCTTGGGTAGAAGGCAGAGACGTCTGTCTTTCCAGGCTGTACTCTAACTCTAATTTCCAATCAAAGGAAATCATACTAACTGAATATTGCTATGTACTTTGTCTTTGTCTGTCTCTGTTCTTTTTCAGATACTAATGGAAAATAAAACTCTTTGTGAGTAATATCAACTGAGTGGATGTCAGTTTATCAGGCTATATCCAAGTGCTTTGCTCTATGCCCCCACATGCTACCACGAAGCTAAATAACCGCATAATCCCTGTAAGCGACAGGTGGAGTTCTTTGAAGCCGATTGTGGCGCGGTACAGTGAGGCAACCTTAGGCTGCACTGGGAGTGTGCTGATAAAGGAAATTATCGCAGACTAAAGGATCAGTACATGCCTCCTGTAAGCCAGCGCCCGGTCGAGCGTTCAAGACAGCGGGAAGCCTACCCCCAACACAAGTTTCTCAGCTCCTTTTCACCAGCCTCAAGAGCCGTAGTGAAAGGACCCTGCTTTGAACTAACAGCTATTTTTAGTAACTGCTTCAATTTTTGTTAGTTTTAGATATCGTCTTCAGCTGCTACTCGTAACAGAGTATACATTTCCCCCCCTTGAAAATCATTTTCGGGAAAAATGCCATTGGCGTGAATTTGTTCAAGGTGGATACAGCATAGCTTATTTACTAGTGTTATGCTAAGAAGCTATGGGGTTTTTAGAAGTTTGTGTTCATAACTTTATTCATTTAACGGAAGAACAGCCTTGCTGGAACAGGCCACAGCCCATCCAGTCCAGCATTCTGTCTCACTTAGTGGCTCACCATTTGCTTCAGGCTATTCCTAAGCAGATGCCTTCACCTGCTTAGGATTCCCTGGAAATGGCATTGAGAGATATCCTGCTTCTCTCTCCAAACCGGAGGTTGTCCTTAGGTATCCATAATCATAGCCACTGATACCCTTGTCCTCCATGAACTTGTCTAATTTATGACCACAGTGCCCCTTTTTGTCAAGACTATGTCATCTGTGAGTGAAAATCAGATAGGTACTTTTTGCTTTGGGGGAGGGACATATTTGACACTGGACAACAATTTGTGAGAAAAACCACTTCACGCAGAAGACTTTGTGACTAAAAATTCATCACTACACGCTGCCTCAGTTGTGGTTTACAAGATGCAGTTGAAGAACCTGTTAATGGCATGATTACAACAGCCAGTTGATTCTTTTAGCAAAGTGAGGCAAGCTAGGACACTTAAATGGTCAAAGGTAGATTAGCCATGTGCCGGCTAATCTTTCTCACAATAGGTCTGGGGAAAGGAATTACAGAATGAACTCCCCAAAGGTGGCTTCATTTTGGCAGTTTCATACCTGGCCTAGACACGGAAGAATCGTCATAAAGGATTAAGCATACGTGCTATGATCTGTCCTCTCTGGAATCTGCCGAAGATTTCCTATTTCTTTGCATTGGTGCAACTAGTGATAACACTGCCCGTTTTAAGGATAGTCAAAAGATTAAGGTGATCTTAGTCCATTTTTGATATTCTCTCTGAACAGTAGCTCTCCCCATCTTCTCCTCCCATCTGTTGTATCTGAAGTTTAGGACTCACCCACATTAATACTGGTTCTTTAATAAGCAAGTCCTGTATAGTTAGTATCACTAGTTTCTCCAAAGTATACACAAGGTTTTCCCTTATATTCAGAAATACCATTTTTTCTCTCCCTCCCCCCATCCGAGTCGGCCTTGTTCTTGAGTAGAGCGGGGTATAAATCCAATAAACAAACAAACAAATCCCCCCAATACCTTTGCTTCTTTTTGTTCAGTCTGACATCTGCTGTAGTCTGATGTTGCTGGAGGATGTTTTGTACTTCTTTTCTATCAGTGTCTTCTTTTGATGGGTAGCTTTTCAATTATATTCACAGCTCATGATGCCATGAGTGAGTCATGGTGACCCCTTTTTGCTTTTTTTAAAAGCAGGATTTGAGATGATTGATATAACCGACAGCTTCTGATTTGTCTTTGATGGGAAGATCACATCCTAATCTCTTCTGGAAATCAGAGATCTCAGATACTATCTTTAAAAAAATATTGGGAATATCCTTTAAAGTAAAATTCTACTTGCTGTAATTTATTTTGCTTTTGTGTGTATGTGTACGGATCAGTGCTTTCATCAACAAGTTCCAAGCTCTACATTCACATGTAAGGGAAGGTTGCACCAATCTTGATCTCCTTTCGAAACCAACAATATCTGATACCTCAATGAGACTTTGTGAACAACCTGTAAAAGTGACCTTTTGTTATACCCTTGGGTTCTGTTAGTGTGTTAGAGCTAGTGTTGAGACATTCCTCTACAGAGTATATTATAGCTAGTGTTGAAACATTCCCATACAGGAAGCCCTTGCTATCTGGACCCGGATGCATGAGATTAATTAACTAGGCTGATTGTGAATTCTTTTAAAAATGCTTTAAGAATTGATATATAGCTTAATCTTCCAAGGCAAGTAAGTGTTCCATACTTGTTTTTGGTAGGAAGGAGCAACAGACATAGGGGGAAATGTAGGAACGGTGATGAATATTTTTAGAACATCTATGATTTGCCATATGGTCTCTGAGAGCATTTGAGGTAACACCAGTCTATTCATCTCCAATCTCCGAGATGCAGCTTAGGTAAAATTAGACACTTTTTCAAAAGCAATGGTGGTTCCAAATTTTACAAAGTAAAAGGTATGTAGAAACTTCCAGGATAAAAACAAAGATTTAGATAAAAGGTAAGTATTCCAAGAATTTCAAAACGAAAAACTAATAATCTCACTCAGGCTCTAAGGTAAAGGTTTCCCTTGCTCGAAAGTCAGTCGTATCCGACTCTAGTGCTCATCTCTGTTTCTAAGCCGAAGAGCCAGCGCTGTCTGCTCCTGCAGACATTTCCGTGGTCATGTGGCAGGCATGACTAGACACCGGAGGGCACGAAACGCTGTTACCTTCCCACCGAAGTGGTCCCTATTTATCTACTTGCAATGTCTTGCTTTCGAACTGCTAGGTTGGCAGGAGCTGGGACAAAGATGGGAGCTCATTCCGTCCTAAAGGACCTGTTTTATTTAAAGAAAATATAACTTGTTTATTTCTGCACATGAATTTTGGCAACTATTCTACAAAATGCAATATGGAGAGCAAGTCATCCCGTGTTAGGATTTCCAGTTTATTTTATATCTCACTAGTTTGGGGATTTTATAAGAGGTAAAAGAAAAATACATTGTTAGGCTGGGAAGCAATTTTGAATATCTATGTTAGGTTGAGGTACACACATGGACGGTGTAGAAGATGGCACTGGGAACAACAGAATAATTCCATCTTTGGGTTGTGCACATGAGCAATTAGCCCACTATTTAGTCTGTTATGGAGACAGGCTGATTTGCTCCTTTTGTAAGCAATCGAACAACAAAATTGCTAAAATACAACAGCCCACCCCCAGAGAATTCCTAATTGCACCTTTTTGAGGCACTGTCAGGGGCTGCTCTTTTCTAGGTGCAAATAAGATTGGCTCATTTCCAGCATTTACGATAGCTTCCTGCTTTAATTACTCAATAATATTAGTGGCTTAAACAAATAGCTTGTTCTAAAGCTTCCTATGCACCTCCATGAAACAAAAGTGACTTTAAAAACAACAAGGGCAGTGATGGCCAACCTTGGTGCTCTAATGTTCTTGAACATCAGTTCCCAGAAGCCCTGATCAGCAGGAATGCTGAGTGTCAAGGCTGGCCATCCCTGAACTAGGGCAACCAACAGCTGACTTGCTGTTACGTAAGCAGTTCTGGGATACTAGAAAAAAAAATATCAGTAATCCCATAAAGAAGTTAAAAGCAAGGTAGCTGGTTTTAAGTTGCCTGCATACGGCTTTTGTTTGTGACTTACATGGAATGATAACTTTGCACCCAATGGGATGTGTAAACCTAACTGGACAAACCACTCAGGAGGAAGCAGTGGCATGGAAAAGGTAGGGAGATTGCTTCATCGCTTTTGTGGGGTGGGGACGATCACGTCTGACATTTTTTTGCTTTTTCAGGCAGTTTTTGAATTTTTTGGATTATTTTCGGTCCTTTAATTGAGGGGAACAATCGTGTCTTACATTTTTGGATGTTTTTGTGGGGTTTTTTGTATTTTTGAAAATTAGTTTTGGTCCGGTCGGGACTTTTTTATTTTCAATGCATTCCTATGGGGAAATGTGCTTTGGTTTATATTTTTGGGTTACGACGGAGGCTGTTGGAACGGATCTCCATTGTAACCCTGGGTTTTACTGTACTCCACACCACTCAGAATGATCACACCAGATTAAATGGATTGAAGCTGGTTGCCAGGAATGGGTTGGGGAAGATGCTGGGTTACGGGTGGTGGAATAGGAAGGGGAAGAATACAAAACAACATTTTTAAACAAGTTAAGCAGTTTGTATTATAGGATGTTTTAGGCTTGCAGTAGAAAGATACAAACTTATAGAATGTTTGACTAGGTGAACTTGCTAACACACCATACAGTTTTTGCTTTTTGCAGCTTTGTTTGTATGTTACAACAGATTAATCTATGAACCATACAGAAAAGAAAGCTCTACCTTACTTGAATTTCAGAGCCAGGCTTTCCCCGCACATTAAAGCAACGTTTAGAAAATACTACTATAATGCAATGAAAAATCAATATTTCACACTATGGTTTATACAATATTGTAGCAAAAAAAACCAAAACCAAACTTTATCAAGATCTCATGGTGGAAAATGACAATTTCACTCCAGTCTATGAACTTTGAGATTATCTCTGCTTCAACACATTATTTTATGTCACCAGATATAACAATTCTGACTATACATATAAAAAGTTATAAAAGGCAGTCAAATTGGCAGGTGTGTCAGCTTTTTGAAAGAATAAAGCCAATTATCTATTCAAATAAGGCTTATTAGATTGTTTCAGCTACTTACTTATGATTTTAAAAAAAATCCAAACAAAGCACTTGCACATTGAAGACCACTATCTGTTCTTGCCCCAGAAACAAATTCTAAGAAAAAAGCATTTGTGTGTGCAAACTGGCAAAACAAAGATTGGGGAAAACTCTCAAAAATGATATGCCATCAGCTTTCATTCTAATTTCCAGGGTCCAAAGTAACAAATTCTGATACACAGAACACCCTTCATACCTTGCAAGTAAAAATATGTACAGCATATTAATAGTATGCAATATGCAAAAGCTTTGCGTTGCTGATGGCAACTTATCCCTCCCCACCCTCTATTCACATGTGTACTTCTACGAAAACAATTACATCACTAAGCCTGTTAGTTTTAAGGAGAACTGTGTTAATCAAAATTTATAGATCTTTGTGTAAGGGCTCCATTCATTTGACTCCAAATTGTAGACTTCAACTGTGTTCAGAAACTCATTGCCATCAAATCCTCCCACTGCGTAGATGGTGTTGCCGAGTGTGACAAAACCAGCATTACTTCTTGGAACATTCATACTGCCCATCATCTTCCAATCATTTTTAGCAGGGTCGTACATCTCCACACAGCTGACTGCACGTGTACCATCAAAGCCACCACCAACAAAAAGTTTTCCTGTGAAGCAAAAAAGAGTCAACTTCTAGAGGTCTATTCTTGTGTAGCCTTGCCAACACATACATCACAATAAAAAGACCTGTATAAAAAAAATTCCAGTCTGTCACTACAGCTGAACTGGACAGTGAGGAACGTGAAATATATGTTGTTTTCAAAAATCCTAGCTCAGGGATGGAAGAATCACAATATGGGATTAAAATTGCTGGGAGAAACATCAACAATCTGAGAAATGCAGACGATACCACCCTAATGGCAGAAAGTGAGGAACTAAAGAACCTCTGGATTGGGCTGAAGGAGGAGAGTGCAAAAGCTGCCTTGAGACTCAATATCAAGAAAACCAAGATAATGGCAAAAGGTCCGATCAGTTCCTGGAAAATAGATGGGGAAGAAGTAGAAGCAGTGACAGATTTTACTTTCTTAGGATCAAAGATCACTGCAGATGGAGACTGCAGCCATGAAATAAAAAGGTGATTGATTCTTGGGAGACAAGCTATGAGAAACCTGGAGAACATAGTGAAAAGCAGAGACATCACATTGCAAACAAAAATTAGAATAGTCAAAGCAATGGTATTCCCGGTGGTAATGTATGGGTGCGAGGGCTGGACAATTAGGAAAGCTGAACACAGAATAGATGCCTTTGAAATGTGGTGTTGGAGGAGAGTTTTGAGAGTCCCCTGGACAGCGAAGAGAACAAATAGGTCAATCTTAGAAGAAATCAACCCTGACTGCTCATTAGAAGGTCACATAGTAAAGATGAAGCTGAAGTACTTTGGACATCAAATGAGAAGGGAGGATTCACTTGAGAAGGCCTTGATGCTGGGAAAGGTGGAGGGCAAAAGAAGAAGGGGCAGATGAGATGGCTAGATGGTATTGTAGACACAATGGGCACAGAACTGGGAGGGCTGAGGAGAATGGTGGAGGACAGAGGCGCCTGGAGGACAATGGTCCATAGGGTCACAAAGGGTCAGAATCGACTGTGCAACTGAACAACAACTAGCTCAAAGTCTAGTTACAAATTTTCAGAACTGTACCTCTGTTCTAGATACCTCAAGCCTACTGTCACTGTTGTTCCACTAACCTATCCACATTCCCTGGTTCTCTTATAGATCAGCGTTCTGCGCAGCTCAGTTTGCAAGCATTCAGAGACCTGTGTCACACTTCTTCACATCATTTACTAGCAGATTTTGCCCGGCGGTGCCGGGCATTTAAAAAAATGTGTTGGATAGTTAAGGGGTTTTTTTTTTGTTTTCCTGAACAAATGGTGCTGGGCTGTGTTTAATGGTTTTTAAAGGTTTTGTGATTTTGTGATTTTGAGGCGCTTCGTCCGCCTGTGGCGGACTTGCGCTCTCAGTGTGTGTTTATTTTTTATTTTTTGTGCGCCGGCTTCCTCAGTGCCGGGCTCTTTAAATTTGGTTTTGTAGAGTGAAGGGTTTCATTTGTTTTCTTGAACAAATGGTGCTGGGCTGTTTTTAATGGTTTTTAAAGGTTTTTTGATTTTGTGGCCTAGTGGCGCTGCGTCCGCCTGTGGCGGACTTGCGCTCCCAGTGGGGGTTTTTTTGTTGTTTTTTCATGCAAATTTTATTTTGATTTATTTAATTTAAATTTTTTTTAATTGTAAATTTAATTTTGTTGTTTTATTTTTTGGTTTGGTGTTTTGGTTTTTTCGAGTGAAAAGTGATTTATGGGGTTTTTTTGTATTTTTTAGAGTAGTGTGCATATTTTTGAATGTTGTGCTAACCTATTTTTTGCATTTTTTAAATTTTGAATTTATCTTTGTAGTGGCAATGTTTTTGGATGTCTTTTTTCATTTGGCCTCTGGGTGGGGGTGGTGAGCTTTGCTTCCTCTCTACCATTCTCCTCCTGTCCTCTGGGTGTCACTTCCGGTAAGTGTTACTTCCTTTTTGTAGGTCATTCGAGTTCCTGTCGCCATGAAATCAATACGTCTTCATGGTAAGCTCTCTGATTTATTTATTTATTGGGGGGCCTGTTGTTTTTTGTTGTGTGTTTTTTGTGGATGTGTTTGTGTTTATTTTTTAAAGGTTAGATTTTTGTTTTTGACTGTTTTTGATTGTTTTGGGTTTGTTTTTTGGTGCGTCCTTTTTTTAAGGGGGGGGGGTGCCTTTTGTTCTCACGGGCCATGCTTGGTGGCCCGTGGGAAGGAAGGGCAATTGCGGCGGGGGTGCCTTTTCTTCCCATGGGCCATGCTGAATGGCCCTTGGGAAGGGAGCGTTGTTGCGGGGAGAGTGCCTTTCGTTCCCACGGGCCATGCTTGGTGGCCCGTTGGGAAGAAGGGCAGTTGCAGGGGAGGAGGGGTTGCCTTTTTTTTGGCGCGCCGGCTGGCCCTTCGAACGGAAGGGCAGCGGCGGCGTGGTGGTGGTGGTTATTCCCCCCCCCCCCACGGGCCATGCTGGCTCGCTCATGGGGATGAATGGCAGCGGCGGCAGGCTTTTTTTAGCTTTTATTTTTCGCGCGCCGGCCGCCTCAGCGTTCTCCATGCTAATGGCGCGCAGGACGCTGGGGCTTGTAGTTTTGGCTGCGCGTTTGCTTTCTGCAGCGGTTTTTCTTTTGCGGCTTTTTTTTTTGATTGGCTGCCGTGCGTTTCCGAACGTTCCTTTTGCTGCGCCGCTCAGCCTGATTGGCTCTGGTGCGGCGCGGTGAAAGGAACTTTGGGAATTGAAGTTCCCTTTTTTTGTTTGCGACTGGGGGGCTCCTGCCCCCGGGTCGAAAATTTCAACCCGACAGTTACCTGCGAACCCCGTTCGGGCGAGTGAACGGAGGCTCGGACGGGGCTAGTGGGGCCTGGTGCAACATCCTTTGTCACATTCCAACGGTTAACGCACCATTTTATAGGTATAGATCTGATTTCTTATCAATTATATTTATGTGGAGTGAACCCCTCGATCGCTGAAAGCCTGATGCATAAGTTGTGCTATGTAAGGTTGATGATACCATGAGCCGCAACAATTAAAAAAAAAAATAACCGATGTCTCTTCTGCAGTCAGAGGCTGCCATGTAATCACTTTCATTGTCAGGAAGCTTTTGAGGGCAATGGAAAAGGTTGACAGTCTTTTTACTGAAAAATCTCAGTCATTGGTAAAGATTATATGGGAGCTTTAAGACCTTTGGAAGAGAAATCAGAAATGTTTAATACTTGAAAAGCTGCTGCAGCTGATGGTATCACCAGCCTTATGCAATTATAATTGACAACAAAAGGATTTTAGCCAATACCTCTGACATTAAAATACATTAAGAATACTGAAATAACTAGGTAAGAGGTATGTGATGGGAAACTATAGTTAAGGTCATATTCCATTCATTTGGCATGTTATTCTGTCAAAGGATGGATGGGGATTCTCAGATTATGACTGCTGGACTATATGTGGACAGCATTTGACATGATTTTCTTGAGATTATGCTACCAAGAGAGGTTTTAGTAAATATGCAAGGGTTTTTCTTATTCTTAAGCCTTCACTTTTACCCTGAATAGAGTAACTAGCCATCCCTCCCTTGACTACATCTCACCATTTCTACAAGCTTACCGTTAAGTACAGCAATACCAGCTCCACGCCTTGCCAAATTCATAGGTGCAATTAGAGTCCAGGTATTGTTTTCTGGATTGTAACGCTCCACACTATTAAGGCAGTTCCAAGACTCCGCTCCTCCAATAATGTACAAATATCCATCAAGCTCACATACAGCAGCCTGATGCCTACCTATAAATAAACAGTAAAAAGAAGTTGATAGAAGCTCTCCTATCCTAGAAGTAACAGCATTTTTGTGACAATCAGAAGCTTCCACTGACCCAATATTGAATATTGGTCAGTTAATACTAATACATTCAACACAAGTTAGTTCACAAAAGGATTAGGTTGATTCTATGCACAACCTATGAAACTGTGGGGTTTTTTCTGCTTTAGCACATGTAATTTCTTTTTCCTTGTGTTAGTGAGATAATTCTCAGTAAACGGTATTTCAAAATTAGTAGCGGCCAATGCTGGCCTTGTCCAGTGCCACATTAAGGTAAAATATATGCAACCTGGGGCTTCCCAGAATGGTTGGACTACAGTTCACACAATTCCTGGCCAGTGGCCATGGTGACTGGGCTTTTGAACTTTGTGCTAAACCTCTGGAGCACAAGGTTGCTCATTGTGCTACACCACAATACAAAAGATCTTATCAACAGCTTGAGACTTTCCATCTCCTACAGAGTGCAAATTTTCATAATTCTTAAAACCACCCAATCTCAAATAGTGCAATAGAGACTTACGAAGGTTAAGCGAAGCACAGCTTGTCCAAGATTTTGTAACAGGATCAAAGACATCACAGTTTTTCAATCCTTTCTGGCCATAAGGATCTGAGCCACCAACTATATACAGCTTTCCATTCAGGGTACATACTCCTGGTTATGTGTGAAAAATGGACATAAACCTAAATTACTACTGCAATACATGAAAAGAAATAGCTTCCATAGATGATTATAGATTTTTACCTGCATTGCAACGGTTAGCCCTCAGTTCTGGAACAGGAGTCCAATCATCTATCTCTGGATCATACATTTCCCCACAGCTCAAGTCATCTGAGTGGCCATTTGACCCACCAACAACATACAGCTGCCCCTAAATTGGAGAAATAACATTATAATATTGATTTATTAAATAATCTATGGAAAAATAGTATGCCTAGGACTTACTGCCAATCACAACCACAGAAGTCTCCAAGAACACAGACTAATCTATTATTACTGATACACAGCTTTTATGGGCTTCTCTCTCCAGTTTCAAAGTTTAGGCTTATGATAAAGCATGATGTCTCCCTTTCTACAGAAGCATCTGCACTTATCAGAATAACACTTTTCATTTCTATCCCCCAAGAGAAAAACTGTAATGGCTACAGGTATTTAAGAGCTTTGGATGCAGAATGAGAACATTACATTTTTACCAGAGACATACCATGAGAACTGCCATCTGGAACCGAGCTCTTGGTGTCCTCATAGGTGCAATAAAAGTCCAGCAATCTTTTCGAGGATCATAGCATTCTACAGTGCGCAAACATTCTTCTCTGTTATAGCCACCTAAGCAAGAGTAAAATTGAGCAAAATATATTTTGATACACAATGTTTCAGAGGAACCTCACATACCTAAATCAGCAATCAAGCTACAAAATACATGCTTGTCTGGAAAGAGGCAATGGCACATAGTTTCAGCAGCATCTTTAGTACAATTACCTGCAGCGATGAGTTTGTTGTTAAGTTCAGCTGTTCCCAATCCAGATCGAGCATACTGCATTGGAGACATGGGCTTCTCTATCAGGTCACCAGACTGAATATCAAAACTCAAGCTTTTCATCAGCCGTGGAGTACTGGTTGGAGAATTCTGAGGACTACTGCGTCCATGAAGGAAAATCACACAAAAAACACCATCCAGAACAGCAAGACACAGGTAGGTATTATCTATAAATAAGGAAGGAAAAAAAGAATTAATTCCAAACCATGAACTAAAGCTATATTGCAACTCTCTAGATAGGTTGTGATTCCAACAATACTTTTTCCAATTGTTGGAAATTGTTGTAATTATGAAGTATTCTGTATCTTTAAAAATAAGACTATTGTCCTCTGCCTCCCACTACACAAGTGCACAATGATCTAAGAAGAACAAACCGAAATCAGCTTACTTGAGGTCTTCTCTGAAGCAACAATTTTCCACTCATGTTTAGGACTCTGAACTGCTGCATTTGGAGAAACACTTCCAGAGGAACTGCTACTTATCTGCTTGAGATCATTTTCACGAGGTGGCTTTTTCTGCAAAATCAAAAGGCAGCTACAAAAACCTAGCCAGAGAGCACAAACTGATCTGCCTTTGTATCAGAACTATTTTTCTTGCCCTAATGTGGAAATTCACTTATAAGCACATCTACACAGGCAAACTGATAAATCAGCATTTTAACAGCATGACAGAAGTTTTAAAAACTTTTTTCCTCCACTACATAATTTCAACAATTAACTCACTGCCTTTTGCTTCTGAATTAAACAACTGAGCTTTATATAATATACATTCTACATCATTTCAGAGTTCTGCTATACAAACTATAGACAACAGAAAATCTTTACTATACTAGTTTCAAGTGAATATCACCTTGGCTGATTTCAAAGGTAAAGGTCGCCCTAGTTAGGAAGCAGTCATATCTGACTCTAGGGTTCACTGCTCATCTGTTTTGTCTGCAGACATTTCCATGGACATGTGACAGACATGACAACGCTGGAGTGCATGGAACGTTGTTTACCTTCCCACCAAAGTGCTACCTATTTATCTACTTGCAATTTCTTGCTTTCGAACTGCTAGGTGAGCAGGATCTGGGACAGAGATGGAAGCTCACTCTGTCATGCAGCACTCAGGTCTCGAACTGCTGACCTGCCCTCCTTCCAGTCAACAAGTTCAGCGTCTTAACCACTAAGCCACCTCAGCTCCTTGTTGGCTGATTATAGTTACACATAAAAACTTGTTTGTTCAATGAGTTCCAGGTGTTAAATATTCATTTTGATTATCAAATATATCTAACATATGACATAGTAAACTTCTATTAGTTTCAATTCTTTTAGAGTCCCTCATATTTCCAGATGTGAAAAAGCCCCATCTTTAACACTTGAGGCAGACCAGCAGGATTGGCTGCCAATAGTAGTACTATCAGCTACTATTCTGCAGAATGCCATTCCAAGTGAGACTAGGCATGCATTCACACTCAGGTCAAGTGTTTCCTGATAAATTTCAGTTAGTATTAGGACATTTGTTCTAGTTATTTTTCTATTTGGTTGTTTTAAGGTGCCGCACAGTAGCACACAACTTTTCATATCAAGCATTTTATCAATTATACAAGTAAGTGAATCACACCATCATTTGTTCATATAGTTTTACTCTATCTGTTCAACAGGCTGTACACTGCAAGTTAATTTTGTCAGAACAATTAAACTGTGGTTTCTTCTGTTGAAATGCTTCACTTTTGGATCTCAGGTGCCTTGTTTTTCTTTTTCCTTCTACCCTACAATCTCCCTCAACTCATCCTAGATCAAGGTCTTATTTGAACAAACTCAGCTTTTGCTTTTCTCCCCCTCTATTACAGATCTAAGTAAAAGGTAAAGGTTGCCCTTGCTTGAAAGCCAGTCATATCCAACTCTAGGGTTCAGTGCTCATCTGTTTATAGCCAAAGAGCCAGCGCTGTCTGCATCTGCAGACATTTCCATGGACATGTGGCAGGCATGATTAGACACCGGAGTGCATGGAACACTGTCTAAGTTGAGCACAGCAAAAACGTGAGTGATGTGGGCTGGTCATTATACTCAGAGCTGTTGCTGTTGTGAGTTACTTAAGCAACCTTTAAAATTATTAAAAATTTAAAAACTCAACCTTAGTAATCATAACTAGTCTATAGCTTTCTCAACACTTAAGAGTACAATTCATACAAAAATTGTGAGAAAATGTGCTTATTTCTCAAATATTAATTTGTATCTTCACTTGAATAGCACCTACACAGAAAAAATCTGACATACCTTCGAAATATTGGATCTGATAAGGCTTTGATGCTACCCACTTATATAAAAGTAGGCTAAGTTGTATATAATGCGTCACCTCCAACTGGACAGTGAAAGGATTCTACTGTCAATTTTCTGCTAACGTCAATACTTAACAGTCTTACAAAAAATTGAGGAGAGCTTAATATCAAATCTCTACAAGTCAGGCATCATCTTCAAAATGAACAGTTTGATCCTTGTTTTGCATCTAGTTATGTATTCAGCAATGTACTTAGAAGGGCAACTCTTCCTCTGATTCCTCACATGGACAACAGGTAATCTGAGATATTAAGCTACTATTCAAGAGACAACTACTCTACTTAATCCAATGTGTGACTCACCAAGTTTTCAAAGGTAACTGCTAGAGCTACTTCTTCATGCTATTAATGGTCACACATTGCTGTTTAAAATCTAGACTTTGTGCTGAAGGTCCAAACACAGAAACTCCTCAAATCCTCTTTATTTGCCTGTTTTCTTTAAAGTTTTGTACTCAAACTCTTGAAGACTTGTTATTCTGTGCCATGCTTTCCCAGACTTCTTTTGTTTGCACACAAGTCTCAATACCATACCCTAAACAAGTGCAGTGCTGGGATTAATATGCCATGCATTTAGCAGACATACTGTTACGTTACTGCTCAAAAATATGAGATAGCCAAGACCACACAAACCATTGAAGACAACTATTTCCCCATCTTCTAAGTTACAGTAACTATTTCTTCCTTCACTTTAGTGCACAACATTTTAGTTGCGCCATACTACTCTAATCAGTTTTACCTGAGGTTACCTCAGACCATGTGCAATTTGTACCTGCACAAACTGAATGTGGTCATCATCACTGCCATACACCTCAGCCTGTCCATCTAGTAGATTTCCATCAAGCAGCTTGTGATCAGCTGAGTAGTACAGCGTTTGAACCTGCAAAAACAACAGAACAGCCATGTGGCTACAGTCTCAATTGCTACTGAGCTACTGGTAAACTGCACACAAATGCCATTCAGATGTCCAGCAGTGTTCACTTCATCTTCTCTCCATCTAGCAGAATTGAAATTTTTTTTAAAAAAGAAGGTTGCTCTCATGATGTCAGATCTTCAAATGCTGGTAGAAGGGTCCTTTGATTTCACAGCTCAGCTTGAATCTTCAATTTCCTGGACTTCTATTCTCCCCTGTGCTGTAACATTAAGATGTGTGACAAGTATGATGTACATTGTCTTGCAAAGTAAGCTGAATGGATTAGCAGTCTCATCCCAGAAATCTACTGTTTCCTACAAACAAGCACCTTATTTACAGAATAAACTGTTCTTCCTTATCCAAATAAAAGTATGAACATCAAGCAAGAAAACTGAGAACAAGCAGATGATTTAAAAGGTCATATTAAAAATACACTTCTTAAAGCTGTTAAAGAGTTCAAGCAACTTTCACATTCAGGAAAGACTGCTGCTCATTACTGGGCATCATGAAATGTATCAAGATGCAATGGAAAACTTGATGATTTGATGAAGATTCTAAGAGCTAAATTCAACATTAGCACAACCAAAAGTAAACCCACTAGAATCAACGGGGCTTGTTAGCTGTGCTTTCATTCTACTTTTGATAGCACTAATGTTGAAAATATTAAGAAATGTACAGAAGGGCAATTAAAACAGCAAACACAACTGTTCTCAATAATGATTTTGCCCATGATGGTAAACTAAATAACCAGCTGAAATTGTCTGGGAAAAGGTTATCGCCACAGCAATTGTCAAGATGCTGGCATTTCAGATTTAGACTACTGAAATTGTGTTTATGCTATTTAATTACATGAAACTTTCAAAAGTTAAGATATCCTGTAAATAAGTAAACACCATTAAACATCATCGTTCTCTGCCCACAGAGGATTTTCTTAGGAGAACTGGGGCAGGACTGCTGCTTCTTTACGTGTCATTACACTTGAAGTTTCTTCTATGGTTCTTCAGCGTTGGATATCCTAGTTTTGTTAATAAACCTATGGGGAGATAAATCAATGGGGAGGAACAACCATTAGAACTTTTTACCTTTTTCTCTACTTAAGCAAAATCCTGCAAAAGGAACACATAAAGAACACAGAGTGAACTTTTAAACCACCTCCCCATTTTTAAAGTGAAATTACATGCAATATTTGTTTGAAGTTATAAAGAATAAACATGGGGAGAGAAAGAAACTGAAACAAAAGACCAAAATGAACAGTTTATTCAGCTCACCTGGAACCCCCCTAGTTTCTCAGTCTAGGGATACCTACAGTAAAATTTAAATTCTTTGCCATTTTTAAAGGAAAAAAATGAAAAGGAATCATCCTTAATTTCAGAAAAACAATGTTTGAAAACTGCCAAAGCTCATCTTTTTAAGACTAACCTCTTCCATCAGGTCTTCTAGACTGTCTCCATTCTCCCAGATGCTGCGTTGTACCCAGTTGATTACCTTTGTGTATAGTTTGCCATTGCTGGGCAAGCTAACATTTTCTTCAAGCACAACCTCCAGCTAGAATGAAAAACAAAAGGCAGCATTTCTACCCCATCACATTCTCACGTGCATCTTCCTTACAAAGGAGTTATTTCACAGTCAATTATATGGAGAAGAATAAAGTGCTATACTTTAGGATAGTTGTAAAGAGATCCACCCTTTACTCTGGGACTGTCTGAATATATTCAAATGTACTTTAATTCAAATACTCTTTTAATATCCTCTAAAATTCTCTCCATCAAATTACACACTTCACAAGAATTATAGTTCATCTAAATTGTTCAAAATAGGCAAGACTTGTTGCCCTAACATTTTAAGCAAATATATATGCTGCATAAACACACAAAAACCCAGTTAAAATGTTACTCATCAGCCAGAATTTTCATAAAACATACTAAACAAGATGTCCAGCTCATTTCCACAGCAACAGTGACAGTGTTCCACAATATTTTGTGAGATAAGAATGTTAGAATAAATAAGTGATTCCAATTGGAAGAATAAACCCTCTAAGCACTAGATATACTTCCCCAAACTTCAACATTTGGCAAAAAATTATGGCAGTGCTGAAATTTCAAAATATTATAGGGCTATGAAGTCAGAATACGTTAAGTGTGCCCTACCATCTTGGAATCTGAGCAAAACTGTAATTGAAAAACACGCATACAACAGGTTTCCAGATGAATTATAGTAATTGATAATCAGCTAAGAAAAGCCTGACTTTGGTTGGAAAACAAAACGAAAACTAATTAATCTCCCCAAGACATCTTGCAAACATGCTCAGGTTTCAGAGAACTAGTGTTTTTTGTTTTGAAGAGACTCAATAGAAGATACTTACACTGCAAATAAAGTTGTAACAATCTCAACAAATTAAATTTTGAGATCATGATGGTAATGATGATACAGACAACTGTTATCCAATAACCTCTGCACATATGTAAAAAGGCATTTATAAAATCTGTATGCTGTTCTCTATGCTGAGGAAAATAGAATTAAGAGAAAAGTGCAAAGGTGGCCAGATATGTGGAGTTATTTTTTTGAACATATAAATATCTAAACTATTCAAAATTGATGTAAACATCTCTAAAGATGCCTTTCCCTGGTAAACCTGGATTTAGACTCGGTCCAACGTGGGTAAGAGCCAGTTTGCCTGGGATATTCAGAAAAACAGTCTTGGAAATTATAAAATCTACCTCTGTTGACATCAAGAAAAGAGGCAGGAATTATCCCTGCAGCTGACGCATTGAGAAAATATAGTCTTCTGTGTCATGAAGTTGTAAAATACTGTGTGGTGATCACAAATATACTTAAAGTTTTACAAACCAGTTAATAGTAACTTACAAACCTTGATTATTATCCTGTTATACATTCTGCAATTCATATTTGCACTTTAACAGTATAGCCGTTTTTATATATATAAAAGGCATTAATTATATCTTACACACAATTGACAGAAATGTTTGTACTATACAAGACAGAATTCATCTTGATCCCAACAATCTATTTTTAAATAATACTCTTAATTGAAATCAGAAGGTATTTATAAACAAGTCAATAGCATAGTTTCTTTACCAGAAAATGTTGTAATGTTTAACTTCTATGAGATGCTAATTTAAGTGACATTTACATCAATATTTTTCAATGTATAAAGTAAGAATTACTTACTTTTAAACGTGGCAATTTGAGAAATTCCTCCTGGTCAGAGATTTTCAATAAATGCTCCTGAATATAGGCATCAATCTTGCTCAATAAACGTGCATCAGTCATACTGCTTGCAAAGTTTCGATAGGAAATGCAGCTTTCAACATTCATTTTGGAGAGCAAATAATCTCCACAAACCTTGTTAAAAAGACATATAATTATGTTATTTTATTAAGGGTACTGCACAAAAACTTTTCATTATTAACATTTTAAGGCTGACTAACTTGCCAAGACAATAGATATGTTTTGCCTCTTTAAGCTCTTATCATTTTAGTACAAAACAAAGAAACAATCAACCCTTTACTGAAACTAGCCTCATTCACATACTAGTTATTTTGCCCGGCCTTGCCAGGCAGGTATTTTTTTGTTGGTGGTGGTGGTGGTGTGATTTTGGGCCCTGCAGAGGGGGACAGGGAAGGTGTGTGTGTGGAAGTGATCCGTCCCCCTTCCCTGTCTTCGTCCGGGGGGGGGCAGGGAAGGGGGGATGTGGAAACGATCCATCCCCCTTCCCTGTCTTTGCCCGGGGGTGAGGTGGGGGTGGGAGGCAGGTAAGGGGGGAGATGTGGCTGGAGGGGCATCAGGGCATGTGCCCACACAAGGTAAGTATAGCTGGCTCATTACGGGATGGGCTGGGCGTGTGCGGACACGCATGGCCCAACCCATTCTTATAGGTATAGATTGCATGTATTCATATTAATGTACTGTTGTAACCACTTAACCAAGTAAAATTCATAATTGTGTAGAAACAGGCCCAGCTATTTAAGACAATAGACTTATTATAGCCAGACACTACATGAAAATAAAAAGGGAAAGTGCTTTGAGTACTCAAAACACTATCTATTGACATTCCTAGTAAGATGCTTTAAGTGCCTGTTCACATTAGAATATCTCCAAATTTGTGAAAGGATCACGCTTGCCACTACACTTTATATCAGGAGGTCTCAACTGTTTAAAGCCAGGGGCCGGGTCACACTTCTTCAGACAGCTTTGGGGGCCAGGCAGCCCTTTCTCCACCACATGGCACTTCCTGGTGTGGTGGGCCACATGAAATGGTGCCGTGGGCCACAGGTTGAGAATCCCTGCTTCATATAAAGTATCCAAACTTATACCTGCTTCACTCTCTCCATCTTCAGCTTCTTTGCTGCTGAGTACACATCTTTCACCAGCTCTTTATCAGCCTTCAGTCTATGAAAATTACATAGTTACATTAAATTTTTATTCTAAAGAGAATAAGGCAAGTCAGGTAAACTACCTATTATATATACATAAAAATCCACTTACTGAGCAGTATAGGCATAATTTAACAAGACCTCAACAGCCTCTGGATTAAGCTCATCAAATTTTACATGGGAAACTCCATGGGAATCGCTGTCATTGTTAAAGATTTCAAATAGATAAGGACTGCAGCAAGCCAGCACTGCTCGGTGTGCCAACATTTCATGTCCACATACCTTTTATTAAAACAAGACCAAACATCCATGTTTAAACTGTGAACACATAACATAAAGTATTCATGATAGTACAATAAATAAAATTAACTATAGATTAAAAAGAGTCTAACGTAGGGGTGCCCAAACTATGGCCTGGGGCCCGGATGTGGCCCCCGACACCAATTCATCCAGCCCACGAAACCCTCATCACTCCTGAAGTGGAAGTAAAACATGCCCGTATGGGCGCGTTTTACTTCCACTTCCAGGAACGACGAGGGCTTCGTGGGCCGGATGAATTGGTGTTGGGGGCCACATCCAGGCTTCAGGCCTTAGGGACCAGCTCCCTGAACCATGTGATTGCCCCATTGCCCAAAAATTTTGAGCGCCCCTGGTCTAAACTCTTTAATTTAGGATCTGGCCAAAACTAAGCATTTTACAGTCTCATTCCTCTCAATGTTAGAGTTAAGTACATATCTAATAAATATGTGTCACTTAATCATATTCAATCTGAACTGAAGTATATCTATAAATTAATTTAAAAAAACTAAACTAACATTTCAAAAGAATTCCTAGTACTTGTGGGTGAGATGATATATGTGAGGAACCATGAAAAATGAGATTTTAAGATTATATCATTTTGTGTTTTAAATTACCAACATTTAAACTGCCCGAACTTTAAAGAATTTCAAACATTCTAGAGCAGGGGTGGCCAAACTACAATCTGGGAAGGGGGCTGGATCCGGCCCGCGGCACCTAATAATCCATGTTTATGATAGCTGCAGGTACATTTACAGCAGTGTTTTGTGCATGTTTTACTTCCACTTCTGGAGGGAGGAACCATGTGACCGGCCTGCGGCCTGAAAAGTTTAGCCACCCTTGTTCTAGAGCTTCAACACTGCCATGCTAAAGACAAAAAACAACAGCAAACTAAAAATAAAAAAACCTTCTCAGATGACCAAGTGTTGAGTTACCTGGAGTCTAACGTCACAAAACTGGCCACTTTTGCGCAAAGCATTTAGCTTAGCAACAGATGACTCAATAAAATTTTCATCTTCAAACATCAAATAGCCGTTAGGAATCATTTTGTTGCTTCTGTGACTAAAAAGAAGAAAAATCTGTGATAAAATTGAATATTTCCTTTATGCTGAACATCCTAAAGACTACAGTCTATATTTCCTCCATCAAGCTATCGTAATAGCTTGTGCACGATATCCAAAAATGCTTCCTCTTACTCAGGTACTTACATACACTGTATCTATAAGTTACACATGTGTACGTATAACTGGAAGGGGATGATTCCACGGAATCTCCCAGCAATCCCTTTGTGGAGAGCACATGGACCAGGTTGCCAGTGCCCTCAGTTTAAGTTGGGTTTACAATATAATGAAGTAGTTGCCACAAAAGAAATTACCTTTAAACAGAGGTAAATCCAAAGGACTACAGGGCCAGAATTCTGAGACTATTATGGTGTTACAATGACAAACAAGCTTCTAGTTGTGTTATCTAGTTGTGTTATCTGAGACTATTATGGTGTTACAATGACAAACAAGCTTCTAGTTGTGTTATCTAGTTTTTGAAAGTATTAACTGCCTTACCTTCCAATCAACTTTATGCTTAACAGCCTATTTTAATTTAAAAAGTAGTGCATGGACTCATCTCTTTTCTTTTTTTAAAAGCTTCATATGCTTCCCAGCGTTTTGAAACAAAAGCCAACTTACAATCATTCTGGATGCACCTTGCTTTCAAGACCAGAACAGAATGAGCAAGAACAGGAGAGTAATTGCCATATCAGGAAAGCGTAGGAGGGAGAATTGCCCAATCATTAATCTATAGATGCAACGTTTTAGATGGCCTGCTATACAGTGAGAATTGCAATTGTTTCCTAGGACAATAGTTTACACTGAGTGATAGTATATTTGTTCACTATGATCTAACATCTATAAATTGTTGCTCAGGTATCTGCCAATATACAGAACTTACCATTTCATTTTCTTGCTTTCTTTTGTTAAAATATAATGGCTTTGCAACATCCATATGGAAGAAAGCTGCTTACCTAAGCAATGCAGAATCCACTGGTTTTTATGATTAAAAGCCACATCACACAAGATTGTATTGCACACAACCATATAATTCAGTAACAGCTTACCAAATAAACTGATGCTGTGGTTTTATAAATAGGAGACCTTAAATATTCTGAAGTCTGGTTGTGTTAATATACAGTGCGTCAATTTAGATTTCTTTGCTGGTGAACAGAAATTGCAAAATCCAGGCGACTGTGTTTTCTGAACTGATGTCTCCAAAACTACCAGGCTTTCAACTGCTGTAATCGAGTCCTTAAAAGCTATAGATACGAATTTCTTCTGTGGTAGTCTTGCATCATACTCTGCAAATAGAAAGCAAATATTAAATGAATAAATCTGATATTGTGCTTTTTCAAATCCATTTAGAAATTCCCTTTATCTAGAAAGTAGAATCAATTTAGAACTTCCCTTTGAACAGTACATAATAGAAAGAGAAGGAAAATTCTCACTGATGTTTTCTTTCTAGAATTAAATGGTTTTATTCGACACAAATACCAATTCATGTTCAGTTATGGAACTCATGAGATAATTTTACATGCATTTACCAAATGTAGTAAAAACTAACAAACCCTACACTCAGCAAACTCCATCAAAAGATCTAGTTTTTGAAGTAGAGCTGTGTGATTTTACACTGACACATCAAGCAAGAAACAAAATGAAACATGAAAAAGTCAAAACATATTGGCACTTTAAAGATTACATACAACAGTTAGTCTTTAAGGTGCCACAATATTTTTTTCTTTTTTTATTTTTGCTTTTGTTCTGTTCTTTTTCTTATCAGATACTTTTTAGATTTGTATTCCAAACCTTTAGTTACACTCTACCAACATTTCAGTTACAGTTTATGCTACTACAGCTTGACCCAAGAAACTTGAATATAGGTCAGACAGAACAGTAGCACTTAATGCCGTTAAATCTTATTTGTAAATGGCTCAAATATTTTGGATAAACCACTGAACATCTGTAGCTGCAGATACAAATTATTGTCTAATGTGTAAAAATGCAAACAACAATTTCACTGAAATTCAAAATCTTATCCATTAAACAAAAAGCACTGATGAAAAAGTTGATCTCAATCTCATAGAATTCTTGGCAAAGACTTCCCAATGATGTCCTGATCTTTTTGAAAAATGACTGTTATACCATGCAACTAATAATACAAAACACAATACCATCTGGTAAACAAATGCTAATCTATGTAAACTTTATATAAGTAATACAACTGAAGGATTGCAATTAAATGAAATAGAGGCAGTAGGTGGGGTTTTTAGGATTAGGGACAATGGAGAAACAACAGAAGATATCTGTGTAAGCAAGGATGACATCTAAAGGTGCTATCTGCAAAATGTGTTTTCAAAAGTTTTTAGTTTATTTTCAGAATATAAACGGCCTTGGCTGCATTTTGCTATAATTTACAGCAAAGCAAATGAAACATTATGCTTGGCAGGAAAAGCACAAAAATATCCAGCAAGCAACCACTGAAAGTCTTTCTGGGTAGACACTGAAACCCTGCATTATATATGCTGGTGCACTATAGATATTAAACTGCAACTACCAACAATCCCAATCATCATGGCTGTTTCCTCATATATTTTAGAACTAGAAATTCCTTTCAGTTGTTTCTCTACTGTACTATCTGTTCAGTCCAAAGGTGACTCAATTGTGGGTCCCAGGTCATATGTAGACCCAGAGACTTTTCTGCTCCTCTAGATCTCTCTAAAGCTTTTCCACTCCTGGAAGCCTCTAAGAGAAATGGCTCTACCCTATCACATACCCCTGTGCCCAAATGGTCCATCCAAAAGACTAGAAATAAATGTTTAGCCACTTCCTGTTTGTTTTTTCTGGTAAATTTCTCATTTGGGGGCTGGTCTGGCCAGATGAGCCCTAGAGTGGGAAATGGATACCACCACTCATAGATATTGCTCTATTTTATTCCACAATTTCCTGGATTAAGTCTGGGGATTTCAATTAGTAGCAAAACAGAATGTTTTGCAGTTTTGTTCTTCATTATATTTATATCCTCTAAAGCAGGGTTTCCCAACCTTGGGTACCCAGGTGTTCTTGGACTTCAATTATCAGAAGCCCAAGTCAGCACATCTTGCTGATCAAGCCACTGGAAACTGAAATCCAACAACATCTGGGGGTCCAAGGTTGGGAAACCCCGCTCTAAGTCTAAAGGATGGGATGGGAAACACGAAATTATTGCAAGTTTGTGAACTTCACCTCTCAGCATGATCTATGCGGGCTAGCACTGATGAATACAGCAATCTAATCACATTTGGAGGGCAAAATGTTTCCTACCACGTAGTAACATATAGATTCTGCTTTTTGTTGCCTCAAGTCACATAATTCTAACATACCAGTATGTATCAATATTCAGTTGGTCTATTATTTTCAGGGTGGATAAAAATCAATGCTTTTATAAAAAAAATCAAAAAAATTGATTTAAATCGATTTTTTGATTTAAATGTTTTTTGAGGAAAAATCTCTCTAAAGATCGTGTTCTAGTTAAGATACATTATAGTCCAAATGTTATTCATCATGAAATTAGTTTTTGATTATGTGGCATAATGCTGTATTAATCCATTCACAGTGTCATGCTCTCCCAGAGGTTTCTGATTATTTGTGGCGATTTTTCTATCTAGAAGGTATCAAATCAAATGCTTGGTTTTGCTGTTTTCAAAACTGTGCATTTGGATCTGCAACGATAACTTGCCTCCTTCATAGCAAAAAATGTTACAAAATAAACATCAGAATTGAGAAAAAGACCTTAATCCCATTGTTCCTCTGCAAATCTATGTACACAGAATCAACCTACTTACCTCTTAAGTGCTGCTACATTTTAAGAAGTTCAATGGATAGAAGGCTGTTTGGAATGGAATAGCACAAGGAGCAAAGTTTGAGGAGGGAGGGGCAAGCAGTAAAATAAAAGTGAAATTTTTTGAGGACGGAACTTTGCATCTTGAGATCTTTATTTGTATAGCAGCCTGAAGTTTATCATATGGACCTGGCTGATGTAGTCAATGACTGTCAGTCTAAGTTTTTTTTTTAAAATATATTTACCACATCAGTTAACAAACATAGATGTTTAAGCAAATATAAGCATATATAATGCTATATAATGTTATTGTTTTGGTTAAATAAAACTATTTAAATGTTAAGGTAATATAAACGATTAACCTATTAAACTGGATACTTCACCTTGCAGTAATTTCATAATTATCTATGTATTTCTAATGGTATATAACCACCAAATCAGTAATTTTCTGATATAACTGTAAAACTACTGTAATCTGAAAGGTTATTATTCTAAAAATGAAACTGTTTATCTGGTTGTAAATATTAAGATTAAAACAACTCCAGCAAAAATAAGTCTTTATGTAGAAAATCAAGATTTAAATCGAGCCTTACTGACTAGTGATTTAAATCATGATTTTAAAAAAGTGATTTAAATCAAATCCACCCTTATTATTTTTATTTATAACTCTATTCTATATAACCTTCCACACTACTATGGAAAATCAAACTACTATTTTACTTAAGATGTCCTGTATTGTGTAATGCTCTATTGACTGTTTTAACTTGGCTTTTTTATGGCTAAAGTAAAAAACAAACAAACCAAGAATAAATATTGACTTTCTTCCTTTTTCTTGAAAACTGCCTAAAATAAATGTTGTAAAGAAACCCATTGCTAGAAGAAATCCCAGCTAACCTATCCTGTCTTTTTTATTTTTATTCTTGTTTTTAACTACTTTTAAGTTAAATTATTTCTAAAACCTTGAAAAAGAAACTCCTGCTCAAATTGGCTCCTCACTGAAAAAGAAAGACATCTAGTTCAACCTCCTGCCTGAAAGCTGTCCATCCAATACTGCTGGGCAGAGAAAACTCTGTGCTGGGGCAACCTCATGGGTGCCCATAGAGAGGGCTCCGAGTGCCACCTCTGGCATGCGTGCCATAGGTTCGCCAACACTGACTTAGGCAACCAAAGCTGTTAGTCATCAAGGTTGTCAGGTTAGTTAACTGCTGCCTGACAACTGTGTTGAGTGGCTGGCAGAATGGTCTACTCTATTACCATAGCAAGATAACCTGGACAGACTGGTATCCTTCCAGTTATACCTCAGGAGGTGGCGAGTACTCCAATGATGGAGCATTCAACAGAAACTGGACAACCATCTGTCAGATTTGTTTTGCTTTGGCTTCCTGCACTGAGCAGGGGATTGGATTATTTGGACTCATAGGCCCCTTCCAACTCACTTATGCTAGGAATAATTTTCACTTTGAGATTTTAATCAAAGCAGTAGGCGCAGAGAATATCCCTTTTCCAATTTAACCTATCCCACAAACTGTTATTACACTTATTTATTTATTAGATTTGTACCCCGCCTTACTCGCACAAGTGCGACTCAAGGCGGCTCCCAACTTACACTTGTGGAAGGGAGAAGAATGGAAGTATATTTTCTCTGGTGATGAACAAAAACATATATCAAATGATGGGGTACTATGTCACCATTAGGCCCTCACAACTACTTTAGAGAGAAAAAGCAAAATTACCTCCTAATACTAGAAACTGGCAACCATACTATCCTTTGGAACAAGGTACATATTACATATTACATGGAAATTCATGTTGCAAATCTCCAGGGGCAATCAGAATTTGCAACTCTGAGCAGAAGAGTGGCAAATAGGTGGGTATTTAACACTTTCTATTCAATTTTCCCATTGATCTCCTAAAGAGTTCCAGGTGTAAATTAGGGGGAATAATAATGTGGGGCACTGGTGATGTGGTGACCCCCACCTACTGGCTGATATAGTAATATTGCTCCCTTGCTCTTTTTAGTTGTTGGACTAATTTTTTATTCTATTTTAATTGTTTTTTTACTGGTTTTAAGTTTTTTTATAGTTCTCTAGTGGGATTTATGTAGTTCATGATGTAATTGTTGTACACCACCCAGAGTTGCTTGCCGAATTTAATAATAAACAAACAAAGAAATAAAGAAGGAGCGGAGTACAAAAATAGTTGTTTTATATAGAATCATCTTTCTTTACTTCCCTGTACAGCTCAACATCATAACAATGCCATAATAAGAGCATTATTGCACACATTTAAAGGCAACATGAACTTTCCCTCTTTATTTCAAAACAATCCTGATATTTCCAAATCATGCAGCTCTACTGTTATAGGAACAGACTACGCACCCACCCCTGCTCACCTCTTAAGCCAAACCCTTTCATAACACTGCAAAAATATAAAAGCTAAATACTGTCAGCATTTTCAGTCATCACCCTATAGCTTTTAACAACAGCAACTGCAATTACACTTACTGTATATACTAAAGTATAAGTCTACCTTTTTAGCCCCCAAAATGAGGTCTAAAAAGGAGATTTGACTTATACTCAGGTCAACAGCCCTAAGGGTCCCAAAACCGCGCTGGATTGAGATGCGTCGACCGACAAGATGGGGGAATTGGGCACTTCTCAAACCGGTGCAGAGAAAATCCTTTATTTCAACATGGGGGAACAACACTACCGTAATCACTCAAAAACACACCCACACAAATGTCTCAATTAATTAATTTTACTGTATTCTCATGTATTTTAATTCTTAAAACGCACTAGCAGCTGTTGCATTTTCCACCACCCCTTATACTCGGGTCAAAATATTTTCCTAGTTTTAGAGGTCCAAATTAGGTAATTCGACTTCTATTCAGCACGACTTATACTCAAGTATATATGGTATTTACTCTCTGGGCTGTTTACAGGTAATTAGCATTTTAGCCCCAACATGCTGGGTACTCATTTTACCAAGGATGGAAGGCTAGGTGAACCTTGATCCCCATCCATCAGGATCGAATTCACAACATTTTGGCTGCAGTACAGCAGTTTAACCATTGGGTCACCTGGGCTCTTTTCTTTTTTTAGAAGTATTCTTTGCATTGAATGCAAATTGGCTGTTACTGAATGGGTCACATGATTGTAATAAACATATTGATAGTCAATCATCAAATGAAGAAAATACTCAAGGAAATTTGAAACTGTTAAAATATCACTAGTTTTCACAAATATGTTCAAGGTCATCCCCAGCATTAACTAAATGGAAAAGAGGGTTAAAACAACCTCCCTTTCTTTGACGTTTGACTGATATCCGCTACTCTGTGTAAAGGGGAGTAGGAAGATAAACCAAGGCTTTAATAAATGATATTACAACAGTATTATTTCTCCTCCTGAAGCCAAAGAACAAGGCAGGTGAAATACTAGCCCAGTGATGGTGAACCTTGGCACTCCGGCTGTTCTGGAACTTCAATTCCCAGAAGCCCTGATCAGCATGAGTGCTGACTTAGGCTTCTGGCAATTGAAGTCCAAGAACAGCTGGAGTGCCAAGTTTAGCCAGCAGGGGACTAGCCCCTGTATGAGGTCTGAGTCCTTTACTCCATGACGTCTTCCTCACTGTATGTACACACACCTCCAAATCACATGATCTTTCTTATGCCACAACCTCTAGATTGGCTAGTGAACTTTCTCTTTCACCCAATTATGTTTCACCAGAGAAAGCCTACTGGAGCAGACAGGTTTCCATCCCTTGAGCACTAATAATAATTCTTTGTCAGAAATTGTTCTTGGTTGAAAAGATTTTTGCTGGAGAACCTCCACTCAGAGGATGCCTGAATGAGGCTCCTTTCATGCCCCCAAGAGCTGGGACAGACGGGCATTCAAACCCTGGATCTCAAACTGCCGACCTTCCAGCTAACAATGCAAGCTTCTTAATCACTGAGCCATCGCAGCCCCTTCCTTGAGCACTGCAACAGAATGTAGCAACGTGGAACAGGAACAAAGACAAAGCAGAAGAAAAAATCTACTCACATAAGGAACGATTTGTATTCCATATAATTTCTCAGGACTCATGAATTCTACCATAATTGCAGGTTTTTCCTCTTTTGGATTGGGTGTGTGTATCCTTATCAGATAAAACATAAAGGCTGGTTTTCCCATAAGCTTTACAAAGCCAATCTTCCAGAACCGACCATAATGAGGAAGATAAAATACTGCAAAGCAATGGCAGCACATTGGGTTAAGTCAGAACCTGCACTTTAGTTTAGAAATCTGCCTATCAATGGGGTCCGATTTACAAGAAAAAATACCCAGACAATTTAACATGGTTTTAATTTAACATTCCATGATTTTACAAGAGAGGTTACTGCTCCATTAATTGCTACCACAGTCGGCAAAAAAACAAACAAAACAAAAACAGCATTTTAAGAGACAATGGGATTTGAAGATTTAGCAGGTCCTTCAATCTACATTTTTTTAAAATAAAAAAAACCATGCTCAACAACAGAAAAACCTCAGCAAGCATACAAGTCTGAGTTTAATCTGGCAGGGCAGGTTAAGTCACTCGTTTTGTCCCTTGCCTTCCAGCCAAGCCCTATAAGCAAAGCAATCTATTTCTCTTTAATAAACCGAGAATCTCAGGCTACCACACAAAAAACGTTGTCACTTGCTCAGCCAGGGTAACGCCCACCACTGCAACAACCCACATCACGAATGAAAAGCGTGACGGCCACAAGGTTATTATGCTCTTTTGATGGTCAGAAGAATACCGCACCACCTGCGCGTCTCGAAACCACCACAATCCCGATGATGGGGAGAGGCGATGCCCACCCATGGCTGGGAAAACCTAAGCAGAAATCAAAGAAGGACGACCACCCCCAGTTCTCAAAACAGCACATTTTGCCAGGGATTGTCAAGTATCCGCACGAAATCACTCCTCCCCACCAGTTCGATCCTCGTGGTCTCTTCGGAAATCATACTGCCCGTTTCTGTCGCCATTTGCCCCTTATTTGAAAGGACACTCCTTGTCTTCTAACACAAAACCTAGCCAAGCCGTTCCTATGGCGCATTTGGCCTGCTCAAAGCACCCTCTTCTTGGCAATCCACTCGAAAGCCACTCGTATCCGACTCTAGGGTTCAGTGCTCATCTGTGTTTCAAAGCCGAAGATCCAGCGCTGTCTGCTTCTGCAGACGTTTCCGTGTGGTCATGTGGCAGGCATGACTAGACACCGAAGCGCACGGAACGCTGTTTACCTTTCCCACCGAAGGGGTCCCTATTTATCTCCTTGCAATTTCTTGCTTTTCGAACTGCTAGGTTGGCAGGAGCTGGGACAAAGACGGGAGCTCATTCCGTCCTGCAGGACTCGGGCATCGAACTGCTGATCTTCCGCCTCCCAGTCAGCATCTTAGCCACTGGAGCCACTGCACCCCACCCCCATAAAGCACCTCTGTATCCTCTACTCACTTTCTCCCAAACCCAACCGCACTTTTGAATCTCTCTCTCGCTTTTTGGGAGGGGGGGGGGTGGCTCCCAAAGCCGTGCTTGGGATCCACGGATCGTTTACTCTAAAGGAAGCACAGCGCGATCATCAGTGATCGCTTTACGAGAGGGTTCCAAGCACGTTCCCTCAAAAGGGGATGTCGTGTGTGGAGCTTTCTTCCCTCATGGATCGCAGCCCTTCAAAGCCTCCTCTTCTTCCGTGTGTCCAGGCCAGACGTGAAACTGCCAAAACGAAGGTGTGCATATAAATTAGGTATATAAAAAAGGGGCTCCAAAGCGCGCGTTCATTCTGCACTTCCTTTCGCCTGTCAGAGAGATCAGCCGGCAACACATGGGGGTGGCCATTATACCACAATTAAAAACACAATCTTCGAGGAGGCTCTTTCAGCGATGGTGAACCTTGGCACTCCATCTGTTCTCGGACTTCCAATTCCCAGAAGCCCAAGCGAATTCACACGAATGGGTTTTACTGGCAGCTAGAGTGCCAAGGTTCGCCATCATGGTTCTATACAGAATGAAATATATTCTCCCCCCCACCCCCCACGTTTTTACCTGATGTCTCTCAACGCACACAACAGGGCTCATATTGAGAAGGTCCAGGCTGGAGAGGAGGAATGGAGACTTCCGCTTCTGGGGTGCCCCCGCCGCCGTGAAAGGGGCTAAGAAGGCGCCACAGAACACCGGGAGGAGGAGAAGGAGCACAATTAGGCAACGTTGGAAGGAGTGAAGAAGAGGGCAGGGGGGCGGCAGCTGAGGTAAGTAAGAAAGCAAAGAGGAGCGCCGGTCTGGTAAGCCTCGCTTTCTCGCCCGCCCACCCAGCCACCCCTCGACTCGAGCTTTGGTCGCGCCGAACCCAAGGAGAGAAAGGCGGCAAAAGGGACAGACGCCGTGAGAGGCAGAGGGAGGGAGCGACCAAAGCAGAGAAAAGGGGGTGGGTGGGGACTGGGACCCGAGCCTGCGTGCGCGCGCGCCACGAGAACGACGGACTCAGAGAAAGAGACTAGACAGAGACAGGAAAGAATCCACCCCTTCTCGAACGCCGCAGCTCCTTCTGTGACTAGTGACGGAGGAGCCGGGTTGCTACCACTCCCCCCACCCCTCCTCGCGGTGACGAGTCACTATCCGGGAAAATAACCCTCCGCGGTGGCCGGAATGTGGCGGTTGGGCGGAGGGGGAAAGACGCGATCCGAAAGAGGGAGAGAACGGGGCTACGGATTGGCCCACCGCTCCGGCGCGCGAGAGGAGGGGAAAAAAAAGTCCCACCTCGCGACGGCGCGAGGCTGCTGCGTGGTTATTTTCCCTCCCCTCCCTCACCCTCCCTCACCCTCCGCCCGCCCGCTTGGTGCAAAGAAGTGGGTCAGTAGAGGCGGATGGGGGCGGTGTGTGGTTATGGCGGCTGTTGCTGGCTGCTGTGAGAGCGGGCATGTTGGCTGACCTTGGCTTGTGTTTTCCTCCAATAAATAAATAAATAAATGTCCCCTTTCATGTTTCCTTTTGTTGGCTGCTTCTACTTTCTGCCCCCCCCCCCCTCAGGAGCAAGTGGAGAGGATATCGTTAACTTTCAGTAAGAAATGACTGGGTTGAAAGGATTTTTTTTTGCTGGAGAAACTCCACTCAGGGACGCCCAAATGAGTCTCCTTTTATGTCCTCAAGTTAGTGGGCCGTCGGCCAGTCACGGTTCAGGAGGCTGGTCACTAGGGCTTGTGGGCCAGATCTGCCCACCCCCCAATGCCAATTCATTCGGCCCATGAAGCCCTCACTGCTCACGGAAGCGGAAGTAAAACGCACCCGTATGCTTCCTGGAGTGATAAGGGCTTTGTGGGCCAGATCTGGCCCCCAGGCCATAGTTTGGGCACCCCTGGTATAGAGTAATTGGGCATCGAGGTATGGAGTGAATCTGCCTTCTGAGTTACCTAGTCTTCTGATCTAGGTCAGAGGAGAAACTGCCAAAAATGAAACCCCCTTCCATCCATTTCATAGTTTAGCCAACATTAGGTAGCTGTTGCCCAGCCCATGGTACGCCCAATTGTGGTTCAAAAAATACCACAATCTTTGAGAAGGCTCTTTCTGTGTACCCTGTGTTAGATAAAGGTCACCCTTGCTCGAAAGCCAGTCGTGTCCAACTCTAAGGTTCAGTGCTCATCTCCGTTTATTGCCAAAGAGCCAGTGCCATCTGTGTCTGCAGATGTTTCTGTGGTCATGCAGCAGTCCAAGAGGACTCCAATGTGGCTTACAGGAGCTGTTCGGGAAGTGAGCAAGAGCAAGAAAAGCTCATTTAGAAGATGGAAGGCTTGTCCGAATGAGGACAGCAGGCAGAAACATAAATTCTGGCAGAACAAATGCAAGGCAACAATCAGGAAAGCAAAGCAAGACTTTGAGGAGCGTATAGCTAAAAATACTCAGAGAAATAACAAAGACTTCTTTAAGTACATTAGAAGTAAGAACCCAACTAGGAAGGCCATTGGACCATTAGATGACAATGGAAGGCAAGGGGTTATTAAAGAGGAAACAGAGATTGCAGAGAGACTCAATGAATTCTTTGCTTCAGTATTCACTGAAGAAGACAGAGGCCACATGCCCAAAACAGAGCCTATCTTCGTAGGGAGGGAAACCGAAGAATTAAGCCAGATAGAAATAACCAGGGAGGAGGTCCTTGCATGTCTTGTTAAACTAAACACTAACAAATCACCAGGACCAGATGGCATCCATCCACGAGTTCTCAGGGAACTTAAAGATGAAATTGCTGATCTCCTAGCCAAAATATATAATATTTCCCTCAAATCAGGCTTTGTGCCTGATGACTGGAAGGTAACGAATGTAACACCAATTTTCAAAAAAGGATCCAGGGGTGATCCAGGAAATTACCGACCTGTCAGTTTGACATGTGTCCCAGGTAAAGTGATGGAAACCATCCTAAAAGATAGAATTAATAGGCACATAGAAGAGAAGGCGCTGCTAAAGGAGAGCCAACATGGCTTTTGCAAGGGCAAATCATGCCTCACTAATCTGTTGGAATTTTTTGAGAGTGTCAACAAGCATGTGGATAAGGGGGATCCAGTTGACCTTGTTTATCTGGACTTTCAGAAGGCTTTTGACAAGGTCCCACACCAAAGGCTCTTGAACAAACTTACCAGTCATGGAATAAAGGGACAGGTCTTGTCCTGGATCAGCAACTGGCTAAGGGACAGGAAACAGGGTAGCACTAAATGGACACTTCTCCAAGTGGAGGGAAGTAAAGAGTGGGGTCCCCCAAGGTTCAGTACTGGGACCCCTGCTTTTCAACCTCTTCATAAATGATCTAGAGGTAGGAGTAAAAAGCAAGGTAGCCAAATTTGCTGACGACACTAAATTATACAGGGTAGTGAAAACTGTGAGAGATTGTGAGGAGCTCCAGAGGGATCTCTCGACACTGGGGGAGTGGGCAAAACAGTGGCAAATGAGTTTCAACATTAGTAAGTGCAGAGTGATGCATGTTGGGGCAAAGAACCCCAATTACATTTATAAACTGATGGGGTCTGAACTCTCTGCAACAAACCAGGAAAGGGACCTTGGTGTCCTGGTGGACAACTCAATGAAGGTGTCAACCCAGTGTGCCTCAGCAGTGAAAAAAGCAAACTCAATGCTAGGGATCATTAGGAAGGGTATAGAAAATAAGTCAGCAAGTGTCCTTTTGCCTCTTTATAAATCTATGGTGAGGCCCCATCTGGAATACTGTGTACAGTTCTGGTCGCCATACCTCCAGAAGGATATTATGGAGCTGGAAAAAGTGCAGAGGAGGGCAACCAGAATGATTAGGGGACTGGAAGACCTTCCTTACCATCTGAGGCTGCAACGGTTGGGCCTCTTCACTCTTGAACGACGACGTCTAAGAGGTGACCTGATTGAAGTTTATAAAATCATGCACGGTGTGGACAAAGTAGATAAGGAAAAACTGTTTTCCCTATCACATAACACTAGAACTAGGGGACACTCCATGAAACTTTTGGGTACTAGTTCTCAAACAAATAAGAGAAAGTACTTTTTCACCCAGAGGATCACTGGTCTATGGAACTCCCTGCCAGAAGAAGTGGTGACAGCTGTCAGTCTTGACAGCTTTAAGAAAGGATTAGACAAGTTCATGGAGGACAAGAGTATCAATGGCTATAATTATGGATACTTAAGGACAACCTCTGGGTTGGAGAGATAGGCAGGATATCTCTCAATATCATTTCCAGGGAATCCTAAGCAGGTGAAGGCATCTCCTTGGGAATACCCTGAAGCAAATGGTGAGCCACTGTGTGAGACAGAATGCTGGACTGGATGGGCTGTGGCCTGTTCCAGCAAGGCTGTTCTTATGTTCTTATGTTCTTAAGACTAGACACGAGTGCACGGAGCGCTGTTACCTTTCCCACTGAAGCAGTACCTATTTATCTACTTGCAATTTCTTGCTTTTTCATAGTTTAGTTTTTCTCATAATTTAGGCAATTTCTTGCTTTCATACTGCTAGGTTGTCAGGAGCTGGGCCAGACAAAGGGTGCTAATTCCATTGTGCAACACTCAGATCTCGAAATGCTGCCCTTCCAGTTGTCAAGTTCAGCGTCTTAACTACTAAGCCACCGCAGCCCCATACCATGTGTTATATGGTGGCAAATGTGCATATATACCTTAGGTATACAAGGGGCTCAAAGCACTTAACAAATTTTACACTGTAACATTCCCAAACATTTTGCCAAGCTGGCCTCTGAGGTGATATTTGCCAAAATTTGCAGTAGTTTACCTTAGCATGGATTTTAGCCTGTGTATCTCAGGTCCAAATCCAACATCATTTTACGGACTATATCAACTTGGTTAAGTGCTGGACAACTTGTGCACATTTGTGAATAGAAGTTCTGTGGGAAGGAACTAGATTTACGTCTAAGTAAAGGTTGGGCTCATGTATTCAGAATAAGTGGTTGGTATTGTGTATTGCAGTTGGTGAGGTAGTAGGCACCTTATAGATTGTGGAGTGACAGTGCCCAGGCAAACATCTTTCTTTGCACACAACATCTTCAAGTGTCATATCGGTTCTGCCTACCATTCCACACCAGTCTCTCAGGTTCTTCAGACACGAGGTTCATCTACGTCCAGGGCTTCTTTTCCCAAGGATCGTTCCTTCTACAGCGAGTTGGAGTATTCTTTATGTCATTCCTCATGATATGGCCAAGGTATTGGAGCTTTCTTTGTTTAATGGTTCTACATTAGTGTTCCTGAAACACTTCTACATTAGTCACATGCTCAACCCATGATATCCTTAGCAGTCATCTGTAGATCCACATTTCAAAAGCTTTGGTTTTCTTTTCAGATGCTTTACTCAGTGTCCAAGCTTCTACTCCATAGAGCAATACTGGGAATATATAACATCTCACTATTTGGATCTTCATAGTGAAAATTTGATCTCTACTGCATAACAAATGTCACATTTTTATGAAGGTGGAGCTTGATTTTTCTATTCACATTTTAATTTTTTGATTAAAAGAACATTTGCAAGCAAACTTTTCCACAACTGAGGCGGACCCCGATTATTTAATATGGATGGCAGACTAGTGGGAGCCTGAACCTGAGATAGGCTGCAGTTCATTCGTATTAATAAGTGGCTCAGTGGTTAAAAAGCTCACCTTGTTAGCTGGAAGGCCAGCAAGTCAGCAGTTCAAGATTGGGGTACTGCATAACTGATTGAGCACCTAGGTAGGCTCATGCCTACCTAGAATTTCGAAAGGAAGACATTGCAAGCAGATAAATAGGGACCACTTAATTGGGAAAAAGATCATGGGACGTGAAAGGAGCCTTATTCAGGCACTCCCGGAGTGGAGTTTCTCCAGCAAAAATCCTTTCAACCCAGAATAATTTCTGGCACAAAATTATTAATATTTGCCTTAATGAAGGTGCTACCATAGTGCACAATTCTATAGATTTTCCCCTCTTGTTGTAGGCAATTAGCAGTAGCTTGACTAAACAGAGATGTTATGTTTTAGCCCTATATTGACACAACTAGACTTAGTGGAAAAACAGTAATACTGGGGAGAATTGAAGGTGCTGGTGGTGGAGAATATAGATAGATTTAAGTTTTTTAAAAGGAAGCCATGGCTTTGAGTTTACATTTGAGCAGGGATCTTAAGGATGAGACATTTTGGAGGTTACCAATTCATACGCATATCTGTCAAGTTTCAGGAAATTTTTGTCAAACCCCCGTATTTTACACTATTGCCCGCCATCATCCCGTATTAGTTAGACTGCAATTAGACTGGAGTTAGACTGGAGGCCAGCACAGGATAAACATAGCTGTCCAGTTTCCCGTTTTGGACGGGAAATTTCCCTTATTTGACAGGAATTTCCCGAAACTTGACAGGTATATTCATAAGATCGCCATAAGTTAGAAGCAGCTTGATGGCACATTACAACAATTTGCCAGCCCTCTCTAGTTTGGGTTCTTAATTAAAAACAAAAACACACATTATCTGGATTGCTTTTATCTTCTGGGCTAGAGACAACTCCCTGAGAAAGATATAAATGTATTACTTGTCTGTTCTGTAGAGATCACATGGGCCATTTTCTACTGTTTGAGGGTGAGATGACTGACAACCTGTGTACAGCCTGACACCGCAGAAATGTATGAGGTTGTTTAAAAGATAGTCGTTGATTTCTTCATACAAATATGTTGTAGTTAAAAAAATTTACCTTGCTGCTAACCATATTTGTGTACACCTTGTTATATGCACACACTCGTTAGCCAAATAAACTTTTATTGCAGCTTTATTCTCACATGGGAACATGTTGTAGGACTTTAAATAAGTGTCTGCTTTTGAACTACTCACACTAGCATACCCACTACAAAGACAAGCTTTTTTCTCCATTTATATATCTGATATCTTATTACGTACATTACCTTATAATGTCTTCATATTCATTTCGGCATTTGTCTTACATTCTATCAATCTTATGGTATAATGAATTTACAAAGAGGCTCACTAGAACTTCCTGAAATTAAATAAGGGCAGCACAAAAACAGCATGGAAAACTTCTAAGCAACAGGCACTGGTTAGCAATTTCAAGAGATGATTGCATGGGCTACTAACTCAACAGCTCTTGCTTCTGTGTCAGATGGTGTGCTATATAAAAGAAGTAAGCAGCTGATGTTCTCAGTTATCAGGCAGGTTGAAAAGGGGCGCCTAAAGGAAACTGTGGTCAACAGTTTTGCTGATAGTCCAAGTTTCAAAACAATGAATGATGTGCTGTTTTTAAATGGATATCCATTAAAAGAAGTTACTGGGGTTTATTTTTACCACATGTAATTATTTGCTGCCATAATAAACTGCATTAAACAGAATCAGAACTTTGGTCCACTTAACTCAGATTGGCTGACTCCTAGTCCTCTGGATAGTATTGTGTTACCTGTCAGTTATTTGGTTATTCCTCTTAGCAGAGTATGGGGTAGCAAAACAACAGAAGCAGCAACAGAGATAAATATGCAGAAATTAGCTCAGTTCTCATTAACCACTTGTTGAGTCCGGCGCAAGAAGTACTCTAACCAGCAGGATCAGGTTAAACTCATTGATTCTTTATTCAGCTCATAACTTGGACTGGGGACTATGTACAAGGGTGGCCTCTATATATACAGTGATTCGACCGTTACAAAACAAGATACATTTAGGCGGGCTTCCAGAAAACAAACAAAGTTCAATATTTCCCTCTTTGACAGTCATTTGAATTTTGCGCCTTTAGAAATGGCGCACATCTGCTCTTCCGCTTTGGCACAGTTTGTCTTTTAAACCTGAATTAGGCTTTGGACACAACATCCCTCCCCCCTTAGAGAGGAACGTAATCCTCCCAACGTTTGGGCAGACCACAAGTCCGATTGGGGTGCCTAAGAATCTCAGGTCTCGGTGCCGGCTCTGGGCGAACCCTGACTGGTTCTGAAGTGACCGGTGAACTGGATGCAGCCTCAATTACTGCCTCTGTTTCGAGTACCTCCGGTGGAGTCCTGGGTGTAGGGGGAACTGGTGTGAAGGGCAGTGGTTTGCTAAAGAGCTTCAACTTGAAATCCTGCTCATTGGTAGCAGTGGCTCCCCTCTGTGATTCGTTCTCTGGACTCACATTCCGACCTGGCACTCGTGGCCGAATTTGGTCGGCGTGTCTTCTCCACACAGTCCCATTGTCCAGTTGGACCCTGTATGACACTGGACCTGTCTGTTCTAAGACCTCACCTCCCGACCATGGGGATCCGGGGGCGTAATTCCGGCAATGGACTGGCTGTCTGACTAAAACCCTTTGCATTAGCAATGTCAATATTGAGACCCCTGTCCTCGAGACGGTGGGGATCCAAGTGGTCCAAGACCGTGGAAAATTTCCTCTTCATTATGAGGTCAGCTGGGGACAGCCCTGATGCTAAGGGGGTGTGTGATCCTGTAGGACAGTAAGAACTGGCACAGCTGCAATTCTAGGTCTCCAGCCCCCATGTGCTTTAAAGCATATTTGACAGTTTGGACCTGTCTTTCGATCTGTCCGTTTGACGCAGGGTGGAAGGGTGTGGCAGTAATATGCCTGATACCATTACGGCAAAGAAAATCTTGAAACTGTGCCGACATGAAGGTCGATGCGTTATTGGACACAATGATGTTGGGTAAACCAAAAGTACAAAACACTCTCCTTAACTTGCGGATTGTGACGCAGAGAAAGTCCTGAACACGGGGATGACTTCCAACCATTTGGAATTTGAATCTACGATAAGCAGAAATGTGGCTCCCCTGAAGGGACCAGCAAAGTCAATATGGACTCGCGACCAGGGACCTCTTGCGGTGTCCCACTCTCTGCTAGGAAGATGTGACTCCTCCGGCCTGGAGGCTTGACATTCCCTACAACACCTGACCCATGCCTCAGTGTTGAGGTCTAATCTGGGCCACCAAAAGTAACTACGTGCTAGCGCCTTCAACCGGACAATCCCTGGGTGGCTAACATGAAGTGTGCAAAGAACCTTGTTCCATAGCACCAACGGAACGACCACTCTGTGTCCCCAAACTAAGCACCCTTGCTCTAGGGACAGTTCATTACGTTTACTGTAAAACACCTTGAACTCATCAGGGACTGGTGGCGACAGCCACCCTTTCTGAACCCACATTGCTACCTTTGACAGGAGATCTTTCCTTGTTGCAGCCGCTATGTCTGCAGCGGATACTGGTGGAGAGTCTAACACCTCTAACATGAGGACCTGATGGTCTGTCTCAATTTTGCCCATGATCGCTACTGATGCTGGCACCTGGTCAATGCTGTAGGTCAAACTGGTATGCCTGTAGGAACATGGTCCAGCATGGTCCAGCACAGCATACACAGTGACAGGATTTGAGGAGTAGGTTTGTGAGGTACGAAGATGCCTAGCAGTGGCTTGTGATCGGTGATGATCATGAAAGCCCTTCCATAGATGAAATTGTGAAATTTCTTAATACCGGCGATTATTGCCAGTGCCTCTCTGTCGATCTGAGCATAATTTTTCTGAGCCGCAGACAAGGACCTGGAATAATAAGCGACAGGTGCTTCTTTCCCTCCCCCCCATGTCATGGCAAAGCACAGCCCCTACCCCCACAGGCGAGGCATGATGGATAAGGGGCTTCTGGTGGTCATAATGCGTATGAACAACATCTGATGTTAGGAGCTTCTTGACCTCATGGAATGCTTTGTCCTGACAAGGACCCCACCGCCACACAGTTTGTTTCTTTAGTAACTAGTGCAGTTGCTTGGCTACAGTGGCCTTACGAGGTAGAAATGAATGATAGAAGTTCAGTAGCCCTAAAAAGGCCTGAAGTTCAGTTTTTGAAGTTGGACGGGGAGTGTCCCACACAGCTTTTACCTTGGCATCAGAGGGCTTGATGCCTTCAGGGGTGATTTTGAACCCCAAGAACTGAACCTCCCATGAAAAAAAAAAACATTTGTCTTTTTTTCACACGTAACCCTGCATTTTGAAAACACTCCAATCTTTACTGAGTTTGGACTCAAGGTCCACCCTGTCCTTCCCGGCAATCAATACATCAACAAAATAAGGGAGCACCCCAGGGAGACCCTTTAGCAACCTTTCAACCAGGGCCTGGAAAATGCCAGGTGCAGCATTGACACCAAATTGTAGACGCTTAACATGAAATTCACCCCTATGGGTGGTGATAGTTTGACACAGTGCAGACTTGGGGGTGACAGGCAGTTGCTGATATTCCTGAGCTAATCTAGCTTGGCAAAACACTTCCCACCATGGAGGGTGGCTAGGAGGTGGCTGACCACTGGAACAGGATAAGAGTTAGTGTGGATAGCTTTATTAATTGTACATTTATAGTCTGCACAGATGTGGATGTCGCAATTGGCCTTGAGTGTGGTGATGATGGGGGTGTCCCATGAACCAAAGTCCACCGGCTCAAGAATGCCCTGAGAGACCAGTTTGTCAAGTTCTGCATCAATGCAGACTTTGAGTGCAAAGGGCACCCATCGAGGCTTCATACGAATGGGCTGGACAGTCGGATCCAGCTCAAAGTTAACAGGGGGCCCTTTGAACATACCCAGTCATGCACGAAAAACATCAGGGTAGCGTTCACAAGCAGCTTGGATGGGGTCAGCCTGCACCCCATGAATCCCCGAAAATGTGATTCCGCAGGGGCCCAAACCACTGTACCACCAAAATATTCCTACCAGCCTTCACCATGACCAGTGGAAGCTTGGCTGAAATGCCTTTGAAGTGCACGTCAAATGTGCTGATCCCGAGGACAGGGGGCCTTCTGGATTCACAACTGCTGCTCGAAGAGCAGGTGGTAGTCATGGCCAGGAGGGCCTTTGCACAACTTCGTGTTATTTACCAATTATGCCCGCTTATGGTCACTCACGCTCTGGTCACCTCCAGATTGGATCAATGCAATGCGCTCTACATGGGGCTGCCCTTGATGACCATTTGGAGGCTTCAGCTGGTCCAGAATGAGGCTGCCAGGGTGGTGATGGGGCGGGGGCAATATGCTCATGTCTCACCACTGCTTCGGGAGCTGCATTAGTTGCCAGTGTGCCTCCGGGTGCAATTCAAGGTGCTGGTTTTGACCTTTAAAGCCCTACATGGCAGTGGACTGGATACTTAAGGGACTGCATCACCCCAAGGTATTCTAACCGTCCTACGAGGGCAGACCGGAGAGGCTCGGTGCTGGTCCCTTCTACAATAGAAGCTCACCTGATGGGGACCAGAAGAAGAGCCTTTTTGGTGGCTGTCCCAGGCCTGTGGAACCTTCTTCCACCTGAAGTGCACCTCCAGTCAAAGCTGCTCACCTTTAGGAAGGCCATGAAGACCTGGTTATGCCAGTGGATGTGGGGGCCGGCAGGGGTGACGGCCCAGTCCCACTAGCTTATATAGTACCTTCAATTGACCTGTCTGATTTTATTCTCCCCCTCCCCCCACCTTTTTAAAAAAACCTTTTAATTCCTGTTTTAATTCCTTTTTGTCCTCTTAAGATGTTAGGGTGTGTATTGTAGGGTTTAGTTGTTTTATGATTCTTCTTTAGATAAGGGTTTTAATATTGTTTTTAGCTTTAGATGTCTTTTAGGGTTTTATTATGATACTAGCACAGGTTGCCCGGCATTGCCGGGTTGTTATAAACTGTGATCAGCTTTTTTTTTGTGGATTAAAAAATGAACAAAGGATGATATAATTGTTTAACCAAATAATTTTTTAGTTTGCCGGGCTGTTTTAAATTTATTTACAATTTCTTCGGGTAACATTTGGTAAGTAGATATTATTGTTTTGATTTTTTGAAACAATTTTTTTCATTATTTATTATTTTCATGGTTTTTAAAATATTTTTTAACAATTATGTTAATTTAACTTACATAACATCAACATATAGTTGTTTTTGTTTGTTTGTTCAAATGTTTAAATATACAAACATTTTTAATTTAAACTTTGTTACTGTATAATATTTAAGAAATGATTAATTTTAACTGTATAATTGTGTAAAGTGGTATAGAAATGTAAATATAATAATAATAAATAGATATTTTTCTGATGTTGTGTTGTTCTTGTGTTGTTTTCATTTTCTGTAAAACATAAGAAAGCATATTTAATTGCTTTACTTTGTGTTTTTTATGTTTCTTTTTAGTAATTTACCTTTAAATAGTTGTGCTTTGTAGCTGTTGGATATTTTGAAATTTTGATTTCCTGTAAAATGAATTTATTAAATTTTTGTTTGTGAATAAATTTAATGGCTTAATCAAAAAAAATTCTTATGGTTTCGTTTTATTTATAAAAGTATTACTTACTTTCAAAACTGTTATTTGTTGTTTGTTTTCTCCCATTGCTTTAATTGTATATTGTCTGTAAAATAGAGGAAATGCATTGTGTTATTGTTTTGAATTTATTCATAACTATGATCTTATGAATGTTTCATTTACCTGTTGATTGTGTGTTGGTGGCTTGTTGTTCTTGATTCTGTTTAGTTGTTATGAAATGATTCAGCATTAGCAGTGCTAATGGGATATTGATATTTGTTGGCGGATTTAACATGAAGAGAAGTTGTCTTTGAATGATAAAGTCTATTGGTATGATTGTTGAATGATTTTTGGTTTTGTTTTGTTCTTGTTCATTGTTTCTGATTTCTTCACCTTCTTTATTTTCTGTGATTGTGTAGTTTTTGTTTGCTTATAGTTTTTTTATTCTTTGTTTCTTTCTCTGGTATTTGTTTATTATTGATTTTTCAATTATTTTTTGAATTTGTTTGTTATGTTTTTCAGACATGTTGTCCTTATCATCATTTTTAAGTTTTTCTTGTTGTATTATTATTATTTTTTCAACAATTGGGATTTTGTGGTTTTTGTTCAGTATTGTAGATTCTGTTTCTTGTTGATAAAATGCATTTTTATTAGATTCTTGTGTTGTAATGTCATCTTCCTGTTTGTTTTTTGAATTTGTGCACTGTTTTTCATTTAAGATTGATCTTTTATTATTTTTCTCTATTTTTGAAATTGGTTTATTATTTATTTTTTAAAATAATTTCTTGAAGTTGCTTATTTGTAATTGTTTCATTTTGTTTTATCTCTTTTTTCTCACTATTTGTGTTTTTTGTTTGGCATCACAATTTCAATATTTTGTTGATTTTCTACATTATGTTCCGATTGTTGGTTTTTGAGTTCAGGTGGTTTCGTGTTTTGGTTTGTAATTTCTTTTTCTTGTAGTATTACCGGAAATTCCTCAGTTTGGAGTATTGTATATTCTTTTACTTTTGTGGTGTGCATAGAATATTCTTCATCTTCTTGAATACATAAATTTTGTTTTAAATTCTGTTTTTCATATTCTGAATTTGATTGTACTTTTTCTTGTTCTTGTTGTGTTGTTATGTTGTTATTTAGTATTGTTTCCATTTTTGAAACTAACATAGAGATTGGAGTGAATTTTTGTGGTCTTGTTACTATTAGTTGTGCTATTATTTCTTCATAGTCATCATATCCATGTAGTCTTTTTTGTATCTGATCAATAAGAACATAAGAACATAAGAACATAAGAACAGCCTTGCTGGAACAGGCCACAGCCCATCCAGTCCAGCATTCTGTCTCACACAGTGGCTCACCATTTCCTTCAGGGTATTCCCAAGGAGATGCCTTCACCTGCTTAGGATTCCCTGGAAATGGCATTGAGAGATATCCTGCCTATCTCTCCAACCCGGAGGTTGTCCTTAGGTAGCCATAATTATAGCCATTGATAGCCTTGTCCTCCATGAACTTGTCTAATCCTTTCTTAAAGCTGTCAAGACTGACAGCTGTCACCACTTCTTCTGGCAGGGAGTTCCATAGACCAGTAATCCTCTGGGTGAAAAAGTACTTTCTCTTATTTGTTTGAGAACTAGCACCCAAAAGTTTCATGGAGTGTCCCCTAGTTCTAGTGTTGTGCGATAGGGAAAACAGTTTTTCCTTATCCACTTTGTCCACACCGTGCATGATCTTATAAACTTCAATCAGGTCACCTCTTAGACGCCGTCGTTCAAGAGTGAAAAGGATTCTTTTCTGGATTCTTTACTGTAATATTTGTCTGGTCTGCTTGTTATTGTTACTTCAGGAATATTTATATTTTGATTATTAATTAATGTTTATGGGTCCATGTTCTGTTGTGGTAAGGTTGTTAAAAATAATGGTGTGTCCTGTTTTTAGCTTGCTGTTGTTTGTTGTTCGTAGTAACTTCTTTTTCTTTGTTTTCATTACTTGGATGATTATAAAATATTTCTGGTGATTTATTTTTAATGCCTGGATTACTGTCTTTGTGTATATGTTGAAATATATAACCCCTTCCTGTACTTGTTCTTTTTTGATATTCATAAGTTAAGTCTGTTAAATTAGTATTGTCTTTTTGTTGTTTTGTTTCTGAAGTAGTATAATTTTAAAGTAAGTTACCTTGTTTTGTGTTATCAAAGGTGTATCCTCTTCCAATGCTAATTTTTTTGTCATCAGTTATATTCTTCGGATTCATTTCTCCAGGTTTAGTTTTGTTGTCTTTGTCCATTATTCTATATCCTCGTCCACTTGGTGTCCTTTTTATTTGTTCCATTTTAGAGTGTTAATTAGTTTGTATTTTAATGGTAGAGTTATAAATTTTTCTTTTTGTAAATTCTGATTGACGCATTCAGCGTTACTTTCTGTAGCTCCCCTCAGTATTTCTGGATCTTTCTCCCTCTATTTATATTAGGTTGTTTTTTTAAAAAAGATATCGTTCTCGCATGAGTTTGCAAGCTTTAGTTATCTGCGTTGTTTTTGCCTGATTTCTTATTAGGCATTGGCTCGCTGCTTTCACATTGAGTATGTGTGGCTACAGTTTCGTTTTTCCTTTTTTGTGGATTTGTTTACAGAAGAATATGTGTTAGAAGCAGGAAAGCGTGTTGCTCGACGTTTTGGTTTGTGGATAAATCTTCTATCAACGTATATGGGTGAAAACTGTTTGTGTTCTTGCTCTTTTCGGTAAGCTTGAATATTTCTTGCAATTAAGTTTTGCATTTCTGTCAGATGTAATTTCAGTGACTTTAAGGAACCATCTGTTGTTTTTGTATTGATTATTTTTACATAATCGTTGTACTTACTTAGTATTTTTAAAGTTAGCTTTTGTATTTATTTCATGCACTTATTTATTTGTTTTTGAATTGTTGTACTTGAGTGTTTTTCCTTAATGGATGGTTCTTTGCTTTTCGTAAAATTAACGTGTTTGAGCTAATTACTTTTTAGATTACATGTAGTGCTTGTTATTTTTATTTTTGTAGCACTTGTTGGTGAACAATATTTTTAGTTTGGTTGTTTGTTGCAAGTATGAATAAATTATCTGCTGAAACCACTCTAGAACACGTAACATATAATTGTCCGTGAGAGAAACATGGTTCTAATGTAGTCTTTCACTCTCTATTTTTGCATACATATCCAAAATGAACTGATTTAACAATTTTCTGCAGTGGATTATGTGATTTTGTTCTTCATTTCTAACCATTAGAATGTAGGAGTAGTAGTCCATGGCTGAATTTTTTTCTCAGTTTCCTTCCCTGTTTTTGGATCAATGTGTTTCAAATTAAAATGATGTCCATCCTCACCATATGGAAAAAGTATGGGATATTGAAGAGCATCATAGGAGCAATGTGTTTTTCATATAGGTTGCAGTTTTTTGGCGTGTCATTTAAGTATTATATCTCTGGGATGGAAAGTATCTCCAGAAATGAGTGCTGTGACTTCATTTGTTTCTGGCGCATTGTATCGCCATATATGTTCTCCTATTGGAGTTTTGTCTGCAGCTATGACAATTTGGTATTCATTTGTTGGCATTTTTTGCATTGCATTTTGGAAAGTGCGGATGAGATTATTGTGTTGATGTAACATTCTTTGTATACTTAGCACAATATGTTGTTTTGTTCCTTCAATGTATGTACATCGTTGTGCTGTTTCTTTTTCCTCATCTCCCATGAAATAAATTTGCAGGAACTTTAGCTGTTCTTCTAGTAGTGGTAGTAGTGAACCAATATTGTGGTAAATCTGTCCTTGAATTGTGAATGTTGGATTAAATCCTTTGTGTTGTACAATGGCTGTGGCTCCAAATGAAGTCATTTGGAAACATGAGTTGTATTTTCGAATATTCTTTAAGAAGTGTTTAGAGGGGGCGTGGCTAAGATGAGCATGGAGTAACACATAAGTTGCTTCGCTCGCACCAAAGAATGTGGATTTAATGTGGATTAATTGAAAATATTTAATGAGAAACTGCATGAAATGAAGGGTGAGAATCTCCGAAGTTTATAAGATTGAACTGAGATTGGCAAAAGTTCGAAGCCCGAGGATCGGGGGGTGGGGGTGGGGGGTGAGAGAGGCGCAGCGTAGGCTGCGTTACTCGAGCCACTCTGAGGTCGGTCGAAGAAGGTCACTCTGAGGTCGGTCGGTTTTTATTGAAAGAGTGTTGATTAACAAAAGAAAAGAAAAGACCAAGGAGGCAGCGGCAGTGGACGAGGATTTTTGGAGTGGAATGGAGAATGCCAGCAAAGCCTAAGTAAGTGCCGAGGGCAGCAAAAGTTGGGAAAGAAGGAGGAAGATGGGCTGGAATAATGGCGGCTGTCGATCTGGAAAGGGAAAGTTAAGACTGGAAAAGTACGGCGAGACTGGAATGAGAGGGGACGGACTAAGAGGAGTTGGAGGTACTGTTGGAGCGTGTGAGTGTGTGAAGAGGTGGGAAGGCAAATTGAAGAAGTTTGTTGCTGAACTTTGAATAAAGAAGGATTTGGTGTTGTGGTCTGGCAGAGAAGGTTGAGTGGATCGACCTGGGAAACCGCGGTCGTGGTCTGGTTTATAAAAAGGGGGTTAATGGAGTAGCTGATTTTTTGAGCCAAGATTTCTGCTTATAAACCCACAAACCTAACAAGAGAAGTAGTTATATTTTAAAGCTACAGTTCTGTTATGGATACTAAGTTACATCATCTCTTTCTCTGAACTTTTGCTTGGATTTTTTTGAGATTTCTCTGGGCTTTTTTTGTGGATGGAACAGACTTTGAATGAACACGGATACAAGTTTGTTGCAGCTGAATTACAAAATTGGATTATAAGGCTTCCGCTATTGCTATTTTGGATTGGTCTTCCTCCCTTGTTAGGGGATATATATAATTCTTCTCTGCTTCACTGTGGATTACAAATTTTTATTTTATTTTTTTTCCTTTCATCTCTGGATTGTGTGAGAGGAAGTGCTGATACTTTTTGGTGACTTTTTTGCTCTCTCCCCACTGCTTATTTGGATACTTAGTGGCTGGAGTTTCCATTTGAGCCTACGATACTGGGATACACTGAGGGAGATATATTGTTGTCAATTTTGTAGCTAAACCTAAGAAATTGGATTGCAATTGTATCAGCAGAAGAGCTCCTAACATATTTAAAGTTGGATATTAATGGTTCATTGATATATATTTTTTTGAGCTGGAATTGATTATAAAGGATTGGGTGGCTTCAATCAAGTCTTGGTGGATGTAAGCAACTCCCCCCCCTCTTTTCTGGAATACAATTGTTGGAGGGTGTAAGGATCTACAAGTGGAATATCAGCTGTTGGTGGATTACAATAAAGAGTTGGGTTTCCATGTTTTGGACATAAAGTGTGAGAGATTATAACAGCTTCAATCAAGCTTGTGGATTCAAATTGGGTCAAGCTGAGAGCTCTGGCTTGTTTGAACTCTGGAACAGTTTCAAGGAGAGGGTTTTGTGGGACCCAAAAGAATCACTGCATTGAAACTATTATTTGACATTACAATGGATAAAGCTGCAAGGAGCAAGAGGAAGGAGGAGGGGGTTGTGAAACCTAAGAGAAAAGATAAACCAGCAGCTGCGGAGACGCCTTCATCATCGCCGGAACCAACCGCTTTTGATCAGACTCAAATAATGGTTGAATTTGGTAAACTTCCAGAAATTTGAAAGGATGGATGAAGCAAGGGTGAAATATAAAAATAAAATTCTGGGAAAACAGGATAAATTGGCTGGAATGGTTATTGATTTTTCTTTAAAAGTTGAATTAAACATTCATAAATTAGAGGGCAATGTTAAATTGATGCAAAATGATATGAAAGCGATGAAAGGGGAAATGAAAGGGATACAGGAAGAGGTGAAGGAAAATAAGGTGAAAATGGATGAGCATGAAAAAAGGATTGATGTGATGGAAGAAATGATGAGAAAACAGAATATTGTGATTCGACATATGATTGAACGAACACCAGGCCAGCTAAGAGACAGAATTTTTGATTGGTTAAACAAATTGAAAATAGGGATAGATTTTGTTAATGAGGACATTGTAAGTGCTTACAGAGTGGGACCAAGAAGGGGGGAAATGATTACAGGAATGTTTTGGTTAAATTTGCAAATTGGGGGAATAAGCTGAAGGTATTGGCCTTCTTAAAACAAACTGGTTCTGGTGCTTTGAAAATTGAAGGAAATGATGTGGAGGTATATAATGACATTGCTATTAAGGAATGTGGTTGGAGATATAAGATGAAACCTGTAACAAAATTGCTGATGAAAAAAGGGATAAAATACAATTGGCGGTTTCTACAACAGTTAAGATTCTTCCACGACAGAAATATGCAGGTGATTGATGCAGGAACAGACACATTGGAGTATTTGACCTGACTGGATTTGGTTAAGGTGGGTTCAAATGAGTGGGTGGAGCTAAGGAAAGATCTGTTGGGGTCGGGAGGGATAAGGAGGGATTATGGTGAAGCAGATGAGGGGGTGCTGCAGGAGGAGAGCAACCAGCTAGAGCAGAAGATGACCTATCATTGATTGTGGTGGAGGAAGAGCCAAGCAAAGGATAGAAGGAAAAAAGGAATGTAAGTAAGCATTCTTATAGGGGAAAAGTTTTGTTTTTACAATGTGGAAGGTGCGCTTGAGCCATAACTACCATGTGCATCTTACACATTCCCCCCTCCCCCCTTTGGATCACGAAGACGACCTTTTTTTCTTAAAGAAGAAAGTGGGGAGGGTAGTAATTAGTGTTTTTTTGTGGTAAGTTTTGTTATATATTTTTAGGGTTAGTTGGTAGCACGCCCAAGGGAGAGCTCAGAAGTGGTAGAAGAGGGTGTTTAATTGATAAGCGTTGAGGAAGGACAGACCGGACATAGTCTTTCTACAGGAAACTCATCAAAAATCTCAAGATACAAATAAAATTGTTCTTGGTTGGATGCAACATTATGAAAAGTCATATTTAATTTAATTTAATTTAATTTTCGCGCTTATATACCGCCCACTCGGGTGCAACCCAACTCAGGGCGGTTTACATGGCGGACAATAAATACAATATAATAATACAATGACACGTAATAATACAATTCAATTACATCAAAAGCAAGAGGAGTCGCAATTTTGATTTCTGCTAAATTGGGGTTCAAGAAAATAAACAGTATTTCGGACCCAGAGTGGAGATATTTGATAGTAAAATGGAAAATAGATGATGAGGAAGTAACCCTGGTGAATATATATGCCCCAAATGAACATCAAGCTGATTTTTTAGAAAAAGTGCGCAAAATTTTGGTAATAGAAAAATCAGTAAAGATGATTGTGGCCGGTGACTTTAATTTAGTAAAATCAAATTTGGATTGTACAAATATTTTAAGGTGTGAAAAAGGCATTAAAGGACAGATTTTGGATAACTGGATGATTTCTTTAAATTTGAAAGATTTGTGGAGAGAGGTTAAGGGATCAGAAAGGGCATATTCATATTTTTCGTATGTTCATAACTCATATTCTAGCATTGACTATACATTTGTAACAGAAAATATGGTCAAAAATATGAAGGAGATTGAAATTGGAATTTTTAAGGAGTCAGACCATGCTAAGGTGATTCTAGATTTTTGTTTACAGAGTGAAAGTAGAAAGACAAGGAGATGGCGATATGATGTTAATTTATTTAAAGACCAAAAATGTAAAGAACAAATTATGGAGAGTTGGAAGGAAAGTTGGCATTGGAATGATAATGGCGAGGTAAATTTTAATGTGGTCTGGGGTGCCATGAAGTTGGTTTTTAGAGGAGAGTGTATTAAGTTGGCAAGTAATAGATATAAAAAGCATAAGTTAACACAGGATAAAATTGAAAGCGAGATAAAACAGTTACAGGAGGAACATTCAAAGACGAAGGATAAGATGGCATTTGGTAATCTACAAAGATTGAAGGCTGAATTGGTAGGCAAAGATATAGAAAAAGTGAAAAGAGATTTGATTGATCTAAAAAGAGAATATTTTGAATATAGTAATAAAAATTCAAAATTATTAGCAAAAGCAGCAAAAAATAAAAGGGGAAAAGGGAAATTGGTGTTTTGATTAATAATCAAGGGATAAGATGTAATAAGATAAGAGATAAATGTAAAATTGTGAAAGATTTTTATCAAGCTTTATATGCAAGAAAAGAAATAGATGTGGAGAAGCTTAAAAATCAGCTAGAGAAGCAAATAGTGAATGGAATAAAACAGGAGCATAGGGACAGAATGGAAGAACAAGTATCAGTAAAAGAGGTAATTGCGGGCTTGAAATTGGGGAAAGCTCCTGGGGAGGATGAATTACCTGCTGACTTTTACAAAGAGTTTAAAGATATAATAGTGCCAAAGTTGGTTAAACTATATAATCATATATTGGATGGTGGGCACATTCCGACTTCATGGTATAGGACCACAATTCTATTGTTGCCAAAACCTGGGAAGAATTTAGAAAAAGTAGAATCATATAGACCAATTTTGCTTATAAACCAAGATGCCAAGATCTTCACAGCAATACTGGCTAATCGTTTAAACAACTTTATGGGTAATTATATAAATTTAGATCAAGTGGGTTTTTTGAAGGGGAGGCACATGGCAGATTTGACTAGAAGAGTGTTAGATTTAATAGATATTGTGAGTCAAACGAAAGAAAAAGTGGGATTAATATCTTTGGATATTTTTAAGGCATTTGACTCCCTACAATGGATTTCAATTAAGGAAATAATAAAAAGTTATGGATTTGGCGATAAATTTAGAAGGGTAATTGATCGATTATATCAACATGGAATAGCCAATGTTAGAGTAAACGATGAGTTCACGGATGAGGTAAAATTAGAGGCAGGTACAAGACAGGGTTGTCCTTTATCCCCTATATTGTTTATTATGGCAATGGAGATTCTGGCAAAAGCTATAAGAGAGGATGGAAAAATAGAGGGGATTATGGGGAATAAAATAAGCATGTATGCTGATGACACATTGATAATTGTAAAACATCCTGAGAAGGCTATGAATAGAATTGGAGTACAATTAAAAGATTTTGAAGATATTACGGGTTTAAAGATAAATTGGAAATGATGCTCTGTAATATGGGAGAAGAGGACCGAAAGAAGATAAGGGGAATGAGCAACATTCAAATTAAAGACAAGCTGAACTATTTGGGTATAAATATATCAAACAGATTGGATGAGCTTTAAAATTTGAATTATGATAGTTTGAAAAATGAAATTAATCTTAAAATTAAAAAATTTCAAAAGTTAAACCTGTCATGGTTTGGGAGAATTGCTCTTAGCAAAATGATGTTGTTAACTAGAATTAATTTTTTTATTTGAGACATTACCAATTCAATTGAAAGATAAGGAGATTAAGGAGTTTCAAAAGCTGATACAGTAAATAATTTTTGTAATGGGGGAAAGAAGCCCACACTTCCAAAAAAATTGTGGTACTTACCTCAGAAAGAAGGGGGTTTAGGAATGCCAAAAGTGGTGGTATATTATCGAGCCTTTCAAATTAAAAATGTTGTGAAGATCTTGGCAAGGGAAAAACAATTTGGGAAGAAATTGAGATGAGGGATTATAGAAACAAAGGTAAAAAATTTTTTTAGGAGGTAAGGTGGAAAAGGTAGTAACTAAAAACACTGATGAAAGGATTAATGAATGTATGGGAAAAAGTAAAGAAGGACATGGCCCTGAATTCCTCTCTGATTTTGGAATTGTTAGATATGGCAAGCTTCCCGATATAGATAGACAAAGAGGTACAGGGAATATTGTATAAGAATGAAGTGTTCCTGGTGAAAGACTCCTTTACAACATAACGATTTGGTTTCTGTTTTGAATTTTCTGGCTTGCCAGAATTGGCAAATTGTGTCTAGATTACCAATCTCTAAATTGGCATTTTCTGAATAATTAGTTTCTGGATCATAGGAGAAGGCAGCCATTTTTAATATTAATTAATATTAGTTTTTTTCCTCTCTATTCGTATTGCTCTTGTCTTTTTATTCTGTTCTAATCTCATATCATGTTTCTTTGTGCTTTCATTTGCCCTTGATGTACTGTCAATTTCTCTACGTTCTGTTAACATGGTCTCATGTTCCTGAGAAAATGTTTGTTCTGTCTTTTGTGCATTTCCCCCCTGCATTTCTTAAGTTTTTCTTCCCTTTCCTGCAATGTTTCTTGTGTTTTTTCTACTTTTCTTTTTAATGTTTTGTGTGTTCTTTGTCCTATATTTACACATTTTTGTAGGCATTGTGATTTACAATTCTAATAAATTAATAATATATTGAAATATGTTGTTATTATTAATTCAGTATTAAAACATTTGTTGTATATTGTTGTTGTTGTAGCTTGTAGCATGGTTTATTACTTTGGCAAAGAGGCAATGATGCACTTTTCTGTAACTATGATTTATGTGCAAAGTATTTTTTTTAATGAGTTAGTTGTTTCACATGAAGCAACAATGCTCTTTTCTGTAAGTATTGTTTATGTAAAAAAGTTTGTTTTTCAAATCTGTACTGTGGTCCAACGTTTTTGGTCAAAAATTTTGTGTTCAGTCAGTAGCTTGTTGTATTTTCTCATACATATTTATTAAAACCTTTTCATGAGGCAATTATTTTTAGTGAAAATAGTTTTACTATTAGAATTATAAGTATTGATTTTTCGTTACAGTAATGTAAAGTTTTGTGCTCTGTTCTTAGTGTTTTCATTCAATAATTATTGATCCGTAATTTAAATGTTTTTTTAAGTTTCTTCAAGTCCTACAGCATATACAGTAGAATATGTTTGCGAAAATATATTTTTGTAGCATGTATGTAGCAACAGTTAATGAAGTCTGCTCCGTAATTTCTTCAGGCGCTATTGTGCATAATTGTGATGGTTATTTCTTCCCTAAACTGTGTTTGGTTTTGAAATTTCTTCAATAGCTGTAAGATACACTTTTAATTTTTGTCAAATACGTGTAACATATACAGTATAATATGTTTGCAAAGGTATGTTGTTTTTAGTTTATGTGCTCAAATAGTAAATAGAGTGTGCTCCATAATTATTTTTAGGTGCAATTGTACATAACCGTGACGGTTATTTCTCCTCAAAACTGTGAGGGGTTTGTGATGTGGCGCATTTTATTGGATATTTTTTCGCGCTTCTCCAACCTTTGATGCCTTCGCACTGTTCAATGTGATTGGCTGCATTGCTGTAATCGCGTAGGATGCTGGGATTTGTAGTGTAATTTGTTCTGTGAGCATTCGTTCGGCGGCTTTTTTATTTTAAATTACTTTACATATGCGTTGTGTATGTATTACGTGGATTAATGAGCAGAAATGTAGTAGTTATTTATTGTATTTTCATAGAGTGAAAGGTTTTGAGCTAGCGGGGAAATTTTGAGTTTTTTAGATGGTTTATCCTACATTCTATGCGCTCGCGCCGTTCAGCTAGATTAGCTGACATGCTATAGGCACGTAGGATGCTGGGACATGAAGTTTAATTTGTGATGTTACCGTTCATACATTGTAATTTTTTCTACCGCTTTTTTTGGATTGGCTGCGGCGTGTCTCACAACATTCTATTTGGTCACACTTTTCAACCTAATTGGCTGTGGTGCAGCACAGTGCACAGGATGTTGGGTAGTGAAGTCCTTTTTCTCTGTTTGCATTTGTGGGGCTCTTGCTCCACTGTTGCATTTCTCAACCCTTCAGTTATCACCGCACCGGGTTCAGGCGAGTGCAGGTGGCTCGGTACGGGATAGTAGGGACGGATGCGGGAGCCTTTGTTACATTGCAACGGTTAACACTTGGATTTATAGGTATAGATGGGACTTTCTTTTTGTAAGCCACCCTGAGTGGTGTTTACACCAATAGGGCAGGTATAAACTAACTAACTAACTAACTAAATAACTAACTAACTAACTAAATAAATAAAATGTGCTGGCCCTGCACATTGCTCAACTGGGCTTGAAGAGCCTGCAACTTCGGGCGGGCAGCAGGGGGAATTTGAAGAAACTCTTTCTGTGAAATAATGGAGTACGACGTACCCGAGTCGATCTCCATCTTGAAGGGGCATCCTTGCAGGTGGACATCGACAAAGAACCTTTTGGACACTGCCTGGACACTGGTAGACACTCTTTGCCTTGTGCTCCCACCAGCGACGACCCTTGTCACCTGGTTGACCCTCCGAGCATTGGCGGCACACTTTTGCAATGTGCCCTTTCCTACCACACTTGTGGCACTCTGCAGTCTTGAAAGAGCATTGTGTGCATAGGTGTCGGCTCCCGCAGCCTTGACACAGAGCGCCGCCGCCTTTGGAGTACTTGGCAGGCTTCTTCTGCACTTTACTGATGTCGTCCCCTTCCTCGCTATCATCTGAGGATGACGCTGGACTGGAACATCATTGTTTCTGAATGGCTGAATCTTTGTGGGCAGGCGCTGCTGGCCTGGACTGTAAGAATTTCACCCCAGCACGAGCAAAAAGAACGTTGGGAAACGTGGCGCGGCCAATTAAAATAGAGCCACAGAGAAAAAAACCGCTGCACGAACGCAAACCAAAAACACAAAACTCAAAGTCCCAGCATCCTATGCGCCGTGAGCACGCAGAATGCTGAGAAAGCCGGTGTGCGAAAAATAAAATTAAAAAATGCGACGGGAGCGCAAGTCTGCAGCAGATGGATGCAGCGCCTCACAGCCTCACAAAACAAAAAGCCACAAACAACCATGGCGAGACCACCGCCAGCCTTTCCCCCCGGAGCAACAGGGAGAAGAGGGACTCCCTCTCCTCCATGCTACCCCGGTGAATACATGGTGAGACCACTGCCGGCCTCAAGGAAAGTTGAGCCAGGGTGGGGAAAAAACAACAGCAGCAGGCAGCGGTTCATCAGGGGAAGCAGCCTCCCTGGTGAATGACTGGCTGCTGCCTTTGTACTTCCGACGGAGGCAATACAAAAGCAGCTGCCAGCTATCTGCAAGGAAGAGTACCACCCCTTACGGATCGCTGCCTGCCAATCTCCGGTTAGGTAAGCCAGGAGAGAAAGGAGACAGAGAGGAGAGATCCATCATCAGGCAGACAGCTCTTCTCTGCCTCCTTCTCCCCTGACCTACCTAACGAACCTTCCCGGGGGAAGAGCCAGCTGACTGCCGGCTCCTTCTTTCCCCCATTGCTGCATTGAAACCAAAATTCGAAGCAGCAATGGGGAAAAGAGGAACCGACAGGCAGCCTATTCTTCATGCAAAAGTACACATCAACAACAAACACCAACATTAATAAAAATTAATAAAACACAAATAAATCAATAATTAAAAAAACCCATTAATACACAAAAAAAGAAAACAACAAAATCCACAAACAAAAACATCCACAATTCCAGAAAAGCACAGACAAAACACCTAACTACAACACGAGAATACCTAACTCTAACAACACAACTGCCACAAATTAGACAAACAAACAACAACGAAATCACAAAAATTAAACAAACCAGAAATAAACAAACCAATTAAACAAACCTAAAACCCAACCAAACCACAAAAGGACAAACAGAAACACCTCCCAGCCCACCACCACAAAAACAAAACAAAGAAAAAGCCCAGAAGAAAGAAAACCAGAGAACTCACCAGCACGTCCTCCCACCACGAGATAGGAACAGAAATGAAGAAACAAAGACTAATTACCAGAAGAAGCCCCACCTAGAGGCCAGGAGAGAAAAAACACGTGATATGAAAACAAAACCACTAACAGCCCCACCTGCAGAGCGGAATATTAAAAACAAGTCAAAAACAATAAAGCCCCACCTAGAGGCCACAAGAGTAAAAACAAGTCAAAAACATAACAATAACTCAAAAGTTTACACAAATAACAAACATATGTTAAATAAATAAAATAAAAAGATTGAGTTTTAACTCAAATAAAAACCCAAAACATCTAAACACAGTTTAAAAAAATTGAATGTAAAAAACATGTACTTACACATTTTTAAAAATATTACCTACGGTACAACTATTAACAAAAAAAGTCACATACTAAAACCTTACTCGGTTAAATAAAACAATTTGAAACAATTATATCATCCTTTGTTCTTTTTTTAATCCACAAAACACCCCCAAAAAAGCTGATCACAGTTTATAACAGCCCGGCAACACCGGGCATCCTATGCTAGTACAGTACTGTATAAGGAGAAGTCTTTTAAGGCAAAGATTAAGCAATAAACTATGGACCTAGTAGTTTCTCAGACTATCAAGACAAGATTGTCATCTTAGATGAAACTCCTGGCATATGGGAATATTGGTTGATCATTCATGTAAAAAGTAATGGTGCTAGGATGCTGTCTTGTGGGAGACCATTCCTTTGATTCCTCTAGAAACTGTGCCTCTCTTGAAATTCAACAAAGAATCTCCAGTTTTGAAGTAGAAAATGAAAAAAAGTACATGGCTTATCTTACAATACAATATTTTCAGGGTCATGGACTTTAGTAAATTTTCCATATTGCCATAGCAATTTGTTCAGATAAGAGTTATGGAAAAAAATCCTCATGAGATCCATAACAGATTCTATGACTGTTTTTACTGGAGTGGGTGATGTTAGCCTTGAGTACATACAGTATGAAAACTTGTTATTCTGCCAGTTGAGCTGGCTGCTTATAGTACAGTATTACTCTCTATTTTTGTTTCCAGATAAATTATAAATTGATTCTTTATTTATTTTGAAGGTTTAAATCAAAACATTCAATCACATGACACTCAAAGTGACTTGCAAATAAATTGTAACAACACCTCTCCAACAAAGACACACCAAATTTGCATACACAATCCAGAAGACATTAACACTCTGGCTATTTGATAGGATCAGAATGTCTTTCTCTTTGTTGTTGTTATGTGCCACCAGGTCAGAACCAACTTCTTGTTGTTGTTCAGTCGCACAGTCGATTCGGACCATTTACAACCCCATGGACCACTGCATGCCAGGCACCCCTATCCTCCACCATCCTCCTCATCCCACCCAGTTTTGTGCCATCTAGCCATCTCATTCTCTGCCGCCCCCTTCTTCTTTTACCCTCGACCTTTCTCAGCATCAAGGTCTTCTGAAGTGAATCCTCTCTTCTCATTTGATTTCCAAAGTACTTTAACTTCATCTTCAATATTTGACCTTCCAAGGAGCAGTCGGGGTTGATTTCTTTTAAGATCGACCTATTTGTCGATTTGGTGGTGGATGCATAACTTCACGTGCACTTAAGGCAGTGCAAGTGCTACTTTCAGTGGTACAATTCTATGCCACTGCAGGTATCAGTCGTAGGTATCAGTCGTAACTAGCAGAACAGTGTGGGAGAAGCCATTCCTTGTATGTTTGTCCCCAGAGCCTCTGTTTCTTGGCTATATGGCTGTGTTTTCCCCATTCCTTTCATGCATAGTAAGGCAAGCTCTTTCTATGGGAAAATAACTTCCAATCAACTGTGAGTGTCTAAATGGGTCCTATTCTGCATTGTCCCTTCAAGAGGCAAGCCCTGAAGCACACTTGCCCCACTGCTAGCAGTTATTATGGAAGAAACAGAAAAAATTTGTTTTCCCTAGTAGAACAAATTGAATTAAGGGATTCCTTCTTCTCTCAAATCCATACAATGTTCAACAGGATACAAATGCAGATATATTGTTGACAAATACTATGCTTGAATCATACCTGTAGTGTTCCTTGTTAAGCATATAACTTGCTAATGGCTATGGGGTGGGACTATTAGATATTTCAATGTATGGGAGCTGATAGAAGATGGTTTCTAGATAATGGAATCATCCCTGGAATAACAAAGAATAACACATATGGCACCTTTGAAAACCTACCTGCATGGCCTTTCAGGAACAGACAATCCCCAGATCTCACTGTGATAAAACTGTGATGTACTAGTGCCCACATGAGTTTGTTGTTTTGCTCCAACAAGCCTATTTGGCTGCCACTGCGGAAATTGAGAAGGTAACTTGTCTGCCTTGCCTGATAAAGATTGACCTTTCAAGTCTAGCTGGAAGCAAATGTCTTTTAATTTTTGAGCAGACATGATCATTATCTTCTGTGCCAGTCTAATGAGAGAAAATATACAGTGGTACCTCGCTTAAAGAGCATAATGCGTTCCATGGGATTGCTCTTTAAGCGAGTTTGCTCTTTAAAAGAAACACCTTTGTGACTGACTGATTGTGACTTCTGGCGGGGGGATTGCAAACTCTGATTTAGTTGTTAAGCGAGTTTTTGGTTGGTTTTAGTTGTTAAGCAAGGCAACTATTCAGAGACAATTCTGCTCTTTAAGTGAGAGTTTCTAAGCGAGGAGCTCTTTATGCGATGTTTTACAGTAGTTGTAATCTCTAACCACCCAGAGAGTCAGGGACACCTCAGAAAAATTACTTTTTTGGACTATACCTCCCAGGTATATGCACCTAATAGTGTGAGCGGAGGCAAGGACGCACTCTTAAGATACGTTACATATACTGATCTTCCTGAAGAAGATATAATTATTCGAAAAGTCGTATTAACTAGTATCGACTTTGTAACAGCAAATCGCTATAGCAGTGAATCACATATACCTGTGAAAGAAACAGTTCTCCCAAGACAACTTATTTTATTTGTGAATCATCTTTATTCTTCTGTGAATAGAAACTGTGCAACATTTACTTTTACCCATAGTGGAAATTATTGAGTTATTATGGTTTTGCATCATTCTATCTTATAAAGACTTTGTACATATATCACGTCTTCAGTTTTCTTGGACCCAGTCATTTTGCAACGGTTCTCTTTACCTGTTGAGTTCTTCAGCTATCTACTCTGCTAAAATAGGGGTGGGCAGCTGTAGCTCTCCAGATATTTTGGAAGGACTTGGGTACCAATCCTTCACCATTGACTATAATGTTGATGATTGAATGTAGCTGTAGGTCAAACACATCTAGAACTGCCACAGCAGTTCTAAAAAAACCCCTAATGTCTTCAAGCTATGTAAAACAGGAACAGAACACATGAAATAATGGGAAGCACCAGTCTTTGGAATGCATAGTTTATATCGTCTCCTTGCTGGGGCCTCTTTGCCTTTCAGTTGTCTCAAATGCACACACTATCAGTACTGTCCAGGTCAACCTAAAATTACCCAAGGGAGAGAGCTTTCTCCAGTCCTTGATGCTTATCTGCCAGCTGTTCTGTCTTGATAAACCTTTGCTTAGTTCACACAGTGTAAGCAGGGCTTATAAAATACTGACTCCTTGCCTCACAAAGTGTTATTTTAACCATGGGGACTAGGAAGGTGAAACGAAAAGAGGGAAAACCTAAGTCAATCCACCATCATCTCTCATCCATAACTGGTGGAGACACAAAGCTCCTTCTTTCTCAGGTGTGCATCTTCACTTTGCATCCTTCACCTATGGATAGATTTCAAGTGTTCTGTTCCTGCTATAAACAGATCAAACCTGTCTGCCCAGTCTTTTATTGTGTTTCTATGTGCTGCTAGCAAATAATGTAATGGGAGGTTTGGAAATGCAGTTGCTCATTCCCACAGCCTGTCTCTCACCTACTGACAGAGACATAATCAAATCTATCTATATATAAAAGAGAGGTGCCTGTTTGTATGTCCTGTATGAGTTCCCACACCCCTGGACTGAACCCCCTGAAATTTGGCACACACCTACCTTAGCACTTCAGCTCGGTTTGTGCCGGGGAACTGTGGCCGACGGGGCCCCCTACACATACCAAAAAGAGAAAAATGAAAGAAAAAAAACCACAAGTCCCAGCGGCAACTGTGGCACGGCACAGCCAATCAGGGAAGCCAGAGCGCGGAAGAGGCAGGATGATGGCGCAGCCTATCAGGGAGGCCAGCAAAAAAAACAAAAAACCAACAACCGCCACCTGCAGCGCAGCCATGCACAGGACCGGCGTGAGAGCCTGTGCGCACACGGAGGGGGGAAAATGGTGGTGGTGGTGATGGAAGAGGCCGAGGGGTGTGAAGAGGTGGTGAGGCAGGGAGAAGGAACAAAGGCGGGGCTGGGGCCAGACGCACAGCTGCACCAGCCAACACCAGATGTCCCACAGCCATTGCATGCCCTAAGCCAGCAATGGCTTGGAGCCCTTGCCCCCCGGGCACATGGCCATACCGGGTGTGGTGTCATCATGGCATGCCTCATGCCGGACCCAGCATGCCTCGGCGGATTCCAGAGGCAGCAGAGGAGCTGGCCCATGTCTGGCCGGGTAAGTGCAGGGAAGAACTCGCCCCTGGTGCTTGGAGGGCAGCCAGGGGTGATTCCGGGCAATGGCAGCACCAGCTAGTGGGGGAGCCGGACCACGCCAGGCCAGGCAAGCACGGAAAACTCCACACTGCGGGTGCTTGGAGGACTGCCGGGGGTGATCACTGGCGGCGGCAGCGAGTCTTCTTCCCTCACCTCCGGCTGCCCTCCACACACTGGAGGGGAGGGAATATGCCCCACGGCCACTGCCATCACCAGGAACCGCCTCCGGCTGCCCACATATTATTATTATTATTATTATTATTATTATTATTATTATTATTATTATTATTATTATTATTATTATTATTATTATTATTATTATTATTATTATTATTATTATTATTATTATTATTATTATTATTATTATTATTATTATTATTATTATTATATTTACATTTTTATACCGCTTTACTTCCCCTAGGGGAACTCAAAAGCGGTTTACAGCATATAAATCCAATATCCAAGTACAAAAGTAGCATACAAAATCTAAATTCAAACAATATACAAATTCAAAATTATAAAATTATATATAAAACATCAATTATAGCATCAAAAAAGTACATAGTAATCAAAAGAAATACAATAATGAATTCAGGAACAAGTTACAAACTACAATCAAAACAATAAGAATATAAAATACAAATTACGGATCAGAGGTACAACATAAAAACTGAAAAAAGCTCAACTTCCCCCACGACACATGCCAGCCGGGGAAGGAGCTGAACAAGGAGGTCCTGCAGTGTCCGGCCTCAGTGTCCTTTTATCCCAGGGAGCTGGAGTGTGCCCACATTGCTGCCGAAACCACCCGGGTCCGCCTCTGGCTGCCGTCCACATGCTGGGGGGAGGGGAAGGCCATGCAGCCACAACAACCGCCCGCACCCACCTCCGCCTGCCTGCCAAATGACAGACGGGAAAGTTTTTCAAAAAATATAAAATTCTTCAAGGACTGTTGGTGGTGTAAGGATACCATAGGAACTTATATTCATATGTGGTGGGAGTGCAGATTTATAATATAAAATGATTTATAATATAAATTATATAAATATAAAAGTGAAGAATAACACTGAAAATGAAAAACATTGGAACAACATTGTGGACCATAGCATATTGGTTTTTTCCTTCTCTTTTTCTTTTTACATTTGTATTTGTATTGAAATGTTTTTGTATTTGTATTTTTTAGTGTCTGTAATAAAAATTATTAAAAATAAAATAATAAAAATAAAAATAAATTCTTCAAGGACAAAAGTCAGAACTACTATTAAAAACAGTGGGAAACCCCTCAAAGATTTATTCGGCAACCATTGGAAACAGAGGTGTCCACACATATTTCCCAAAATCTGAAACAATCCTTTGGGGACTGGGCATTCTTAGTACATATTAAGAGTACAGTGGTACCCCGTATAACGAACGCTTTGTATAATGAAAAATTTGTATAACAAAGCGTTTTGGCACTATTGGCGATACCCCGCATAACGGGGAAAAAGTTATATGGGGTATACCCCATATTACGAACAGTAGTACCCCGTATAATGAAAAAGCTCTGTTCCATGGAGCTCTTTGTTATACGAATTTCTTTGTTATGCGAATCATATATAGGCGATACCCCACATAACAGAATTTTTTTTGTTATACGGGGTGTATATCCCGTATAACAAAAAAGTTTTTTTGCATTATACGGGGTATCGCCTATATGATTCGCATAACAAAAAAATTGTATAACGAAGAGTTTCATGGAGCGGAGCTTTTTTGTTATACGGGGTACTACTGTACTGACTAATGTGGGAGGGAGGAACAGAAAGAGCATGGATTGTTCAGAGACCAGAACAAACTGCAACATTTGGATCCAGAGTTCCTCTTGACAACATAGCATATTATACTGCTGGTACCTCTATTAACTTTAACAGGGATGGTACAGAAGAACATCTAACCAGAATGTGCCTTCACTTTTAAAGCTTGAAAGACAGATCTCTCAAGTCCTGTTGACAATTAGTTGATATCAGTTCACCTTGATGTAACACTCTGTAGGAGGATTTAAATAGGATGATGAGTGCAATGAAATGACAAGACATACTAATATCCTGCGGAACAGCTCCTGCCTCTGTAGGCCTATGTACAATTAGTTTCAAAGCATTTCCTCTGTGTTTGAAGTGTGCTATAAACAGTCACAATCATTTTGACAACTTCAAAGAGAGAATGCTGGCACACCTGATTCGGAAGAGGAATTGCAAACTATGGAGTTTATTTTGGGCTGAAAGACACAATGCAGCCAGTATTAATCACAGATAAGTCATGTCAGTGGCACATGTTTACTTCTCGCCCTCTGAAAGCAGAGGATGAAAAAAAAAAGGAATTTTGGGTGGATAATATGCTCGTTTGGTTTTCCCAGACTCAAGGAAATGAGTCTTTTATTTGACATCATGGAAAATGAGAGCAACACCTTCATGAGTGTAGGGTGCTACAAGTCGAGACTTCTAGCAGGATCACCCAGACTGAGATGCATTCATTTTCTTCAGGAATGAACAGTCACTTAAGTGCAAGAGAGTTGATAGCTACAGTGGTGATGGAGGCACAGACATGCCTGAGGCGTAGATACTGGGAAGCAACAGGAGTAGGGAGAGGACACTGATGAAGGATCTTTCGAGGCAGACAAATTAGCGGAATGTAGACCAATCAAGCCCAACATTTCACTAGCGGCTAAATAACATTAGCACTTTCATATTTTCATAGGGACTGCAGTGGCTCAAGTGGCTAAGATGCTGACTGGAAGGCAGGAGGTCAGCAGTTCGATACCCAAATACTGCAGGGTGGAATGAGATCCCATCTTTGTCCCAGCTCCTGCCAACCTAGCAGTTTGAAAGCAAGAAATTGCAAGTAGATAAATAGGGACCACTTGGGTGGGAAGGTAAACAGCATTCCATGTGCTCCGGTGTCTAGTCATGCCTGCCACATGACCATCGAAACATCTGCAGAAGCAGACAGCGCTGGCTCTTCAGCTATGAAACACAGATGAGCACTGAACCCCAGAGTAGGATAAGACTGGCTTCTGAGCAAGGGTGACCTTTACCTTTACCTATTATTGCTAGAAGACAGGGCTTAATGGAGAAAGCTATAATGTTAGGGAAAGTGAGATGCAGCAGGAAAATAGAAAGAAAACAGAAATGAGATTGAGAGACTCATTAAAGGAAGCCATGGCCTTAGTTTGCAACACCAGTGCAGGAATGCTGATGGTTAAAGATTTTTGCATGCCAATTGTAGGGCCACCGTAAAACAAAAGTTACTTTTGTGGAACCTTAAGAAAATAGTAAGATGGATGGTGCAATCCCATAACACAAGTGTCTATTGTCTATATATAACTTCCTTTCTATCCTAGCTTTGTGTTACTTCCTACTATCAAGACATGGATTGTACATATGTGCATATTTGTGGTTTTGGATTACAACTCCCAGAATTTCCCAGAGGGATTACTATAAAATAAAACTTTTGGGCAGTGCTGAAGCACCCCCACACACACACACACACACAAACAGCTGGTAGCTGCATTAAAATAGCAATTCCTTACACTTAATATTATACTACATAGCAACATCTATTTCCTGTGACCAAGATCCTTCCATAATTATTACTCAGAAGCCACATTTATCCAGCAGAGCTTTCTTCCAGTGTTACTTGAAAATTAAAAAATTCCAAGTTTCAGTTTCAGACCATTTTATTGCTTCTGGCTGCACTGAACAGTGAAATTACAAATGAATAGGGTATTTATTGTGCATTATATAATTCCTCTTAATTGCCACCCTGTTCAACAGGATGAAGGGTGGGGCTGTTACTGATTCTTCCTTTATTCTGTTCATCTTGTTTTCTGTATGAAATAGATACAAATGGAAATAATGGAATGAATCCATTCAGGTTTTTGACATCACTACAGCCCTAAGAAATTTCTAGCGCTCTCTCACACCCCTTCTCTTTGATGCCAATGCAAACCTCCCTTTGCCTTGACTATTAAGGTAATGGTCTCTCTAAATAACCACAGGAATAAATATACTTTCTATAATAATCATCACTTAGTTCTTCTCTTTATCTTTCACTGCCATCAAATTTTTACTGCTCCTGTATATGTGTATTTATCCCTTTATTCAGGTCCTTATAATAGGCTTCACATAAATCAGCTCTCAGGTACTGAACACTGCAACACTCAGCTTAAATAGAGAGTGTTCGGGGCTCTGGAAGATCATTTGAATAGAACAAACAGAGTACTGTATTATTAAAATAACAGAATTATAAGAATGTTTATTCTTGGGCTTTAAACTGATTCAGCACAATATTTCACTCTATCAACATTCTCCTCATCGCCAATCTCCCTCTCTCCAAACTATCTTCCAGAGCCTCGAAACACTCTCTCGATTTAATCCCTCCCCAGACTCCAAAGCTACTCTCTCCCCAATCACGCCACATCAGACAAAACTAAAAATCAATTCTTAAAAAAGCTCAGATTTATAAATGTGAGATGTTATGCCTCTCTATCCATGATTCGAAATACCAGGAAATGTTCTGAAAACTGTTGTGCAATATTGTGCCCATGTTGCTAGCTAGATAAAGAATGCTACCGTTCACAAGGACACAACCAAACAAGGGGAGATCCCAGAAGCTCACCTCTTTTATCATCTGTTAACCACTTTTCACGCAAACACAGTCATTATTGTTTTTTGACAAGTTCTCTAGCTATCTATTGCTTGGAAAATATAGATGACAATCAACAGCTGTGATGAAACTTCTGCTCACGAGGGACCAAGTGATGTAACCAATCATGCTTATACCTGTATATGAAGTGGTCCTTGAATTCATTGCCAGTGTGTATGGAGAGGGGTGATTTTATTTAACATTTCAGATCCTGGATTTTGCAGATTCAACAATTGTTAGCAATTTCTTCAATTATTGTTTTCTGTTTGGCCTGCCCTGTTTTTAGAATTGCCTTGTAGAATTTTATTTACTGTGCTGCATGATAACATCACTGCAGTGTCATGCAGTGATAATTTAATCAACAGTCCACTCCCCCAGTTTATCCCAGTCAATTAGAACCATTCTTACCATGCTCCTTCCATGCTCCTCATTCACATATTTACCAAATCAGTACATTAAAAAATACATTTAGTTTTAGTATAACCAGGCATCACAGACTATCAAAACAATTCTAGTTTGCTAGAAAAGAGTGAAAATAGTGAAACCTATTCTAGTTGTAACATCTCTAGAACTCTAAGAATCTAGTGCTGTGTCTTCCAGGAAAGAGACTCACTGTGGAGAGGACAAAAGAGAACAAAAATATTCCTTTTTTGCTAGTCTCACCTTGGACTCAATCTTCCTGTCTAAGGTCCAAACTTGATTATATATGCATCCTATCCTGCCTCCAAAAGCTCACAAGTTTCCCCCTTTTTATACCTAGATTTTTCCTTTGAGATAGCTTGCATTTTGAACTCCTTATAGCATGGTCTGATGTGTGCTGTTTCCCAGAGATCACACAATGCATAGGAGATTGTGAATGAATGTGATCCATGCCTAAAGTTGGACCTTTTTAGTCCAGGAATAAAAAGGGCCACTCTTTTTTGAGGCTGGGTTGGAGCAATCCCTCGAGGGATAGTGTTATGTATGCATATCAATGTACTGTAAAGCTATCAAGATATAAATGTTCCATCACAATTACAATGTATCTCAGCTGAAAGGAACGCGAGCAAGCAACCCCTTGGGGCAGTTGCGAGCGTTCAGCCTCACATGGTTCACATTGCTCAATCACGGACAGCCGCGGGAAATGCCTCCGCATTCAGCAGAATGAAGATACTCGCATTCAGCAGAATGAAGATACTCGCATTCAGCAGGAAGAAGATACAACTGCGAGAGTAAGGCGTGCCTGGGCGAGGCCACGCCGACAGTAGCCAATGAGCTACCGTGCTGCAAGATTCAAATGTATAGTCCTCAGTATATAATGAGATGTACCACCACCATTACCCCCATGCTTCACCGGAACACCATGCAATAAACCTGTGTTAAACCAACCCTTCGGTTGTTCTGTTGTCTTTGGTCCCATACTCTAAATTGGCGACGAAGGTGGGATATGGCTGCCCACGGGACCAAGACATGCGCCGGCTACGAGATCAGGAAGCCGGGAGACTTGGAGCTGTTTGAGATAGACTTCAACGTAGCGCTGGTGGAGCTCGAAGTCTCAGATGAGGCCAAGAAGAGGGCCATTTTCGTCCGCATGCTCGGACACGAGACCAAGAGGACCTTGGTGGACCTGATCGCGCCGAGGAAGGTGGGCGACCTCAAAGCCACAGAGCTCCTGGCGGCGCTGCGCGCCCATCTCCGGCCAGCGATAGCGATGTTCCCCGCTCGGAGCGCGTTCTGGAGGCGAGTCCAGGCGCCCGGGGAATCGGTCGCCGAGTTCGCCGCGGCCCTGCGGCTGGCCGCCGGCCCATGCAAGTGGGAGACCCCAGAAGTCACCCTCCGGGACTGCCTGCTCTGCGGTCTGAGGGATACCGAGACTCAGCGCGCGCTGATGAAAAAGGAGCCGCCTCCCACGTGGCAACAAGTCCTCGACACGGCGCAGGCCGCGGAGGCCACGACTGCCGGGGTGCAAGAGCTTCAGGACTGGCGCCCGAAGCCCGCCAAGGCAGAGAGCTCGGTGCGCGCGGCCCGGCGAGTTTCGAACTCGTCTGCGGAGAGCAGCGACGACGAGGACGTCCGGAGGGTCCAGAGAGAGGGCCGGCGCTGCGACGGCTGCGGCGCCGCCCACGCCCGCGCCAAATGCCCATTCCGCAAGGCCGAGTGCCACAACTGCGGCCGGCGCGGGCACATCGCCAAGGTCTGCCGGAAACGGCGCGAGGCCACAAGGAGTTCTCCAGACCGCTCGGCGAGGCAGGACCGCACCACGAGGCCAAAGGACGGCACCCGGACCACGAGGACGCGGGACGGCGTAGGGCGCATCTCCGACGACAGCGAGGACGACGCTCCGGTTTGCAGCGTTTCCACGGAGCACCCCCGTTACTTCGTTGAGGTAGTAATACAAGGGGCCCCTGTTAGAATGGAGGTGGACTCGGGTTCGTCATACTCTATTATTTCCCAGGGAGAGTTCATGAAAATCGCCCCCCGCGTGCGGCCCAAGCTCAAAGCGTTGAGGGCCACACTGAAGGACGTGCAAGGGAACCGCATCCCAGTGTTGGGGGTTGGGAAGTTCCAGGTCCAGTTTAAAAAGCACACCGCAACGCTTCCCCTAGTCGTCCTCAAGGGAGGAAAATGCAGCCTCCTCGGGACTCAATGGTTCCAGCCCCTGGGGTTGTTCATTGGGGGGGTGCACGCCGTGGGAGCACACGCCACCGGGACTGATCCAATACAGAGCGTGTGCGACGCGCACCCCGAGGTTTTCAAAAAGGGGCTCGGAAAATTCAAGGGCCCCCCAGTGACTTTCGACCTGGACCCTGGAGTACGTCCAATCAGACTTAAACCGCGCAGAGTGCCTTTCGCACTAAAGGACAAAATAGAGGCGGAGTTGGACAAATTGGTGGGCCAGGGGATTCTTGTTCCTGTTGATTCTGCGGAGTGGGAAACTCCAATTGTAACAGCGCTCAAGGCCAACGGGGAGGTCCGCATATGCGCTGATTACAAGTGCACCATCAATAAGGCGATCCGCCCTAATGCTTATCCGGTGCCGGTAGTCAGCCACTTGTTGGCCAGGTTACACGGGGGGAGGTGTTTCGCTAAACTCGACCTGGCCCAAGCCTACCAGCAACTCCCAGTGACCCCCGCCGCAGCTGCTGCACAGACCATAGTCACCCACAAAGGGGCGTTCCAGGTATCGCGCCTCCAATTCGGCGTGAATTCGGCGCCCGGGATTTTCCAGTCACTCGTGGAACGCCTCCTGAAGGGGTTAGAGGGGGTGTTACCCTACTTTGATGACGTATTGATTACAGGGGGGAGCCGGGCCGAATTAGCAAGCAGGTTGGGAAGGGTCCTGACAATATTCGAGAAAGCGGGGTTGCGGTTGCGGAAGGACAAATGCGTTTTCTTCGCAACTGAGGTTGAGTTCCTAGGGTTCCGTGTTACTCCCGAGGGAATCAGGCCATCCCAATCCAAGGTGGCCGCCAACAAGAAGGCCCCTCGCCCCACCTCCAAGCCCGAGTTGCAGTCGTTCCTTGGACTGCTCAACTTTTACCACTCCTTCCTTCCGCGGAAGGCAGCAGTAGCGGAACCGCTACACAAATTGTTAAAAAAGGACGAGGCATGGAAGTGGGGCGACGACCAGGAGAGGGCTTTCAATGACCTGAAGCGACTCCTGGCATCAGATGCGGTACTGACCCATTTCAATCCCAAACGCCCAGTGGTCCTGATATGCGATGCATCCCCGGTGGGGGTGGGGGCGGTGTTATGCCACGTACTGGAGAACGGGAGGGAGGCTCCGATAGCATTCTACTCTAGGTCCTTGTCCCAAGCGGAGAGGAACTATGCCCAGACAGACAGGGAAGCACTAGCGATAATTGCGGGGACTAAGAAATTTCATGATTTTGTGTACGGCCGCCCCTTCACCATAGTGACTGACCATAAGCCCTTGCTAGGCATTTTCACCGCAGATAAGCCCACACCCCAAATCCTGTCCCCGAGAATGCTCAGGTGGGCCATTTTTCTCAACGCGTATCAGCACGCGTTGGTATACCGGCCCGGGAAGGAGATCAGCCATGCGGATGCCCTGTCAAGGTCCCCCATTCCCCGGGATTGCTGCCACGTGGGCGAGGTAGAGAGGGACCACCAGGTCTTAATGATAGAGGTCCTAGACTCCCCTCCAGTAGTACCGGCCGACATCGCTAAAGCGACCGGCAAGGACAAAACGCTGGCCACAGTTTGCTCCTGGGTACAGAAAGGGTGGCCCGTGTCTTCCCCAGCAGCGGAATTCGACACATTTTTCAAAAAGAAACTAGAGTTGTCCCTAGAGAGGGGTTGCCTTTTGTGGGGACAGCGGGTAGTGATCCCCACGTCTCTCCGGCCGAGGGTGCTTAAACTGCTGCACGTCAGCCACCCGGGGGTCGTCCGCTCTAAGGCGCTGGCCCGCAGTTACTTTTGGTGGCCCCAGCTAGACGCCGACATCGAACACATGGTCGGCACTTGCGAAGCGTGCCAAAGCTCCAGGCCAGAAGAGGCCCGCTCGCCACATAGGGAGTGGGACGCAGCAAGGGGGCCCTGGTCCCGGGTTCACGTAGACTTTGCTGGCCCGTTCAGGGGAACGCTTTTCCTCCTTGTGGTGGACGCGTTCTCCAAGTGGTTGGAGGTCATCCCAGTCTCGAGCACCTCCTCGGCCACAACAATTAAACAGTTACGGAGGGTCTTTTCCACGTTCGGTTTACCCGACACCCTCGTCAGCGATAACGCTAGCTGTTTCACGTCCGCCGAGTTCGGGGCGTTCATGGAGCGCAACGCCATTCGGCACATCACCTCCGCCCCCTTTCACCCGGCCACCAACGGCCAAGTAGAGCGCCTCGTGCGCACCACGAAAGACGCGCTGCTGCGCATGGGCCCCGGAGACCTCGACCTGAAATTGTGCCAATTCCTGCTAAGGTACAGGGTCACCCCATTGGCGTCAGGGTACTCCCCCGCAGAGCTGTTGATGCGCAGGAAGCTGGCCACGGGAATCTCCAAGCTAGACCCCACGAGAGTAGAGGACAAAGGGTGGAACATAGGGGTGGAACCCTCAAAGAGTTTCAGCGTAGGCGCCCCGGTGCACTGCAGGAACTACGCCAACGCGGGGCCAGCCTGGGTGCCGGGCACCGTAATAGCACAAACCGGCCCCGTCTCATACCGCGTGGAGACCAGTACAGGTTTCCTGTGGAGGCGACACGTGGACCAACTCAGGCGCAGGGTTCCCGGAGAGCAGGACGGAGACGAAAATAGCGTCGAATCAGCGTTAGGGTACTCCCCCACCCGCTTAGCCCAAGGGGGAGGAAAAGGGGAACATGGGTCCCCACCAAGGGGGGAGGAAAGGGAATCGATCCACAGAGATCTTTTGCGGGAGTCCGCGGCGGAAAGGAAGAGCCCCGACCACACACATACCCCTTGGAAGTTTCCCCGAGACACAGACGCCCATAGAAGTTTAGACGTTGATTTACAGTACCAGGGGGAGTTAGCGGAGTGGTCCCCCACCCGTCCTAGCGAAAAGAGGGGTTTCAGTTCAGCCCCTGGTACTTCCAGTCCCAGTAGGCCCTGTGAGTTAGAATGCAATATAGCGCCAATTTCCCGGAGACCGACACCCCCAAGACAGGAGGCAGCAGCGAGTCCGCCCACCACAGTCTCAAGGTCCCCCGAGCGGGGATCAGAAGGTAGCAGAACCTCAAGGGCGACCTCATCGGTTCCGCGGTTCACAATAGGAGGGTCCCCGGGGTCCGAGAGCAACAGGCAGGGGTTCACCTCCCAACTATTCATTCCATTCCCATCCCCGGGCGCAAGGCAGGCACGGACGCCCCACAGAGCCACTAACGAATCCCCGTTTCCCGTAGCAGGACAAGCTCCCACGGAGTCAGGGATCACAGGCTCTCCGGTACTAGGTCAGGCGCAAGCACGCCCCAAGCGCACGTGCGGCAAGCCACAATGGTTGCGGGACTTCGTCCCATCCTAGGGGGGAGGGGTGTTATGTATGCATATCAATGTACTGTAAAGCTATCAAGATATAAATGTTCCATCACAATTACAATGTATCTCAGCTGAAAGGAACGCGAGCAAGCAACCTCTTGGGGCAGCTGCGAGCGTTCAGCCTCACATGGTTCACATTGCTCAATCACGGACAGCCGCGGGAAATGCCTCCGCATTCAGCAGAATGAAGATACTCGCATTCAGCAGAATGAAGATACTCGCATTCAGCAGGAAGAAGATACAACTGCGAGAGTAAGGCGTGCCTGGGCGAGGCCACGCCGACAGTAGCCAATGAGCTACCGTGCTGCAAGATTCAAATGTATAGTCCTCAGTATATAATGAGATGTACCACCACCATTACCCCCATGCTTCACCGGAACACCATGCAATAAACCTGTGTTAAACCAACCCTTCGGTTGTTCTGTTGTCTTTGGTCCCATACTCTAAAGATAGAAGAGCTGCTTTTAAGAGAAATTACTCTTCAAAGTGACACTTTCTGGTATGATCCTTCTTGCCACACCCTTTATCTGAAATATGATATTTAAAGCCACTCAGTGAAACTCAGAAGGCAAGTAAAGAGCTACCAGATAACTGGGCAGAACCACATGACTATCGCCTGGCCAAGAACAACCACAGCCTGTGTGGAAAGCTTTAAACAGACTGCATGCAGGGGTAGGAAGATCAAGGGCTAATCTGAGAAAGTGGGGTTTCCCTGTAGACAACAGCCTGTGTGAACGTGGAGAAGTACAAACTATCTCCCATATGATACAATGCACACGATGCCCCTCAACGTGCACTGAGGAGGACCTTATGTTGGCAAGAAGAAATGCTAGTGATGTGGCCTGATATTGGGCAGATGTCATCTAGCCCTTTTTAATTCTATTTTGTTTTTAGATGTGTTAATTTTAGCTTTGTATGTTATTATATGCTGGAGGTGCATTCTGACACAAAGAAAGAAAGAAAATGAAACTCAGAAATGGGATTTGAATGTGTAGATCTCTCTGGTTCAAACCCATCCCTTTGTCTGATTACTATACAGGTTCCAGAAAAAGGGTATGGTAAACTTTGATGTAAGCAGATTGATTGCACACGGAGCCAGCAGGCGGGCCAAACACTTCTTTATTGCAGCATGGTCAATCTGTACATAACCAAATGGTGGAGACGCAGCTCCTTTTATATCATACAGTACATTTGAATTTCCCCCCAAAGGCACTCATTGGTTGCGGTTGTACAGCTGCGAGGGGTCCCGCCTTCCCTCCCTGCTCCATCGGGAGGGATAAAGGGCCGGGGGCCGCCGGGGCCAGGCCGAAGACCGCCGCCCGGAGCGCCACGCAGCTGCGAGGGGTCCCGCCTTCCCTCCCTGCTCCACCAGGAGGGATAAAGGGCCGGGGGCTGCCGGGGCCAGGCCGAAGACCGCCGCCCAGAGCGCCGCACAGCTGCGAGGGGTCCTGCCTTCCTTCCCTGCTCCACCGGGAGGGATAAAGGGCCGGGGGCCGCCAGGGTCTTTCAGTGGAACTGTTGAGCTGATGGCTCCATTACCTGTGGAATTTTGTCCTTTGGAAATTTGGTATTTTTGATATTGTATGCTTTGATTATTGATTATATTGTTGCTATTGCTGTTATACTTTATTTTATGGATCTTGTATTTCTAATTTTGTTTGTTTTCTCTTGCTGTAATTGAAGTGTATATTTTGCGGGTTGCGTTTTTGTAACTGTACCTTTGGAGATGGGTTACTGTATTATTATTGTGTTATTGTATTATTATTATGTATTTATTGTCCTCTATGTAAACCGTCCTGAGTCGGGTTGTACCTGAGTGGGCGGTATATAAGCGCGAAAATTAAATTAAAAATTAAAATTAAATTAGGGACGTACTGCGTACCTTCCTAAGGTTCACCTAACCTAGCTAAGGTTAGTTGTATGCCTTCCTAATAGTCACCTATAGCGGGGAGGTTTCCTGCGCTAGTTGCTGATTGGGTGATTGGGGACGCATGGGCTGAGCTTCCTCAGCTGCGCTATTGCTGTCAGCTGAGTTGCGTGTGGTGACTGATGAATTGCTTGCATACACAACATAAACCTCTGTGTTTCCTCTATCTAGAAAATTCTGGAAAGGGTCACCATGAATTAGAATTGACTTGAGAATACACACTCTTCATAGTACACTTTGCAGCAGTTCATAATAGCACATAACTGAATGCTTTTTTAGGACGTAGTGTTGCTGCTTAGCAACCTACCACCCTCCTGCATTTCTCCCTATAGCACTGGCAGTTTTGCAAATACCAGACAGTCTGTCCCTTTGTTGACAGGCCTAGAAACATGCAAAGGCCAACTTAACTCCCTGCCCTTAGACAGAAACCTCCAACACATTATCTACCCACATGAGCCCACATAGTCCAAATTAGAGCTAGCTAAGAACAAGGCATGGGAATAAAGTTCTCCCTTTTTTATTCCAGCATGGCAGAGCACCTTATTTTCAGCTGGGAATATGTTCTATGGGAAAAGACCACAAGAAATAAATAGTGACTCACAGGGGAACTGAAAACTACCATGGAAAAATAAAATAAAAATAAAATCAAGGCTTTCAGAAGGCATGGAAATAAAGTCATTCATGGTTCAGCATGGTGTTCTGAAAGGCAAGTTCTTTAATTTCATTTGGGTAGTGGATGTAGCATTGCATCTTTTTGTCTTGATGCCAAAGCCCACTTAAGTTAATCTACAAGAGGGGTTACCAATGTTTTCGCGCCATGGGCTGGACCACACTTCAGACAGCTGAGCACACCAGACACATGGTTTCCCCGCCAGAAACGCTGCCGAAAATGCATCCGCGTCTGTCATCAGTGCGTTTACGACAGCCGCTGGTGCATTTATGGCACATTTTCAGCTGTTTTTGCTGCTTCTGCCATCTGTGGTGGTGGTGGTGTTTGGAGTGAGAGTGGTGTGTTTTTGGCTCTTTTTGCTGCTTCTGGTGGCGGAGGCAGGAGCGAGGGCAGTGGGCCACATGAAATGGCACTGCAGGCTGAGTCTGGCCCATGGGCCATAGGTCGCAAACCCCTGATCTACAAGTTCTGAGGAATGTTGGTAAACTCTTTTCATTTAAATTGATGTCATGTGTTGGGATAATTAAGCCCTTGAGGTCTACACAAAAGCACAGTGTAGAGCTGAAATATAGAAACAGAAGCTCAATGTGAGAAGAGCTGCTGTTAGGATTTGCTGTTTCAGGCAGCAAAAAAAAAATATTAAAAAAATGTTGCATTTATACCCCATCCATCTGAGATATTGTCTCACTCTGGGTGGCTAACAACACATTATAAAAAGGAGAAAGAGATATCTAATGTTTCAGTGCTTCTCCTATATGCACTATCATGCATAAATATAAGATATAGAGGCAGGCAATAGAACATGCATATTTTCTACAATCATGCCTCCAAATAATCTAAAAATGAATAACAAGTATGCCAATTCCCATCAAGAAATTGGTTATAGCATTTTGCATGAGAAATGGGCCTTTTGTACAGCCAACTGACCTTAATTGCCCTCACAAGACCAAATTATTTCCAAACACTTAATGTTACAACGTGGGTGGCTCGTGACTCCCCACCCCACCCCATCCCACCCACAGCTATGAAGATAAAACCTAAACCAGAAAGGGCAAGTAAATTAGGCAAAAGAAAAAAAAATCATGATTATTCTCTGAGCCTTCTCCCTTGCATCATTACTAACATTTCAAAGAGAACATCCCAGGTCAGGGTTAAAATGCAATTCTCCCTGAGTTTAAATCAAATTATGTAGAGATTCTCTCTCCCCCACCCACCCCAATGTGCTGGGATTTTTTTATATATTTGCTGATGAAAGAAAGACTCTCTACCAGAAAATGTACTCCGGAATACTATTGTTGTACAGTGGAACCTTGGTTAACAAATGGCTCGGTTAACATAAAAATCACATAACAAAAGGAAATCCATAGAAAATAGTGGCTCGGTTTACGGAATTTTTTTTGGGAACAGATTAATTGGTTTTCAATGCATTCAATGGGAAACTGCATTTTGGTTAAAGTATTTTTGTTTTCAATACATTACTATGGGTAATTGCATTCAATGCATTCCTAGGGGAAATTCAGTTTAAGTAATTTTTGCTTTAAGAAACATCCCGGAGAACGTATTAATTATGTTAACAGAGGTTCCACTGTATTCACCCTCACTTTGAAATGTACATGATTGTAGCAGAAGTGGTGTCACTGAGAGAAAAAAAAGCATTTCCTCTTTGAAACCACTTCCTCGTGGTTGTATTGTTGCATAATTCTGCCTTGATGCCTGTTAAAGCCTATACTTATGTTAATCTGTTACCAGCGGCTGGGTAAACCCTTGCTGTTTAAGAAGTGCCAAAACAAACAGAATTATGAGATCTCATGGCTGAGCCAATCTTTAAATTGGGGCCCTTTATTTATTCATTCAATATTCAAGTTTTTGTCAGCTGTGTTTTCCCTCAATCTGACCTCATCTTTTGTAGAAAGCCGGCAGTTTAGACCATCTGTCTTAGGGTACAACTCTGCTAATAAGCCTTGCCTGTTAAGTTAGGACCTTAGCATGGGTTGACATGTCATATCACTCTAGTTGAAGTTATTTTTAGTATCAGACTGGTAAGCTGCTTAGCATTTGGACATCATCATCTGTCTTTGCATAAACAGATGTTGCTGTGTTTGCTAATCTTTGAAGAGCTTAAAAAAAGAAATTGGCTGACAAATGGTATTGCTTTGTAGAACTGACATTGGTCTGGGAACCCCACCCCCCTACCCCAGCTTCCAACAGTGAGCAGTGCATAGGGGTCAGTGACTATCCAGAGAGAAGATATTTGAGTTGCTTGCAAGTCTGGTTGCAGATATTGATGAGAGTTCAGAATGACTGCAGTGGACTGCAGTGGCTCAAGTGGCTAAAATGCTGACTGGGAGGCAGAAGGTCAGCAGTTGGATTCCCAAGTACTGCAGGATGGAATGAGCTCCCGTCTTTGTCCCAGCTCCTGCCAACCTAGCAGTTCAAAAGCAAGAAATTGCAAGTAGATAAATAGGCACCACCTCGGTGGGAAGGTAACAGCGTTCCGTGCGCTCCGGTGTCTAGTCATGCCTGCCACATGACCACGGAAATGTCTGCAGAAGCAGACAGCGCTGGCTCTTCGGCTTTGAAACAGAGATGAGCACTGAACCCTAGAGTCGGATACGACTGGCTTTCGAGCAAGGGAAACCTTTACCTTTACCTAGGAGTGAAAAGAAAGTTCAGATTGCATGTATGGCATTCAGTGGGAACAGTCAGTTGTCAAATTAAGGGTCTGTGCTTTTGTATCATCAGCATTATTGTTGTTGTTTGCAGTAACAACAATATCTATGACTTATTTTACAGTTATACGAAATGTGGACAGTAGAAAGAAAATAACAGAAGCTAAGATTGGCCCGAGATAATTTTGCTCCTTGAGCCTGAGGAACTTGAAAAACCACTTAATCCCTATAAGGGGGTGATTTTATGCAGACAGCGCTGGCTCTTTGGCTGTGAATGGAGATGAGAATCGAACGCTCCCAGAGGGTCCAGTTGGGCCCTTATACCTCTAATATGCTTAGTACAAATATGGGAACACCACAGGGATGTGTGCTTAGCCCACTCCTTTATATTCTCTGTACGTTTGACTGTGTCTCTGTCCACCCTAGCAATAGGATTGTCAAATTTGCAGATGACACGACTGTGATAGGGCTCATCTCTGATAAGGAGGGTGAGACGGCCTATAGAGATAAGGTGGAGTGATTGACAAAGTGGTGTAGAACCAATAATCTGCTCCTCAACATAAAGAAAACAAAGGAGCTTTTGGAGGATTTTAGGAGGCAGAGAACCGATGTCCAGACACTTTTGATTGACGGAACCTGTGTGGAGAGGGTAGCGATGTTCAGATTTCTGGGCATTGAGATACTGTACAGGAGGATCTGTCCTGGAGTGCCAACACAAGGGGGCTTGCGAAGAAGGCGCAGCAAAGACTGTATTTTTTGAGAACTCTAAGGAAAAATCATCTTCCGCAAAAGCTGTTGCTTGCCTTCTATCGCTGCGCTATTGAGAGCGTGCTCACTTATGGCTTATGTGTGTGGTATGGGAGTAGTACTCATCGGGATAGGAAAATGTCGCACAGAATTAATAAAACAGCGGAGAGTATCATTGGCTGTCCACTCTCCACTTTAGAACAAATTTACACCATCAGGTGCCACAGAAAAGCATTAGATATAGTAGGAGACCCATCGCATCCTGGCCACTGCTTCTTCGAGCTTCTGCCATCGGGATGGAGATATAGAACAATGAAGGTAAAAACAAGCCGTCTCAAGAACAGTTTCTTCTCCAGAGCAATTTTGGCCTTAAATGGAAACTCTGGAATCGGAAGTAATTTTATCTTATTTTAAATTTTAAATTTTTATATTGTACTGTATGGTACTGTCTTAATTAGTGTTTCTGTAGCTGTTTTAAATAATGGGGTATGCCTTTTTGAGTTGATATATAGCAACCGAGAAATTTAGTTATTCCCGCAAGGGGACAATGACAATAAAGATTGATCTTATCTTATCTAGAGTCCGATATGACTGGCTTTCCAGCAAGGGTGACCTTTATATACTACAGGGAGAAACAGAAGCACTGGAAAGATTAACAGTGGAAAAACACAAGAGAGGACTGGACTTCCCCTCCCGATCACCCACTCTTTGAATGCCACCTGACCTATTTTAAAGGAAGTTGGCAGAATTTGGCTTTGGTTGTATATACCACAGAATACCAGCGACTCAATGCCTATTCAACCTATACACAGAGCACATAATGCGCAGTGCAGGGATGGAGGAATCACAATATGGGATTAAAATCGCTGGGAGAAACATCAACAATCTGAGATATGCAGACGATACCACCCTAATGGCAGAAAGTGAGGAAGACCTAAAGAATCTCTTGATTGGGCTGAAGGAGGAGAGTGCAAAAGCTGGCTTGAGACTAAATATCAAGAAAACCAAGATAATGGCAACAGGCCCAATCAGTTCCTGGAAAATAGATGGGGAAGAAGTAGAAGCAGTGACAGATTTCACTTTCTTGGGATCAAAGATCACTGCAGATGGGGATTGTAGCCATGAAATAAAAAGGCGACTGATTCTTGGGAGACAAGCAATGAGAAACCTGGGGAACATAGTGAAAAGCAGAGACATCACACTGAAAACAAAAATTAGAATAGTCAAAGCAATGGTTTTCCCAGTAGTAATGTATGGATGTGAGAGCTGGACAATTAGGAAGGCTGAACGCAGAAGAATAGATGCCTTTGAAATGTGGTGTTGGAGGAGGGTTTTGAGGGTACCCTGGACAGCGAGGAGAACAAATAGGACAATCTTAGAAGAAATTAACCCTGATTGCTCACTGGAAGGTCAAATAGTAAAGATGAAGCTAAAATACTTTGGACATCAAATGAGAAGGGAGGATTCACTTGAGAAGGCATTGATGTTGGGAAAGGTGGAAGGCAAAAGAAGAAGGGGGAGGCCAAGGATGAGATGGTTAGATGGTATTACAGACACAATGGGCACAGAGCTGGGAGGGCTGAGGGGGATGGTGGAGTGTTGTGTTCTGATGGTTTTACCTTACACATGGATTACAATATATCTGAGCCAATGTAACCTTGCCTATAGCAACAATGTAACCTTCAGCTGTATCATATAAACCCTGTAATAGGACGCGAGCTAATGACCACCAGCTGGCAGCAGCGAGCGTCCAAGCTCTCTTGGTCCGAACTCATCAAAGGCAACAGCGCGGGAAGTTTTCCCGCCACCACCTACACCTGGACAAGAAGGGCGTGACCCGCTATGACGTCACGCAGACAGTAGCCAATGGGCTACCATGGCACCACGTTCAAATGTATTACCACTGTATATAAAGAGCTATCGATCCGCCATTACCTCATGTTCCCTCTGTCCACGATGCAATAAACCTGAGTTAACCCAGCCCGAGGCTGTGTCCTGTGTCTTGGTTTGCATACACCAAATTGGCGACGAAGGTGGGATGATGGATCCCCACGGAACAGCCAGGGCACAGAGCGGGTTCAACATCACCAAACCGCAAGACTGGGAGCTGCTTGAGATGGACTTCCAGGCGGCACTGGTGGAACTCAGAGTCAAAGGAGACGACGAGGAGAGGAAGAGGGCCATCCTCACCAGAATGCTCGGGATGGAAACCAAGCGGACGCTGGTGGGCATCATCGCTCCGAAGAAGGTGAGCGAATTTAAGGCGGACGACATCATGAAGCTGCTGCGAGAGCGCTTCTGTCCCTCGAGGGCAATGTTTCCCGCTCGGAGCGCGTTTTGGAGGCGAGTCCAAGCGCCGGATGAGTCGGTTGAGGCATTCGTGGCCGCCATGAGTGTAGCCGCCGCCCCCTGTAAATGGGGCGACATCCTAGAGATGGCCCTCAGGGACGGAGTGCTGTGTGGCCTGAAAGACAAGGAGGTGCAGCGCAGCTTGATGAACAAGGAGCCGCCACCCACGCTGGCAGAGGTCTAGAGGCCGCGGAAGCCGCAGAGTCCACGAATGCTGGAGTGGACGAGATGCACCAGTGGCGTGAGTGGCGTCCTAGAGCCGGCAAGGCGGAAAATTCGGTGCACGGGAAGTCCGGACAGTCGGTGCACGCAACTCGACGGGCCTCAAAGTCGTCTACGGAAGGCAGCGACGGCGAGGAGGTCCAGAAGGTCCGAAAGGGGGGTCGACGCTGCGAGGGTTGCGGAGCGGCCCATGAGCGCGCGAGATGCCCGTTCAGGAAGGCCGAGTGTTACACCTGCGGCCGTCGGGGGCACATCGCCAAGGCATGCAGAAAACGGAAGGAGGGCCGGAGGCAGTCACAAGACCGTGCGGCCAGACCGGACCGTCCAGCGAGGCCCAAAGATGGCGCCCAGACCACGAGGAAGCAGGATGGCGTGGGCCGCGTCTCGGACGACAGCGAGGACGACGCCCCAGTGTTCAGCGTGTCCGCGGGACAGTCCCATTACTTCGTTGAGGTATTAGTACAAGGGGCCCCTATTAAGATGGAAATTGACTCGGGGTCCTCCTATTCTATAATTCCCCAGAAAGAGTTTTTGAAAATCGACCCCCACGTGCGGCCCAAACTTAAAGCGTTGAGGTCCACGCTACGAGACGTACAGGGAAACAGCATTCCGGTGTTGGGGGTCGGGAAATTTCGGGTCAATTTTAAGAGACATTCTGCGGAACTGCCCCTAGTTGTCCTCAAAGGGGGAAGCTGTAGCCTCCTAGGAACACAGTGGTTTCAGCCCTTAGGTTTGTTCATAGGGGGAGTGCATACCGTGGGGGGGGACCCAATACAAGCGGTTTGCGATGCGCATCCCGCCGTTTTTAAGAAAGGACTCGGAAAGTTCAAGGGACCCCCTGTAGCTTTCGACATAGACCCGGAGGTCCGCCCGATAAGACTCAAACCGCGCAGGGTGCCGTTCGCACTCAAGGACAAGATAGAGGCGGAACTGGACAAACTGGTGGGCCAGGGGATTCTTATTCCTGTTGATTCCGCGGAGTGGGAAACTCCAATTGTAACGGCCCTAAAGGCTAACGGGGAGGTGCGCATTTGCGCTGATTATAAGTGTACAATTAACAAGGCGATCCGCCCTAATGCATACCCGGTGCCAGTGATCAGCCACCTTTTGGCCAGGCTGAATGGGGGAAAGTGTTTCGCCAAACTCGATTTGGCACAAGCCTATCAGCAACTTCCTGTGACCCCCGCCACGGCCGCGGCACAAACGATAGTTACACATAAAGGAGCGTTCCAGGTGTCGCGGTTACAGTTTGGCGTGAACTCGGCACCCGGCCTTTTTCAGTCGCTTGTGGAACGCCTCCTGAAGGGACTGGAGGGGGTGTTGCCTTATTTTGATGACGTGTTGATAACAGGGGGGAGTGAGGCTGAACTGGCAAAGAGGTTGGACAAAGTACTGACCGTGTTCGAGAAAGCGGGGCTGAGATTGAGGAAGGACAAATGTGTCTTTTTCGAAACCGAGGTCGGGTTTTTAGGGTTCCGGATCACACCCGAGGGGATTAAACCGTCTAAATCCAAAGTAGCAGCCATTAAAAAGGCCCCTCGCCCCACATCCAAAACCGAGCTACAGTCCTTCCTGGGGCTCCTCAATTTTTACCATACATTTCTCCCGCGGAAGGCGTCCGTGGCCGAACCGCTCCATCGGTTACTTAAAAAGGAGGAGACATGGATGTGGGGTGACGAGCACGAGAGGGCGTTCAAAGAGCTAAAGCAACTCCTAACATCTGAGGCAATCCTGACGCACTTCGACCCCAGACGGCCAGTGGTCCTAGTTTGTGATGCATCCCCGGTGGGGGTGGGGGCGGTGCTTTGCCACGTGTTGGAGGACGGAAGGGAGGCCCCGGTAGCGTTTTACTCAAGGTCCCTGTCCCAAGCGGAGCGAAATTACGCACAAACCGACAGGGAGGCGTTAGCAATAGTAGCGGGAACCAAAAAATTTCACGATTTTTTGTATGGCCGCCCGTTCAAAATCGTGACCGATCACAAGCCACTGTTAGGGATTTTCACGGCAAGCAAGCCCACGCCGCAGATCCTGTCCCCGAGAATGCTGCGATGGGCTATTTTCCTCAACGCGTACCAACATGAGTTGGAGTACCGGCCCGGAAAGGAGATCAGCCATGCTGATGCACTTTCGAGATCCCCTTTGCCCTTGTCGGACGACCAAAAGGCGAGAGCAGAAAGAGACCGCCAGGTGTTGCTAATTGAGGTTTTAGACGCACCCCCAATAGTACCAACCGACATTGCTAGGGCGACAGGCAAGGACAGGACGCTGGAGAAAGTTAGTTCATGGGTACAGAAGGGGTGGCCGGCATCGTCCCCGAGTACAGAGTTCGACCCATTCTTTAGGAAAAAGCTAGAGTTGTCCCTAGAGAGGGGGTGCCTTTTGTGGGGCCAACGGGTGGTGGTCCCTACGCCCCTGCGGACGAGGGTGCTCGAACTGCTGCACGTCAGCCACCCGGGCATAGTTCGTTCAAAGGCGCTGGCCCGGAGTTACTTCTGGTGGCCACAGCTGGACGCAGACATTGAGCACATGGTCGGCACTTGCGAGGCATGCCAGGGATCCCGACCTGAGGCGGCCCGTCTCCCGCATAGGGAGTGGGACACAGCAAGGGGGCCATGGTCCAGAGTGCACGTGGATTTCGCTGGCCCATTCCGAGGAACCATGTTTCTCCTGGTGGTGGATGCGTTCTCCAAGTGGCTGGAGGTTATCCCAGTAAAGAGCACGTCCTCCGCCACGACAATTAGCCAGCTAAGGAGAGTCTTTTCCACATTCGGTTTACCCGACACCTTAGTCAGTGATAACGCTAGTTGCTTCACCTCCGCTGAGTTCGGAGCATTCATGGAGGCAAACGCCATTCGGCATGTCACATCCGCACCGTTTCACCCGGCCACGAATGGCCAAGTGGAACGGCTGGTGCGTACAACAAAGGAGGCGCTGCGGCGCATGGGCCCGGGGGACCTGAATCACCAAGTATGCCAGTTCCTCTTAGCGTATAGGGTAACCCCCTTAGCGTCAGGCTACTCGCCAGCGGAGCTCTTGATGCGGCAAAAACTGACCACGATCCTGTCCAGGCTAGACCCGACGAGAGTCGAGGATAAAGGGAAAAACATAGGGTTGGCGGTCTCGAAAGGTTTCGCCGCCGGTGACCCTGTTCACTGCAGGAACTATTCCGGCGCGGGGCCAGCCTGGGTACCAGGGACGGTTGTAGAACAGACGGGGCCAGTGTCATACCGGGTCGAGACTAACACCGGCCTCCTCTGGAGGAGGCACGCAGACCAACTGAGGCACCGAGTGAGTGGGCCAGTCAGTGGAGCTCAGCAACAGGATTCAGCGTTAGGGTTCTCCCCCACCCGCTTAACCCAAGGGGGAGACAGCAGTGGACAACAGTCCCAAGCAAGGGGGGAAGGCAGAAGCAGCGGCCCCAACTCATATCCTTTTGATACGCCAGTCCTATCAGGGGCCGGGGATGGGGGAGAGGAGTTCGCGACCGCTGCCGCCGATTGTAATTTTGATTTTGATTTTGCGAGCCGGGGGGGTTTTCAGGAGTGTTCCCCCACCCATCCAAGCGAGAAGAGGGGTTTTTCGTTAGCCCCCAGTGCCCCCGGTTCCTCCCTAAGAAAGAGCACACCTCCCAACAACGCCGCGGAGCCGCGGCAAGTCACTAACGAGTCTCCCTCTCCAATTACAGGACAGGAAACCAGGGGACAAAGAGAAGGTAGCAAACCCGGGGAGAGGCAGCCCGCATCGAGACCCCAGCGTGTTCGAAATAAGCCATCTTGGCTGAGAGACTTTGTCTCCTAAGGGGGGGGGGGAGTGTGTTTAAGTGTGGGCTCGAGACTTTGTCTCGTCCTAGGGGGGAGGGGTGTTGTGTTCTGATGGTTTTACCTTACACATGGATTACAATATATCTGAGCCAATGTAACCTTGCCTATAGCAACAATGTAACCTTCAGCTGTATCATATAAACCCTGTAATAGGACGCGAGCTAATGACCACCAGCTGGCAGCAGCGAGCGTCCAAGCTCTCTTGGTCCGAACTCATCAAAGGCAACAGCGCGGGAAGTTTTCCCGCCACCACCTACACCTGGACAAGAAGGGCGTGACCCGCTATGACGTCACGCAGACAGTAGCCAATGGGCTACCATGGCACCACGTTCAAATGTATTACCACTGTATATAAAGAGCTATCGATCCGCCATTACCTCATGTTCCCTCTGTCCACGATGCAATAAACCTGAGTTAACCCAGCCCGAGGCTGTGTCCTGTGTCTTGGTTTGCATACACCAAATGGAGGACAGAGGCGCCTGGAGAACAATGGTCCATAGGGTCGCAAAGGGTCGGAACCGACTGTGCGACTGAACAACAACAATGCTGAGTGTTGACAGTGGTAAATTACCTGATTCCCTAAAGGGGGCAAGAGTTATGGGCAGATAAGCCCTTTTAGGTGGGGTGATGGTCCCATCAGTGGAGGAAATGCTAGTGGAAACCATCATATTGGGCCCAATGGCAAAATGAACCACTTGATTCCCAATGGTTATGGAGGTGGAAGAGGCCATGCCAGATGGACTGGCTGTGAAGGCACACCTTGTTAATATCATCAAGGCTGCGGCAGTCCATTGCAGTCCTGGTGTTAAATCCTGCATGTCTCATTTCATCCTTGCCGCAGGAGATGGCTCCATGATCACAGTGTGTGGGCCACTTCATTGCAAGCTGGGATCAACCAGTGTCATTTTCCTGGATTTCTAGGAAAATTGTATATTCGCATATGAGTAGCAGCTGACGACCACCACCACCACAGAATGTGTACTGGTAACCCCTTTAGGCTTTCTCATTTGGGTAATTTTATTTATTTATTTATTTAATGCGCTATGTCCGTGGACAAACTCAAAGCAGTTCACAAAACGATCAAACAAATACAAAGACAAAATAACAGAAATAATACCACAAAATTTGATAAATACAATAAATAAAGAAGTACAGTTACAAACAGACTATTGCAATAGTATTACAGTCCCAAGGGCTAACCTCGAAAGACCAAGGTATGCCTCCCCGGGTGATGGAGAGGCTCCGGGCGGATGGGAGGCAACCCTCTGGTGTGGCGGTGTCAGCGGCGGCTTTTCAGCTCTCCCGAGCGAGACAGGCTTGGGTGGTGGTGGCGGCGAGCAGGCACATGTGCACTCCATCCCAGGCGATGGAGAGGCTCTGGGTGGGCGGGAGGCGACCCTCTCATATGGATGTATACTCTTAAGACAACAAGTCATGGAGACGTGAATTCTGAGCAGGATGTAAAAAAGAGGAGAAGAGGTGGTACCCTTATGAAGCTCCAGGCAACAGAGTGTGAGCTCCAGGCAAGACTGAAAGAGCAGAGATTTTTAAGAGAGCAAGAGAGCTTGGGGTAGAAGAGTCGGAATGCGACTCTACAAGAAACCAACTGATCGCAATTCCTATTTAAATTTTTCATCCTTCCACCCAACTCATCTGAGGAGGAATATACCGAGCAGTCTATACACAAAAGCTAAAAGAAACTCCACTAATGAGCTAGATTTTTTAGCCGCAACAGAGGAAATCGATCAGAAGCTATTAGCCAAAGGGTACCCCATGCATACCTTGAGAGGAGCGTTCTTAAAGGTACAATCCAAATCCAGAACAGCGTTGTTTCATAGGAAGGATAAGGATTCGTCCAATAAAATACAGTGTTCATTTGAATACTCACCCCAGCAAACCAAATCAGGAAATGCATACATAAATATTGGTTTTTGGTAACCGATCTACCAGGATGAGGAACACGCCCACTTATTGGTTTCCGACGTACTAAGACTTTGGGTAATTATGTTACACGCAGTGATTGTATCATTAGGCAACCCCAGAAATAGCTTGCTTCAGGCCAATATAAATGTTCGCAGTTCAGTTGTTGCAAGCATGTAATAGAAACAAAGGTTGTGAATATTCCCCATGCAAATTTCGTTTTCACATTACAGGGCTTTTATAATTGTGATACTTCAGGGTGCGTATACCTGTTTTTTTGTCCGTGTGAGAAAATTTACATTGGGATGATGTCACGACAAATTAAATACCGTATTCACGAACATAAATCACGCATTAGAAATCAGAATTTAACAGCTCTGCTCGTAGAACACTTCATTGAAAAAAAAAACATACTTCAGATGATTTAAGGTTTTTAATATTGGAGACTGTACGTTCGGAAAAGTTTCAGAAAGTCAACATTGAGAAAACACTTAAACAGCGCGAAGCATTCTACATCCATAGATTACGGACATTAGTGCCAGGGGGTCTTAACAGCAAATTGGATTTAACATGTTTCCTATAACAGTACAACAGGTTAGAGGGGTGTCATTGGCAATTTCAGATAAATTGAGTAGATATAACTTTAATTGGGCTTTGTAGGTTTTAACCAGCCACACATGTGAGTATGAGGAACTAAATAAATTAGGTAATTCTCTTTACCGTTCTCAACGTCGAGGGGCACTAAAGAGATAGTGAAAGAGACCATTTCTGATGCGAGAGTGTTAAGCGAGACAATAAATGTGATAAGAATAATGGTGGATAGTTTGTATTAGATCGACATTTTTTATTGATATATTTTGTGCTTTGTTACAGTAAAGAAAAGAACTTCTGAGGAAGTAATATTACGAAAGACCAATTATCCAGATTGTGTTTCAGGTCCTACTAATTGATTATAGTGAAAACTGGAGATTTGTAATATACAGTTGAAGATATATTTTTGAAACATTGCAATTATTTCATTACATATTACTATAGACTTTGAAAATACTCCTTTAGAAAATTGTTGGATATATTTAGTGAGAACATTACTTGAATTTTTCAGTTGTGAGAACCATCACTTTTGATTATTTTGGACATTAAAACTCATTATCATTGCATACATTGCTGCCTCAAATGGTCTTTTTGAGCTTGTGGATTCTGTCACCGTTTGGCCATTCTCTTTGGACATTTCCACCCTACTGCAAGAGTCTAAGACTGTGAGCAGCTAAATTTGTATATTTATAAAGAACAAAACAAGTTACCAGACTCAGCCTTTTTGTATGGTTAATGGATGTAAATTTATCATTCAAGAAGAGTCCACTCTCAAATTTTTTTTTGCCTAATAACAGGGACAGCCCACGTAATAGCCCAGTCATTGTTAGAAAATTGGGGTACACAGAAAGAGCCACCTTGAAGACTGTGGTATTTTTGAACCACAATCAGGCGTACACTGGTAATGGTATGGCAAACTTGCGTTGCCAGCTAATCTTTCTCAAATTAGGTTAGGCGAAAGGAATTGCAGAATGAACTTACCAAAAAGGTGGCTTCATTTTGGCAGTTTCATTCCCCCTACCTGCATGTAATAACCCCATTTACTATGAAATTGCAGCTAAGCTCAGAGGGAACAAGGCAGAAGATGTCAATTTCCCTGATTATTTATTTTATTTGACTTGTTTAGCTGCCCCCTCGCCGATGCGACTCTGGACAGCTTACAACACAAGAAACCCCAACATAACTCATTAGAGCAATCCATACATATGGATAAAACATCATAAAAATACTGAAATCTCTAAAATCTAAAAATCACAAAAGCTCGAATCTAAAATATCTAAAATCCCCATAATAAAATTGTCAGACGGTCATATGACCCAGTAGGCTGGAGTAGATCTAACAGCATCACCCCACACCTGCTGGGACAGCCATGTCTTTAGCTCTTTCCTAAAGGACAGCAGTTGTGGTTGGAGGTGGAGGTCCATCAGCAGGAGGTTCCAGAGGGCCGGGGTGGATACTGAAAAGACCCTCCATCTAGTGCTGGAGAGACAAGCCTCTCCAGCTATTGGTACCCATAGAGAGCCCCTCCGGTCCATCCATGTAGGATGGGCAGATGTTCTCAGGGCAACACAGTCTCTTAAGTAACCCAGTCCACTACCATGTAGGGCTTTAAAGGACATAACCAGCACCTTGAATTGCATCCGGAGGCAGACCAGCAACCAATGGAGCTCCTGCAGCAAGGGTGCGGCATTGTCATAACGGCCACACCCCATCACTGTGTGGGCTGCCGCATTCTGCACCAGTTGCAGCTTCTGAATGGTCATGAAGGGCAGTCCTATGTAGCGCACATTACAATAATCTAAATGGGAGGTGACCAGCATGTGAGTGCATACCTGTCAACTATCCTGTTTCCCCCAGAAAAACCCTTATTTTTACCCCTCTTCCCGCCTCTCTCCTGTTTTAATAATTTCCCCGTAATATCCCTTTTTTTTTTTAAAAAAAAATCCAGACTGGAGCCCTCACAGGCGAAGCTGCAGTATGTTTTTCCTGCACCCAGAGGCCGCTGTGTGGCTTTTCACTTGTGGAAGGGGAGAGAGAAGGTGGTGGGGGCCCTGTAGTTCCTCTTTCATTTCCCTGCCACATGGTCATGGAGGCTTCGTTTTTGCTGCTGCTGCTGGCCGGAGCCACCATGGAACGGGAGTCTACTCTAGGTGAGCGATATTTCATATATACAGGGGGAAATCAGCTCTTTGTCTGGGGTAGAGACTTCTCTCTCACTCTCATGGTTTATTGAGCTGTTTCTGCCCTGCCTCCCTGGAGGATTCCGTTTCTGTTCTAGAGTTAACTTGGGAGGGCGGGATGTTGCTTGATCACTATATGAGAGAGAGAGAGAGAGAGAGAGAGAGAGAGAGAGAGAGAGCACCCCACCTTCTAACAAACCATCTGGAGGGAGATTAACTCCTCAGCTGCTGGGAGGCTTGGAAACTACAGAGGTTGCTTTTTACTTTATTAATTTCCTTCCTTAAGCTGGATCCGACATTCTCAGGTGTTGGTGCTTCAATTGGTTGCAGTGAGAAACAAATAGATTAGTTAATTTGGGGGAATTAATCCCTTGCTCCTCCACCCTAATTGGGGTGTGTGTGTCTAGCCATGTGCAGGGCTAGTTCATTAAAGCCAAGGTGCTTACAAGCAGTTGGTAACCCTAGGGGGCTGGTTTACTATTCTGCACTTTGCTTCCCAGGAAAAATAATAATTAAAAATGAGTAAACAAGAAAGAAAACAAAACAAAAGTCCCCCAAGAAGATGGGGAAAGGGTTCTTTGGGCCACACAGCTTTGTGCCCATTGCATTTACAATACCATCTAGCCATCTTATTTTGGGCCACCCCCTTCTTTTGTCCACCTTTCCCAGCATCAAGGCCTTCTCAAGTGAATCCTCTCTTCTCATTTGATGTCCAAAGTACTTTAGCGTAATCTTTACTATTTGACCTTTAATGAGCAGTCATGGTTGATTTCTTCTAGGATCAACCTATTTCTAACACCACATTTCAAAGGCATCTATTTTTCTGCGCTCAGCTTTCCTAATGGTCCAGCTCTCACACCCATACATTACTACCGGGAATACCATTGCTTTGACTATGCAATTTTTTGTTTGCAAGGTGATGTCTCTACTTTTAACTATGTTCTCCAGGTTTCTCATAGCTTGTTTCCCAAGCATCAGTCGCCTATTTATTTCATGGCTGCAATCACCATCTGCAGCAAGCTTTGATCCTAAGAAAGTAAAATCTGCCAGTCCTATCCAACTCTAGGGTGCAGTGCTCATCTCCATTTACAGCCAAAGAGCCAGTGCTGTCTGTGTTTGCAGACATTTTCATGGCCATGTGGCAGGCATGACTAGAGCCCAGCAAGTCACATGGCTATATTTGGCCATGCCCACAAATTTGACCATACCCTCAGAGGGGTGTGGCCAAAATTTCCCTTATTTTCAAATCCAAAACTTGACAGGTATGTGTGAGTGACCATGAGAAAAAAGTCCTGGTCCAGGAACAGGCATAACTGGTGAATCACTTGAACTTGAGCAAAAGCCCTGCTGGCCATGACTGCCACCTGCTCCTTGAGCAGGAGTCGTGAGTCCAGGAGGACCCCCAGATTATGCACTGGGTCTGTCTGAGGCAAAATAGCCCCATCTAGTTCCAAAGGTGGTAACTCCTTTGGCAAAACAGGACCCCTTATCAACAGCCTGTTGTTCCCCATCCAAACCCTCATGGTTTCCAGGTACCTGGAAAGGAATTTGACTGCCTCATTAGGATTACCATGGGCAGAGATTATCTAATATAAGGGATCAGTCTATAATTTTTATTGGGTAATTTTTGGTTACTTGTGCTAGTTACCACAGTATGTGGTAGAAAAAGCAGCACAGAAATGTGGAGATATCAGCTCAGTCCCATCAATTCCATCTCTCTTTGTTTTGTTTTTGTTTTTGCACAGAAACTCACACTTTGCACAATAAGATCACTCTAGAAAACCTTAAAGTAGAGAAAGGTATCTTTACTTACAGTTACTGTTGTGTTCTAAAGCCTGTGCCTTTAAACAATGTACCTATCCATGTGTATCCAATGTAACCTTTTCTATGTATAACATTGTAACCTCCAGCTGCATCACTGTAACCTTAATAGGACGCGGGCTAGTGACCACTAGATGGCAATAGCGAGCGTCCAAGCTCATTGGTCCAAGACTCACCTAGAACAACAGCGCGGGAAGATTCCCGCCACTACCTTCACCTGGACAAGAAGGGCGTGACCTGCAATGACGTCACACAGCCTGTAGCCAATAGGCTATCAAGGAGCCACATTCAAATGTATAGCCACTGTATATATTGAGCTGTTCGTCCGCCATTACCTCATGTTCCCTCTGACCAGCATGTAATAAAGTTGTGTTAAGCCAGCTCTTCGGCTGTCCTGGTGTCTTTGGTCCCATACACTAAAGTTACCATCTGCCATTTCAGAAAGAAAGAAGGGGAAAATGAGGTCTCCAGCACATGGAAAGTCCTCCATTCATGTTGCTTAGTGGAAGGTTGGAGAACTAAGAAAACTGTCATCAAAAACATGCAGTGGCTCAGTGGTTAAGAAGCTTGTCTCGTTAGCTGAAAGGCTGGCAAGTTGGCAGTTTGAGACCTGGGTACTGCATGATGGTTTGAACACCCATCTCTGTCCCAGCTCTTGGGGACATGAAGGGAACCTCATCCAGGCGTCTCCTGAGCAGAGTTTCTCCAGCAAAAATCCTTTCAATACAGAATAATTTCTGACTACACATTATCATCATCGCCATCGTCGTCGTCGGCGGCGTAATCATCATCATCTTCATCTTCATCTTCATCTTCTTCTTCTTCTTCATCATCATCATCATCATCATCATCATCATCATCATCATCATCATCATCATCATCATCATCATCATCATCATCATCATCATCATCATCAATGTAAACAAGAAGTTAAGCAAGAAGAGGCAATGGGGGTTTGCCTCAAATGCCAGAGAAGAGAAAAGAACCTTATCAATCAAGTTAGGGGCAAAGGACAATAATATTAGGCTGTAAAACTCCCTCTCATTGATACCCATTGACAGTGCATGCAAGCTTGTTAATATCCCAACAATTTTTCCCTCCTAGATCACAAAATATTACAGAATGTTGTATAATATTTTCTCCAGATTTCAACAGTCAGCTTTCCATAACATAGAATTTTCTGGTGTTTGAATAATTGTGGCAAGTAAAAAAGGAAATGATATTTTCTCTACTCAGAATTTCTTCAAGGCTGTGATCCTGTGTGTGCTTAACCAGAAGCAAGTCTCAGCAATACTTACCTCTGAGTAGACAAGCAGATGATTGTGCTAGACCCTTCGGCTATGCAGGCTATGCAGATGTTACATCATACCATACTTTCCCATACTAAATTTCCATATACAGTAGAAATGAGTCATTGAGCTACAATTCCTGTTATGCCTCACCACTGACCAGGTTGATGGGGGAGGGGGTTATGAGACATAGAAGGCTAGGTGTTTCCCCAGCCTTCCCCTATTGCATTGAAACGTGGCACTGCATGATTGGAGTGATTAGTTCATAAGTGCATGCGTCATAATTTAGTATTGTACATATGCCAGGAAATAACAAAAGACAACAGCAGGCTTTTGTTGTTGTGCAGAGATTCCAGCACAAGTAGGAAACCACAGTCTCATGCTGCCTATAACTCATATGCACAATGCACTGCATTGAGTAACACAGGAACCATGTACTGTATTTTGTTAGGCAGCAATTGTGCACAGACAACATATGAGTAAGGCCAACAAGAGAGAGTGCATCTTCCCCAACTGGCAGAATCAAGCAATGCAGGCTTTCCCCAAGTGGCATCATTTTGAAGGGCAAGCAGGAATGTGGAAGAAAAAGTCAACTCTTGTGATTCGGGCTAGAATTGCCACCATATAAACTTTGGAATGGCCTTTGAACTTGCTCATTTTGCTTAACACTTTGTCAGGGGGAAGTGCTTTAATGAAACATGGGGCAGTTGGATCCCTTTCATTGCTGTTTGATAACACAATGTGCTGTAGGACAGGTGTGGCTCTGTGTTTTTGGCCTAATACTCCCAAGAACATTCACCAACTTAGGGCCTGTCCAGATGGCCATGAGGACCCCTCCTTTTAGAGTTTTTTTAAAAGGAATCCACACGTGTTGGGCACTGGAGTGGTCCAAATCTCCCCCATCACATTTCTTTTTGGGACCACATTTTTTTTTGGGGGGGGGATTCTACTTTTTGGAGTGGTCTCTTTTAGTACATCCAGTGATGCACTGTAATTTTTTTTACTACCCACTTGGTGGCCGTGGCTATCTGTGAGCGTGGCCTCAAACACCCCCCCCCCCCAAAAAAAAAGGAAGAAAGAAAAAAGAAAGATACCTACCTTGCTCTCTTGCTTCATGGAGATGAGGAGGAGGAGTCCCAGAGCAGTGGCGCTGCTGGGAAGTGAGCGGGGTGAGTTGGTGGGCTGGCACTGGCTGGCCTCCCCCTCCTAGCACCACCGGAAACGCATCCCATTTGCCTCGCCCAGGGCCGAAGGTGCAAGGGAAGTGTTGAGATGAAAGCGCACCTTCGGCCCTGGGTGAGGGAAATAGGACGCATTTCTGGTGGTGCTGGGAGGAGGAGGCCAAGATGTGGGTGTGGCCTGGAATTTCTACTACCGGTTTGCTAGAACCGGTGAGAATAGGCCACAGTACAACACTGAGTACATCGCTTATGTTGCAGCTGTAAGGTCTACTTCCAAGGTGAACTTTTGATTTGGTGAACAAGCTGACAAATCACTTCAGGATGCTAGCAAATCGAGCAAAAGGGGGAGCTATTCTGCTGTCCTCTGCTGCTGTTGCTGCTGCCTTCGTAGTAGTGAATGTTACTCATGGTGGGAAAGGTGACCCAAAAAGTGGCTCCAATTATTTCTCTGGCAGGCGGACCAGGCCGACTTTCTACACAGAAATGTTCTGGAAGGTGTGCATCTTCCCCCTTTCTCAAAACCACATGTACACACAGACTGCAGCTAGTGGGAAAAATTCCAAGAGTAAGAAGGTAAAAAAACACAATGAACATCATTTTATCCTTAGCTCTCCACTTTTCCCTTCAGAAAGAGACACATGTTTTGCTTTGATCGCATGCAAAGGATTCTTGAGAGAACTTCACCGTAGTAAATATATTGATGTAACCAGTTTAGAAAGAAAAATGACAGATTTTGAAGAGTTAACTTATTGAATAAGAAAAGGTTTACTAGAAATCAAAGGGCTTGTAAGTAAGATATATAAAATATTAAATCAGGAAGGGAATCCACAAGATACATTGAGAACAATCTGGGAGCAAGAATTAAAAATAAAAATTACGGAAGCAAAATGGAAAAGCAAACGGAGAAAAAGGATTATGAAGACTTTGTCAGGGTCAAAGAACATAATTATAAAATGTTGTGGAGGTGGTACTTGACTCCAGTTCGGTACATCAAATGGACAATAAAAAACAAAAAATTGTTGGAGATGTAACAGTTCATGGGGGACATATGAACACATGTGGTGGAGTTGTAATGTGACAAGAGATTTTTGGATGAAGATTGAGAAGGAGATATTGGAAATAATAGGTTGTGACCTTAAGATGGAACCGGGTACTGCCTTACTGACAGATGTTGAGGATATAGATATAAACAAAAAAGAATTATTATCTTTTTTTTTTACAATCGCAATAAATTGGAAAAATAACCTTATGTTGAAAGTGGTGGAATGGTATAAAGAAATATGGAATATTGCATTGAATGATAAGCTTACATAGGAATTGAACAAAAAAAAAAGGAAAATAATTTTTGGGAAATATGGAAATCATTTGTGGATTATGCATTGTACAAAGGTAACAGTGGCAGACCACTGCCAGAACAACTGAGTTTTTGGAAGCAGTAATAAAATTGCTAAGACAAACGTAGTTTCCAGGCTTTTGTAAATATCACTGGTTCTTATGATTTTTGTTTGTTATTATGTTTTTGAAATATTGGGAGTATTTTATATTATTAGATTATCAGATATAATAGAGTGCATATCAGATATAATAGTGTGTGTGTGTAGTATAGTATAGTTTATTAATATGGGAATTACTCTTTATATCAGAGAAAAATCTTCTTTTTAGTGTCTGTTTTAATGTAATGCAATGTTTCTTTATTTGGTATGTTATACTTTAAAATTCAATAATAATAAAAAGAACGCCACCAGAGAAGCTGAGGAGGGTGGAAAGGGACACATCCACAAATACAGAAAGGCAGGGAGGGGGGCATAGATAATCAAAAAGGAGAGACAAAATAGGTGTGACCCAAAGACCTGACTGGACCCGTATCACAGGAGAATAAATATCTCCATTGTGGACAAAATGATTGTTTTAGCGGGAGAGATATGAGATTGTACTATAGATAAGAACCCCCCCTTTTTTTAGCACTAACAAGAATCCTCCAAATTCCCCTGACTGGACAGCCCTTAGGCTCTGATGAAGGATGCTGGGAGTCACTCTCAAATAACATCTAGATGGCCATGCATTCACCATTCCTAACATACAGGTAGAATTAAGCTCTCTGCAAACATTCAGTTACAAAACGTACCTTGTAGAAAATAACTTAATTTGCATTTTGTCTGCAGATGTTTCTGTGGACATGTGGCAGGCATGCCTAGCCACTGAAGTGCACAGAATGCTGTTTACCTTCCCACTGAAGTGGTATGACTGGCTTTTGAGCAAGCATAACCTTTACCTTTTACAAGGTCTTAGCTTAGACATTATAATACTGTATAAGAGTTGGAGGGTTTGGCTTCCCTTCCACCAGTCTCCTAGTGCTTGTCTTCTCCTTATGTGGTTTATTTGTACCCCCTTACAAGTTGGTAGCATGAGTCACTGCAATCATTTGAAAGCTGTCACAAGAGTACCATTGTTCTAATTTGTATTGGGTGGTATACAAATCATGCTCATGGGCACCACTGCCTAAGGCAACAAGTGCCTCAAGCAACAAAACCATACAAAGAAAGAAATCCACTGAATGCAGATAATGCAAACCTAAGGCATATAGCAACACTTTAGAAATATTTGAAATTTTAATGTGCATGGATAAAGCATCCATTCATTCAAGTATTTGAGTTATGTTTATAGCTTTCATTTAGGAATATGTGAAGAGCCATATTAGATTGAACTAATGGCCTCTTTAGGTCAACATTTTGTTCACATGGTGGCCAGCCACTTTCCACCGCCAGCCACTTTTCACCTTTAAAGGAACTATACTTCCTTTAAAGAAAAATAAAATCTGAGCAAAAATAAAATCCGGTACACCCCCACCGACCGGAGAAACAGCAACAAAACAGCAGTACTGCACACACGCAGAACAGCCAAGCCAGCAGCTTGAATTCTCTGCCAGGACACACCGCCGCTAAAGAAAGCTGTGGCTGCGATTGGCCAAAGGAGGCCATGACTTGACAGAACTTAACGCTTACGGGCCACGGATGCCGCCGGGTGAAAAAGTAAAACTGCAGTCAAGCTGCGTCATCCTTGCTTTAAAGGACAAAAACAACCTGGGCAAGGCCAGGTAATTAGCTAGTTAATATATAAGGAGAAGAATTCAAGATTCTTTCAAAACAAATTGGATGGAATCCTATGGTTTTTGCATAAGGTTTATATCATACTTTAGGAAAATTATAATGGCGATGCAGTCACCAAGGAGTTTTGTTGCTCCTTGGTATCATAGATGAACAAAACAACTGTATCATTACCAAAAATTGCAGTTGTCCCTGCAGGGTCTGATAATAACTTGAATAAGTTGTCCTTTGATTATAGATGAACCATAGCCCTCCAGCTAGGCCACTAGTCATGCAAGTCACCTTGGTTTTTAGAGGGCGAGCAAGACATAAATGTAACTTACCAATAAATCTTGAACATTGCCATCAATCATTAAAACATGCCCGGTGAAAAGAAGAGCCACAACGTTGTACTGAAATGTTTAAGTACACATGGCATCTCTATCACTGAACTGCTGACAAGCATAATATACTATTAAAATTTCCAAGGACGAATGATAGCATTTCATTTCTTCCTCGCCCTGTTGTCAAACTCATGAAACATTTGTAAACAGATTTCTTATCTTAAACAAGAATTAATCAAGGAGTTCAACTTTGTCTTATGTGCCTTAAAGAGAGATAAAAGCTTTTCATCACATTAACCCTGTCAGTCAGCTTATCAGAGCAAAGATGCTTGTGTTACCACCTAAATATTGCTAAAAGCTGCTGCAAAGGAAACTTTCAACTGTTTTGTACATAAATTTGCATTTTAATTCCTTGTCTTTTTGCTGTTTACGACCTCTAACCTACTTAGGTAGGAGTTGTATCATAATCTGCCAACACGACATTTCATATGTTGGATGAGGTTGTAGGCTGTATTCCAGGAAAGTTTATGCTACATATAAGTGCTACAAAGAAATTCTTCTTCATTTTGTTGCAACAAATTAATGGGGTATCCTCTGAGAATTTATTTCCATTTCAAATGAAAGCTGGGTCTTTGTTTCTTCTTTTAAAACTATGTCTTGCTTGTATGCTTGTGTATGGCAGTCTGGGTTATCAGAAGTTAGCTTGTCTTCTGTGATGCATTTCACTGAAGCACAATGCGCTTTTGTAAGAAATACATGAAAACTCAAAGTAATGGCAGTGACTGTTTTTAGGGACATCTGTCCAGCATCAAAGTACGTAACTGTTACCATAACTGGCAGCTTCCCATCTAGTCACCCACACAACGGCAATAACCAAATATTTATCCAGCAAATCTATTAAATATATCAAAGAACATGCTATTTAAGGCATGTGGGCAGATAAAGAGAAATGGAAATAAAACAGACCCTGCTCATTTCCCACCCCCTCAATAGATTTTTAAGCATTTTATATGCACACCCTCCATGCTACAGTACCAAACCAAAATCAAATTTTAGGGTATGAATCAATGCTGCCTTTTTCATAAAAAAGCAACAAACATGTTTTCAGAGATAGAAACAACTTTTTTTAAAAAAAATAAGTGGAACAGATGAGGTCCATGTGTGTTTCTAGAACAACTTAACTTCAAGAAAATTATGCTGTAAATTTAATAGGAATTTAATTTAATAGGTAATACATGCTGAAACTAAATGTTCTAGCATACAGTATCCTTCTTCCTACTAACAGAAGCACTCCTATTCAGATCCCAACTACCTATTCTCTCTAAGCAAAGGACTTCTGATTTCACCGTATATAACATTGGCATCCCATGGTGTGTTGTGGGGGCTGTTAGCCCAGGAGGATTTTCGCCCCCCCTCCCCATTTCCCCTCTGGCTATGGCCCTGATTGCCGCACAGTGTGCAACCTTTGTGGCTGTTGAGAAAAAACTGACTGAGGCTTTGAATTTAATGGCTATACAGATATATTATAGGGATAACCAACTGAAGCCAAACTGCCTAAAAACTCAACTCTGTGCTTTTCATTCGAAAAACCATGTGGCATCAAGAAGCCTGCAGATGACCTGGAATGGCACCAGGCTACAACACTGCATCACACCCAAATACCTGGGAGTTACCCTGTATCAAACTCTCACTTTCAAAACCCACTGCCTTAATACCAAACAGAAGGCTTTGCTAGGAAAAATATTCTGAGGAAAAATATTCTGCCCAACCACACACATTAAGAACTTCTGTGCTAGCTTTATGTTACTCTGCAGGAGAGTATATTAGTCCGGTGTGGTGCAGATCAAAGCATGCAGGGCAGGTGGATGTGGCAAATAAATGAAACAGCAAAGTTGGTCACAGGATACCTAAAACCAACCCTGATACAAAAGTGCATTATTTAGCTGGCATCCCTCCATCAAAATTCCATCAAGAAAGTGCTGCTCAGAAAGATTGGGTCAAAGCAAGTTCCTTGGAAACACATCTGCTATTTGATCACCAGCCACCAAAGCAGAGACTGAAATCAAGGCACAACTTCCTCACAATGTCTGTCCCTCCAAACAACCAACCCCCACAGATCACTTTAGAACTATGGAAGGTGAGCAAGGAGCTTCCAGATAATTGGGCAGAACCACATGACTCTTTCCTTACCTAAACAGAAAACTCCAATCCAGAAATTAATGCATCTTGCTGAACAGAACAGTTTGTGCAGGGTGGCTATAAGATGCATCAAGTTCTTTAGTTAAAATAAATGTTATATTATATGGCTTTGGAAAAATGGCCTTCAGATGATGAAAGGGTCTAGGAAGTCAGGGTGCTAGATTTTGCTAACATTTTGTGCTTGCCTTCCTTTCCAGATGGGGAAGCACATTAACCCCTTTTCTTTTCTACAGCAGACTTCCTCAATAAGGTGCCATCAAGTTATTTTGGAATAAAACTTCCCTTACCCTGAATGTTGGTATCCTGGTTGGGATTATCACCCCAAACACTAGGCAGTGTGGAATAAAGGAAGCCTACCTGTAGAGTAGCAATATTAGCAGGTGAATAGATCTAATATCATGGCTTCTGATATTATAATGGTACTTAAACTGAGGGGAAAGAGTTTTGTTTTCCTTGGAAGGTTCTAGCAATTTTCAAGGGTGAGGGAGGTTGAAAAATCGCCCATGTCCAGCCTCTCAATTTTCAAAGGATAGCTTTTTATACTGGTTCAAGGGGAAGAAGGCAGGCACGCTGACTCTGTAATTATGAAGGATGCTGATACCTCTTTCAACATAATACTATACTGAAGATGAAACACAGGGGATAGTAGTAGACATTGCTCTGGAGGAAAAAAAGTGAAGCCTTTGAGAATTTCTTTGAGCAGTTTTACCAAAATCAATTGGGCATTTTACTATACTCAAAAGTAACCTATCCTTGAACTAACAAAGAGGTTGTCTACACAGGCATATAGCCTACTTTTTGGGGTGTTTTGGGGACAGGTTGGTCCAATCTCATGCACATGTGTTGTGTGCCCATGGAACCCATCCTATTTTGAAACTCAAATTGTCCAGCTATATTTTAACCCATTCCCAGAGTATGTGCACACTAGGAATGTTATAAAATAGAACAAGGCAGCTCGGAAGAGGCTATTATAGCTGCACTGCTACCAATTTGCTGCAACATTTTAACCAGCGGCAACACCCTGTAGCTCATCAGTAGGAAGACTCCCCTCATCAGCTGGGCAGTGGCTGCTATAGCCCAGACACCACTGATCAGCAGCATGTGGCTGTGTAGATGAAGAAATGAGCTGAACACTGTTTAGCTCCTCCCCACATTTTAACGTGATCCAATAAAAACTGGCACAGCCTGCACAGGGAGGACCAATATAGACAGGCCTAAACTTAGGTCACTCAGTATCACCTGTTACAGCTTTCCAAACAAAATAATTTATTTGCAATCAAGTGAGTTGCTCCTACCCTCAGCTGAGCAATTCAGAGAGCCATTTAAACATGAAAACACAATTACATAACCACATAAGCAGATAAAAAAGAGACTATACAAGGTGACTTCCTTGACATTATCTAGGATTCAGGCTTGCTATAGCAATAATACCTGCCACCACACCTAAGTAATTTTCTTGTGCAAGGTAGGGCATATTACCACAGGGATTATGGCAAGTCCAGTGGGAGTGCTTGCTGGAAATATGCCAACTGTGATGAGTCAGCCATAAATAATACTTTCCCCTTCAGGGCATTAAACTGTAAAAGTTGAATCATCTTAATTGAAAGAGGCCTGTGACTAATGTCTTTCCTTTGAATTAAGTAACAGGCAAGAATACGATGGGCTCCAGCAATTTAGAGCAATTTAAGTTTGCCCCAAATTCCTTGTTGATCTGGTGATTTGAAGGAGCACATTTTGCTCTTTATTATAATGCTACCCAATTTGTGGGAAGGCTAGCCAGCCTTTTAGTCTCTGATAGTTTCCTCCATGGCTTTATCCAGATTAATTTTTAGGGTCAAACCCTCCATTTTCTTTTAGCACATCACACACACACACACACACACACACACACACACACACACACACACACACACACACACACACACACACACACATTCAGATTCAGTTTGAAAGCCAAAGTTTTGCTTTCTGCAATCATATCTCTCAATAGCTCTTTAGTGTTTGAGAACCAAGACAATAGAACAGCCGAAAGCTTGGCTTAACACATCTTTATTGCATGATGGTCCGGGGGAACATGTGGTAATGGCGGATGAACAGCTCAATATATACGGTGGCTATACATTTGAATGTGGCTCCTCGATAGCCCATTGGCTACTGTCTGCGTGACGTCACTCCCCATCACACCCTTCTTGTCCAGGTGAGGTAGTGGCGGGAATCTTCCCGCGCTGTAGGTATTTGGAGAATTGGAACCATGTGAGCTATGGCGCTCGCTATTGCCCCTAGTGGTCATTAGCTCGCGTCCTAATACAGAGGGTTACATAGTTACAGCTGGTGATTGTTACATCCACTCATTCGAGTGTTACATTACTTAAAGGCACAATATTCCAAACACAACATCCCTCCCCCCTAGGATGAGACGAAGTCTCTCATCCAATATGGTTTATTGCAAGTGCGTTTTGGGTGCAAGGCTGGCTGGTTTGTCCCGGGGGTGCTATCGCTTCTGTGTTCCCTGTGTTCCCTGGGCTCTTGTCCTGCAATGGGAGAGGGAGACTCGTTAGCGACTCGCCGAGGTTCCGCGGCTTTCGGGCTAGGGGTAAACTCCATTGTGGGAAAACCGGGGGCATTGGGGGCTAATGAAAAACCCCGCTTCTCGCTTGGATGGGTGGGAGACCACTCTGAAACCCCCCCTGGTTTTGTAACTCAAACTCAAAATCATCTTCTGGGGACTCTGTGGGGGTATCCCGTAGGATATCTATGGGGATAAACTTATTCCCTTCCCCCCCTGGTGGGGACCACTGGCCCCCCTCCCCTCCCCCTTGGGCTGAACGGGTGGGGGAGAACCGTAACGCTGAATCCTGTTCTGCGCTGTCCGCGCTCTGGTTTCCGGAGACCCAGCGTCGGAGTTGGTCCGCATGCCGCCTCCAGAGTAGACCTGTGCTGGTCTCTATACAGTACGACACGGGGCCTGTCTGCCCAATGACTACTCCCGGAACCCAGGCTGGCCCTGCGCTAGCGTAGTTTCTGCAATGGACCGGGGCGCCTATTTCGAAACTCTTCGTGCCTGCTAACCCTATGTTCCTCCCCGTGTCTTCCACCCTCGTAGGGTCTAGCCTGGTCAGTACCGTAGTCAGTTTTCTGCGCATTAGAAGCTCTGCGGGTGAGTACCCTGATGCTAGGGGGGGTTACCCTATACCCCAGCAAAAACTGGCACAACTGCAGGTTCAAGTCCCCTGGGCCCATGCACCTCAGCACATCTTTGGTGGTACGCACGAGGCATTCTACCTGGCCATTCATTGCCAGGTGGAAAGGCGCGGAGGTGATGTGCCGGATGGCGTTAATGTTAATGAATGCCCTGAATTCGGCAGACGTGAAGCAACTAGCGTTATCGCTAACAAGAGTATCGGGTATACCGAACGAGCTGAACACCTTGCGCAATTGTTTAATGGTTGCGGCTGAGGAGGTGTTCGCAACTGGGATAACCTCTAACCACTTGGAATAAGCATCCACTATGAGGAGAAAAAGCGATCCTCTGAAAGGGCCCGCGAAATCAATGTGCACGCGGGACCATGCCCCCTTTGCCGCATCCCATTCCCTGTGCGGAAGTCGAGCCTCTTCGGGCCGGGAGCTTTGGCAACTCTCGCAAGTGCCCACCATGTGCTCGATATCAGCGTCTAACTGGGGCCACCAGAAGTCGCTCCTGGCCAATGCCTTGGAGCGGACAATCCCTGGGTGGCTGACGTGCAGCAGCTTTAGCACCCTTGCTCTCAGGGACTCAGGGACGACTACCCGCTGGCCCCACAGGAGGCAACCCCTCTCCATGGACAGTTCCAACTTTTCCCTAAAAAATGGAGCAAATTCCGCCGCCAGGGAGGACGTTGGCCACCCTTTTTGCACCCATGAACTAACCAGGGCCAGCGTCTTGTCCTTGCCCGTCGCCTTGGCGATCTCTGCGGGCATGATGGGGGGCGAGTCCAGGACCTCTATCATGAGCACTTGGTGGTCTTGTTCCACCTCGCATATGTGGCTGCCCATGTGGGGGAGGGGCGTCCTCGACAGGGCGTCCGCGTGGCTTATGTCCTTTCCAGGGCGATATACCAGCGCGTTCTGGTACGCGTTTAAAAAAATGGCCCACCTGAGCATCCTAGGAGACAGAATCTGTGGCGTGGGCTTGTCTGCGGTGAAAATTCCTAGCAGGGGCTTGTGGTCAGTTACGATGGTAAAGGGGCGGCCATAGAGGAAATAGTGAAACTTCTTCGTCCCAGCGATTATCGCTAACTTTGTTTGTGCGTAGTTACACTCTGCCTTAGACAGGGACCTGGAGTAGAACGCCACCGGAGCTTCCTGCCCGTTTTCCAACACGTGGCACAGGACCGCACCCACCCCCACTGGAGATGCATCACATACCAGAACCACTGGTTTCTTGGGGTCAAAATGGGTTAATATGGCGTCTGAGGATAAGAGTTGTTTCAGCTCCTTGAATGCCCTCTCCTGACTCTCGCCCCATTTCCACGCCTCGTCTTTTTTTAGCAACTTATGAAGTGGCTCCGCTACCGACGCCTTCCTAGGCAGGAAGGAATGGTAGAAGTTTAAGAGCCCCAGGAACGACTGCAATTCGGGCTTGGAGGTGGGGCGAGGAGCATTTTGAACGGCGGCCACCTTTGATTTGGAGGGTTTAATGCCTACAGGGGTTATCCGGAAACCTAGGAACTCAACCTCCTTTGCGAAGAAGACGCATTTGTCTTTCTGCAACCTCAACCCCGCCTTTTCAAATACCGTCAGTACTTTGTCTAGCCTCTCAGCCAATTCTGACTCGCTCCCCCCTGTTATCAATACGTCGTCAAAATATGGCAAGACCCCCTCCAGACCCTTCAAGAGGCGTTCCACTAGTGATTGGAATATGCCTGGCACCGAGTTCACACCAAACTGTAGGCGCGTCACCTGAAACGCCCCCTTATGAGTAACTATTGTCTGTGCAGCAGCTGCGGCTGGGGTTACCGAGAGCTGCTGATAAGCCTGCGCCAGGTCCAGCTTTGCAAAGCACTTTCCCCCATGTAACCTGGCCAACAGGTGGCTGACTACCGGCACCGGATGCGCATTTGGGCGTATTGCCTTATTAATGGTGCACTTATAATCAGCGCATATTCGAACCTCCCCGTTGGCCTTAAGCGCTGTTACAATCGGAGTTTCCCACTCCGCAGAATCGACAGGAACAAGGATCCCCTGGCCCACCAATTTGTCCAGTTCCGCCTCTATTTTGTCCTTTAGTGCAAAAGGCACCCTTCACGGTTTGAGTCTTATTGGGCGGACCTCCGGGTCCAGGTCAAACGCAACTGGGGGCCCCTTGAATTTTCCGAGTCCTTTCTTGAATACTTCGGGATGCGCGTTACACACCTCCTGTATTGGGTCAGTCCCAACGGCATGCACCCCCCCCAATGAACAAACCCAGGGGCTTAAACCATTGTGTCCCGAGGAGGCAACAACTTCCCCCTTTGAGAACAACCAGGGGAAGTTCCGCGGCGTGTTGCTTGTATTGGACCTTGAATTTTCCAACCCCCAACACCGGAATGCTATTTCCCTGCACGTCCCGCAGCGTAGACCTCAGTGCTTTGAGCTTGGGCCGCACGTTGGGGGAAATTCCCAAAAACTCCCTCTGGGAAATGATGGAATAGGAGGAACCCGAGTCTATCTCCATCTTAACGGGGACCCCTTGCACCAGTACCTCAACAAAATAACGTGGGTGTCCTAAGGACACACTGTGGACCGCCGCGTCGTTGTCGCTGTCATCGGAGATGCGGCCCACGCCGTCCTGCTTCCTCGAGAGCCGGACACCTTCCTGGTTCTTCGGTGAGCGGTCTGTTGCGCCTTTCTGGTCTCTGCGCCGCCGTCTGCAAACCTTGGCTATGTGGCCTCAGCGCCCGCAGTTGTGGCACTCGGCCTTCCTGAACGGGCACTTTATGCGGTCATGGGCTGCCCCGCAGCCATCGCAACACCAGCCATCCTTCCACACCTTCCAGATGTCCTCATCCTCGCTGCTCTCCGTGGAGGAGTGTGGTGCCCGCCTGGCCGCTTGCACCGAGCCTGCTGCCTTGTCGGGTTGTGGGGGCCTTGATCTGAACCCCTTAACCCTGGCCCTTGTGGCTTCCGCCACCTGCGCCTCCTTCACGACCTCTTGCAGCGTCGGGGGCGGCTCCTTGTTCATCAGCTTTCGCTGGACCTCTTCATCCCACAGGCTGCACAGCATGCGGTCCCTGAGGGCGAATTCCAGGTTCTCCCACTTGCATGGGCCGGCGGCCAAATGGAGGGCTGCTGCAAAGGCAGCCACGGACTCACCAGGTGCCTGGACTCTCTTCCAGAATGCGTCCCGAGCCGAAAACATTGAGACCGAGGGCTGGAAATGGTCCCGCATCGCCTTCAGGAGCTGCTTGACCGGCACTTCGTTCACCTTCTTCGGAGACACCAGGTCCACCAATACCTTCATGGCGGGGAACCCGAGCATCCTGATGAGGATGGCCCTCTTCTTCTCCTTGTCTGAGATGTCGGACACCATCAGTGCGCTTTGGAAGTCCATCTCGAACAGCTCCCATTCTTCTGGTTTGTTGATGTTGAAACCGGCCTGAGTTGTCTTGATTCCGTGGGGATCCATTATCCCACCTTCGTCGCCAATTTAGTGTTTGAGAACCAAGACAATAGAACAGCCGAAAGCTTGGCTTAACACATCTTTATTGCATGATGGTCCGGGGGAACATGTGGTAATGGCGGATGAACAGCTCAATATATATGGTGGCTATACATTTGAATGTGGCTCATCGATAGCCCATTGGCTACTGTCTGCGTGACGTCACTCCCCGTCACGCCCTTCTTGTCCAGGTGAGGTAGTGGCGGGAAACCTCCCGCGCTGTAGGTATTTGGAGAATTGGAACCATGTGAGCTATGGCGCTCGCTATTGCCTCTAGTGGTCATTAGCTCGTGTCCTAATACAGAGGGTTACATAGTTACAGCTGGTGATTGTTACATCCACTCATTCGAGTGTTACATTACTTAAAGGCACAATATTCCAAACACAACAAGCTCTCATAGCTTAAAGATCCTTATTATTTTGTTTTCCTGTAAATGGAGCTTACAAACACGATGTTTTGGGACCACAGCTCCCAGGATGCTAACTAAGGGATTCTGTGAGTTTTTGATCCAGAAAGTAACTTTCCCACATTCTGGTGCCCTTTAAAAAATACAACCTCCTTTGTGATTTTCCATTATCTACATAGAACAAAGTGAAACCTTTTCTTTTAGTACCAAGAATCCCATAAGGCAGAGGCTTTCAAATTGCTCTGGGTGGTGCCTTGAGAAAAGAGGACTTGAACAAATGAAAATGCCAGCCTTTGGGTTGAATCCACCATTCTACACCTACAGAATAGGAGAGGGATGTGCTATAGTGCGCTGCTGGCAAGGATGGTGACATTCTTTAGTTTGAGCAAGAATACAGAAAGACCCCTGATGTCTGCAGATGAGAGGTGTGTGGGAATTCCAGAAGTATTGCGAAATTATATTTATCTCCACTGCAGAATAAACATGTAAGTGATTCAGTGCATCTGACAGTGCCCATGTGCTTGGGAAACAGGAAGGACCCTACTTACAGACTTAAATTGCACCTCTTCTTCCCTGTTCTATATCTTCCACTTGCCTGGGAGCTGATGAAATGCATGTTGGCAATGATACCATTTTGGACTAGAGCTTCCAGAATTTGATTGAAGTCTAAAAAACTGCAGTTTGAATGCAGTGGGTACTTATTCCACACACAATTGTATGAGCAGCCTTGTGTTTTTTATCTCCACCTCCTCACAGATCACATGGTGTCTTGGTTTACCATTAATGCTTAATGCCAACTTGGTATGCCTCATCAAATAAGTGTTTCCAGAGGAAAAAAAGATTTAACACAGGGGAGTCAGTTCTCTAAAAGTGAAAATAAGGTGACTATGAGAGAAAACTGAATAAGATTTCATAATTGGAACCAGAGACGGAGCACAGCTAAATATTTATACTGTACAAGGTAATTTTTCCTATGCACTCACAGTCATCTGAATGCCTGTCTTGTCCTTTGGTACAGAAAACATTTGCATCTACTTATTTTTCTCCACAGTGAGTATTCTGGGTTGATCATCATAACTTGTTTAGCATGTGGTGGTTAGTCCAGAAACAGAAACAAACAGAAAGAACATCTAATGATTTAACAACTCATAGCCTCCACATTGTGGTCTCTTCCAGCTGTCACTCCTAGAAGAAGAGCTGGGAAAGTTACTTTTCTAGATAGCAAGATCCAGGATCCACAAGCCAGGATTGTGAGAGTTGTCATCTCGAAAAGGAGCTTTTCCAACTGCTACCTGGAAGTTAGTTATGATCAAGTCATAACCAACCTACATTGACCTTAATACAGATTTCAAGGTAACTTAGATATTTAAGGAGTGGGTGTACCAGCTCTACACCCCCAGTGAGTTTCCATTGCTAAGGAAGGATTCAAACCCTAGTCTCCAGAGCCCTAGTCAGTCATTCTATCCACTACTCCACACTGGGTATCCACTGAGTAAGTGGAAAACCTCCTTGCTTGTGTACCTGATCAGCTAACATGGATTTGACATTTCCCACAAGGAAAGGGTGAATAGAATGAGGTGGAAAGGGAAGCTGGAGAAATACACCTTTTACAGTCAAATGTGATGACTCATAGTCCAAACAGGAGGTAGCACCTCAACCTAAAGTGTGGCCTGCACGTGGGCACTGTCAGATGCACTGAATCACAATTCAAACAGCTAATGTGTAATGCAATGCATTCACACTAGGATCAAACATTTCTGACCTACATTCACAGATAAAATTCTAAAGCAGGGATTCTCAACCTGCGGCACAGAGCACAATTTCATGTGGCCCCTTACTGCCTCCACCACACCCGGAAATGCCACATGGTGGAGGAAGGGCAAAATGGCCATCCAGCCCCCAAAGCTGTCAGAGGGAGGGTGACCCGGCTCCCGGCTTTAAAAGGTTGAGAACTCCTGTTCTGAAGGCTCATCATTTGCACTGTTAAACTAGGGACACAATGTGAACCTTGCAGTACTTAGGAAAAGATAGAAAGTGACCATCGCAAATAAAAAAAACTGTTGTGTTCTCAATTCTATGCCTTTAAACAACCATCAACTGTATCAATGTAACCCGTTGTAATTAGGACGCGAGCTAATGACCACCTGGTGGCAATAGCGAGCGCCCAGCTCACACGGTTCCAATTCCCAAAGAACTGCAGCGCGGGAAGATTCCCGCCACTACCTCACCTGGACAAGAAGGGCGTGACCTGAAATGACGTCACGCTGACAGTAGCCAATGGGCTACCGTGGAGCTACATTCAAATGTATAGCCACTGTATATATTGAGCTGTTCGTCCGCCATTACCACATGTTCCCCCGGACCACCATGCAATAAAGATGTGTTAAGCCAATACTTCGGCTGTTCCTGTGTCTTGGTTCTCATACACTAAATTGGCGACGAAGGTGGGATCATGGATCCCCACGAGATCAAGACACACGCTAGTCATGCCGGTTTCGACATCAACAAACCGGAAGACTGGGAGCTCTTCGAAATGGACTTCCAAGATGCGCTGGTGGTGTCTGACATTACGGACGAGGGAAAGAAGAGGGCCATCCTCACCCGGATGCTCGGGAATGCTGCCAAAAGAGTATTGGTGGACCTGGTATCACCAAAGAAGGTGAGTGAGCTGCCGGTCAAACAGCTCCTGAAGGCGATGCGCGACCATTTCCAGCCCTCGGTTTCGATGTTCTCGGCTCGAGACGTGTTCTGGAAGAGAGTCCAAGCGCCTGGTGAGTCCATCGCCGCCTTTGCAGCGGCCCTGCGGTTGGCCGCCGGCCCATGCAAGTGGGAAAACCTGGAAATCGCCCTCAGGGACCGCATGCTGTGTGGCCTGTGGGACGAGGAGGTTCAGCGAAAGCTGATGAACCAGGAGCCACACCCGACGCTGCGCGAGGTTGTGAAGGCGGCGCAGGCCGCGGAAGCCACGAGGGCCGGAGTCAAGGGGTTCAGAGAAAGGCCCCCACAGTCCGACAAGGCAGCGGGGGCAGTGCATGCGGCCAGACGGACGCCGAAATCTTCCACGGAGAGCAGCGACGACGAGGATGTCCGGAGGGTTCGGAAGGAAGGCCGACGCTGCGACGGATGTGGAGCGGCCCACGACCGCATCAAGTGCCCGTTCCGGAAGGCCGAGTGCCACAACTGTGGATGCCGGGGGCACATCGCCAAGGTCTGCAGACAGCGGTGCAGGGACCGGAAAAGCTCGTCAGACCGCTCGCCGAGAACCAAGGAGGGCGCCCGGCCGGCGAGGAGGCAGGACGGCGTGGGCCGCATCTCCGGGACACCCCCGTTACTTTGTTGAGGTACTGGTGCAAGGGGCCCCTGTTAGGATGGAGATAGACTCGGGTTCCTCCTACTCAATCATGTCCCAGCGGGAGTTCTTGGGAATTTCCCCCCACGTGCGCCCTAAGCTCAAAGCGTTGAGGTCCACAGTGCGGGACGTACAGGGTAATAGCATTCCGGTGCTGGGGGTTGGAAAATTCAAGGTCCAGTACAAGCAGCACGCCGCAGAACTGCCCCTGGTTGTTCTCAAGAGGGGAAGTTGCAGCCTCCTCGGGACTCAATGGTTTAAGCCCCTGGGTTTGTTCATTGGGGGGGTGCATGCCGTTGGGACTGACCCAATACAGGAGGTGTGCGACGCGCACCCCGAAGTATTCAAGAAAGGACTCAGAAAATTCAAGGGACCCCCAGTAGCGTTCGACCTGGACCCGGAGGTCCGCCCAATAAGACTCAAGCCGCGCAGAGTGCCTTTCGCACTAAAGGACAAAATAGAGGCGGAACTGGACAAATTGGTGGGCCAGGGGATTCTTGTTCCTGTTGATTCCGCAGAGTGGGAGACTCCAATTGTAACTGCACTGAAGGCCAACGGGGAGGTTCGCATATGTGCTGATTATAAGTGCACCATTAATAAGGCGATCCGCCCTAATGCGTATTCGGTGCCGGTAGTCAGCCACCTGTTGGCCAGATTACATGGGGGAAAGTGTTTCGCAAAACTTGACCTGGCGCAGGCCTATCAGCAACTCTCAGTAACCCCAGCTGCAGCTGCTGCGCAAACTATAGTCACTCATAAGGGGGCGTTCCAGGTGACGCGCTTACAGTTCGGCGTGAACTCGGCGCCCGGCATTTTCCAGTCGCTCGTGGAACGCCTCTTGAAAGGACTGGATGGGGTCTTGCCATACTTTGATGACGTATTGATAACGGGGGGGGGGGAGTGAGGAGGAGTTGGCTGAAAGGCTAGACAAAGTACTGGCGGTGTTTGAAAAGGCGGGGTTGAGGTTGCGGAAAGACAAATGCGTCTTCTTCGCAAAAGAGGTTGAGTTCTTGGGTTTCCGGGTAACCCCTGCGGGAATTAAACCCTCCAAATCAAAGGTAGCCGCAATTCAAGGTGCCCCTCGCCCCACCTCCAAGCCCGAATTGCAGTCGTTCCTAGGGCTCTTAAATTTCTACCACTCCTTCCTGCCTCGGAAGGCATCGGTAGCAGAGCCGCTGCATAAGCTGCTCAAGAAGGACGAGGCGTGTAAGTGGGGCGAGAGCCAAGAGAGGGCATTCGTTGAACTGAAACAACTCCTAGCGTCTGATGCCATTCTCACCCATTTTGACCCCAAGAAGCCGGTGGTTCTGATATGTGATGCCTCCCCAGTGGGGGTGGGGGCGGTGCTGTGCCACGTGCTGGAAAACGGGAGAGAGGCCCCGGTAGCATTCTACTCCAGATCCCTGTCCCAGGCTGAGCGAAACTATGCCCAAACAGACAGGGAGGTGCTAGCAATAATAGCGGGGACTAAGAAGTTCCACGATTTCCTCTACGGCCGCCCCTTCACCATAGTTACCGACCACAAGCCCCTGCTAGGCATTTTCACTGCGGACAAGCCCACACCTCAGATCCTGTCCCCTAGGATGTTACGGTGGGCCATCTTCTTAAACGCGTATCAGCACGCGTTGGTGTACCGCCCAGGGAAAGAAATAAGCCACGTGGACGCCCTGTCGAGGTCTCCCCTTCCCCACACTAGCAGCACCGTGGGCGAGGAAGAAAAAGACCGCCAAGTGCTCCTGATAGAGGTCTTAGATTTGCCCCCTATTGTACCCGCAGACATCGCCAAGGCGACCGGAAAGGACAAGACGCTAGCTCTAGTCACCTCCTGGGTGCAAAAAGGGTGGCCAGCATCCTCCCCGGCGGCAGAGTTCGCCCCGTTTTTCAGGAAGAGGCTAGAGTTGTCCATAGAGAGAGGGTGCCTTCTGTGGGGCCAGCGGGTGGTGGTCCCCGAATCCCTGAGGCCTAGGGTACTCAAACTGCTGCACGTCAGCCACCCTGGAATTGTCCGCTCCAAGGCTCTGGTCAGGAGCTATTTCTGGTGGCCCCAGTTAGACGCCGACATCGAGCACATGGTAGGCACTTGCGAGAGCTGCCAATGCTCCCGACCCGAAGAGGCACGTCTGCCGCACAGGGAATGGGACGCGGCGAAGGGGCCGTGGTCCCGGGTGCACATTGATTTTGCGGGCCCATTTAGGGGGACACTTTTTCTCCTCGTAGTAGATGCTTACTCCAAGTGGTTGGAGGTCATCCCAGTTACGAGCACCTCCTCGGCAACGACAGTGAAGCATTTGCGTAGGGTTTTTAGCACGTTCGGTATACCCGACACCCTAATTAGCGATAACGCTAGTTGTTTCACGTCCGCAGAGTTCAGGGCATTCACTGAGATCAACGCCATTCGGCACATCACCCCCGCCCCTTTCCACCCGGCAACAAACGGCCAGGTTGAGCGCCTCGTGCGCACCACCAAAGATGCACTGAGGCGCATGGGTCCCGGGGATCTCAACCTACAAGTGTGCCAATTCCTGCTGGGCTACAGGGTGACCCCCCTAGCTTCTGGGTACTCGCCCGCAGAGCTCTTAATGCGTAGGAAGCTGACTATGATTCTGACCAGGCTAGACCCCGCAAGGGTGGAGGACACAGGGAGGAATATCGGGTTAGCGGACACGAAAAGTTTCGAAGTCGGTGCCCCGGTGCATTGCAGGAATTACACCAGTGCGGGGCCAGCCTGGGTCCCGGGCGTCGTCGTTGGACGGACGGGTACCGTGTCGTATTGCGTAGAGACCGTCACGGGTCTACTCTGGAGACGACACGCAGACCAACTCCGGAGCAGGTTTCCGGGACACCAGAGCGCGGACGGCGCGGAAAAGGATTCAGCGTTAGGGTTCTCCCCCACCCGTTCAGCCCAAGGGGGAGGAGAGGGGGGGCCAGTGGTCCCCACCTAGGGGGGAGGGGAAGGAATCTGTCCTCGTAGATATCCTGAGGGATCCCTCTAATGACGCCCCAGGAGATAATTTTGATTTTCAGTTACAAAACCGGGGGGGGGTGTTTTGGAGTGGTCCCCCACCCATCCAAGCGAGAAGCGGGGTTTTTCGTTAGTCCCCAGTGCCCCCGGTTTTTCCGTCCCTTCCCCAAAAGCCGCAGAACCGCGGCAAGTCACTAACGAGTCTCCCTCTCCCGTTGCAGGACAAGGAACCAGGGGACAGAGAAGCAGTAGCACTCCCGGGACAAGCCAGCCAGCATCATGCCCAAAGCGCGTTTGCAATAAGCCATCTTGGATGAGAGACTTCGTCTCATCCTAGGGGGGAGGGATGTTGTGTTCTCAATTCTATGCCTTTAAACAACCACCAACTGTATCAATGTAACCCGTTGTAATTAGGACGCGAGCTAATGACCACCTGGTGGCAATAGCGAGCGCCCAGCTCACACGGTTCCAATTCCCAAAGAACTGCAGCGCGGGAAGATTCCCGCCACTACCTCACCTGGACAAGAAGGGCGTGACCTGAAATGACGTCACGCCGAAAGTAGCCAATGGGCTACCGTGGAGCCACATTCAAATGTATAGCCACTGTATATATTGAGCTGTTCGTCCGCCATTACCACATGTTCCCCCGGACCACCATGCAATAAAGATGTGTTAAGCCAATACTTCGGCTGTTCCTGTGTCTTGGTTCTCATACACTAAAAAAACTGAAGGTTTTATCCTTCTCCCTTCATACCTTATATTGAGATGGATCCAACCAAGAGAGACATTAGTGATTTCTAGGGAAGGTAGCGAGATCTGCTCTAATTTCCCAGGTAATTCATGTCTGCCTTCATCTTTATTTTGGGGCCTACATGTTACATAATATAACACAGAATGTTCCCTACTCCAATTCTAAATGGGAAAAAAGTTGAAAATCCTCTCCTGTCACTCAGACAGGGGCATAGCCAGGATTCTAGATATTTTTTTTGTGGGGGGTGGGGTGGATTTTTCAGGAGGGGCAAAAAAATTCAGGGGGGGCCTAACAATTTCACGCTCACTTATATAACATTGGCATCATGGGTTGGGTTGTGGGGGGCGGGGGCTGTTAGCTCAGGCCCTGCACTCAGAGTTGACTGCTCTTGCTTTCTTGGGCCCAGGGATGAGATCCCACATATGAGGGTACACTCTCTGGTACATGATGTAAGTTACCAGTTGCAAACATAGTAGGGGAGGGAAAGCCACACATCCAAATTCGGGAGCACATAAGAGCAGGCAATCTAATGCAAACATCTAGTGTGAGCATTGAGCAATGATTGGTGCCAGAGTCAGGAAAGACTTTTTTTTTTGCAAGCTGCCGTTAGTGTGCTACTTAGTATCACCTTCCAGGTAGACTGAGGAGCATGGCACAATTATTTGATTAAACAGGCAGTATTCAAACTGTGTCACTCAGGGCAGAATGACCTTTCCCTCCCAGACAGAGAGGAACATGGATCGTGAGTTGTGTCAGGCTACTGACTCTGAGCCACAGACAACTGGAAGGATTTAAGTCAATCTGTTTAAGCTTTCCTCAGTTAGACTAAGCCATCTATCTGGTAAAAAAAGAAGGGGGATATCATTTTGAGGAGATTCTGTCTAGTGTAGGCAAATGGCAAAAATAAACCTCTTTGCTCTAATTTGAATTCCTGCCTTGCCATGATCCAAATTAGATGAAGATAAGCATAGTATCCTTGAAATGGAGTGTCTGCACTGATAATAATGGGAAAAATACTGCCCTTTAACTCTAAACATGTTGTTTGCTTTGCTTTCCCATCTTAGAATAGATCTAGGGCTACATTCCTCATTATATTATTTCACCATGATATTAAGTTTTGGCGATAAATGTGTGAATAAACTGTCACAGATCATAATTCCCGATAGAATGTTTGCTTCATCTCATATAGCTTTGCCTCTTCTAGTTTAGTATCTCAGGGTCTCAGTAGTAAATGAGAAAAGGCTAGGATAAACCTATGGAGAGCCAAGACAACTAGTCTTGCTGAATGCCAAAAAGCAGGTCCCATCAGGGCAAGATTCTGGCTGGACCACCTGGAATACACAGTGGAATACACAGTCAAATACACAGTGGCTCGACGGTAGGTGATAACCAATGCACGAGAGAAATCTGTCAAAATAAATTCCTTTACTTCAGGTCAAGAATTGTATATACAGAATCCAAAATGGTTATATCTAGTTGCAGAAAACCAAAGCTATCCGGTGTACAGCTTTTCGAATACTTCAACAGGGTTTTCTATAGTGATACAAAATAACCATAATCAATAAATCCATATACATACATATATACATATACACTGTTTATCTACAATATATAACAATATATTTTATCAAAGTCCAGAGGATAGGCTTACCTTCTCAATACATTCCTAAAGTTTTATTTAGTGATAATAGATAGGTTCATATGCGTCATGGCCTCTTAGTTTTTTCATATGTGCCTCGACGTTGTACTAAATTCAGTGATTTAAATACACTCAGCCCATGATACAGGTGTGTTCAATTACATCAATGCTGTGTGCTTTTAAAAGCTATAGTATGCAATTATAAGTAGCAACTGAGGTCTAGATCCACATTAAGACCATGTGGTATTAAAGAATCAAAAAGATGGATATAGTAAGCTTCTCTACGTAATAAAGAGTTGTTCATATCAGTTGTTGCATGTTTTTTGGGGAGTACCTTTTCCAAGGCCAGAAACTTGATATCATCTTCGGTATGATTATTGTCAAGAAAATGTGATACGAGAGTGGCAGAAGTTATGTGACTATGTATACGGGACCGGTGTTCCAACACCCGAACTTTGAGGGGCCGCCCGGTTAAACCGATATAAAATTTGCCACAAGGACAGATTATGGCATAAATAATATTGCTGGAATTACAATTAGTACATCCCAATAATCTAAGTTCACGGTCTTTACCAGGTATCTTAACAGACTTGGTTTCGATGGCGAAACGGCAGGCAGTGCAACCCGAACAGCGGTAATGCCCCCGAATAATGGGGGTGGGCAGTTTTTGATACTGGTCCGAGTTCACTATGGCATTGCCAATAGTCTTGGTTCTCTTAAAACCATTGGCCTTTAAAATTAAAAAGGTGATCAATAAACATTGGCATGTGCTTGAGGATATCCCAGGGTGCACACTGAGACCACATATTGGTTTTACTGCCCTTCTTCCCCATGGGCCAGCCAGCATGGCCAGCAGGAAAAAAAAAGAAACACCCCCCCGCCGCCGCTGCCCTTCCTTTCCATGGGCCAGCCGGTGCGCGAAAAATAAAAGTAAAAAAAAAACCTGCCGCCGCTGCCCTTCTTTCCCACGGGCCAGCCAGCATGGCCCATGGGGAAAAAACCCCTGCCACTGCTGCCCTTCCTTTCCACGGGCCAGCCAGCATGGTCCATGGAAAAGAAAGCCCCCCCGCCATTGCCCTTCCTTCCCACGGGCCAGCCAGCATGGCCTGCGGGAAAGGCCCCCCCGCCGCCGCTCCCTTTCCTTCCCACGGGCCAGCCAGCATGACCCGTGGGAAAGAAAGCCACCCCCCCTAAAAAAGTAAACACAAAAACACAAACCAAAAACAATCAAAAACACTCAAAAACAAAAATCCAAACTCCAAAAAGGAAACCCAAAAACAAACAAGAAAACACACACAGACCCCCCCCAAAAAACCCAACCCCCCCCAGAGAGCTTACCATAAGACCTTCTATCCATGAGAACTGGAACTCAAATGAGAAGATAAAGAAAATACTTACCAGAAGCAACACCCAGAGGACAGAAGAGAAAAATTGTAGAGAGGAAGAAAAGCTCACCACCCCCACCCAGAGGCCACAAGAGAAAAAATATTCAAAAATATTGAAACTAATAAGATTAATTCCAAAATTAATCAAATAAGTTATAAAAACATTCAAAAATAATCACACTAATCTCAAAAAATACCAAAAAAACCCCCAGAAATCACTTTTCACTCAAAAAATGCGTAAAAATAAAGATTAAAAAAACCAAAATTAAATTTTAAACTAAAAAAAATTAATTTACATTAAATAAATTAAATTAAAATTGCATAAACATAAAACAAAAACCTTCAAGAACCAATTTTAAGAGCCCGACACTAAGCTAGCCAGCGCGCAAAAACAAAAACCAAAAAAACAACACTGGGAGCGCAAGTCCGCCGCAGGCGGACGCAGCGCCTCGAAGCCACAAAATCACAAAACCTTACAACACCATTTAAAACAGCCCAGCACCATTGGTTCAAGAAAAAAAAACCAAAACCCTTTACTATCCAACACAATTTTAAAAAGCCCGGCACCGCTGGGCAAAATATGCTAGTTATCACTAAATAAAACTTTAGGAATTTATTGAGAAGGTAAGCCTATCCTCTGGACTTTGATAAAATATATTGTTATATATTGTAGATAAACAGTGTATATGTATATATGTATGTATATAGATTTATTGATTATGGTTATTTTGTATCACTATAGAAAACCCTGTTGAAGTATTCGAAAAGCTGTACACCGGATAGCTTTGGTTTTCTGCAACTTGATATAACCATTTTGGATTCTGTATATACAATTCTTGACCTGAAGTAAAGGAATTTATTTTGACGGATTTCTCTCGTGCATTGGTTGGACTACCTGGAAGTCATGGATTGTCTTCAAAGCAAAGAAAGAAGAACAATCAAGTGAAATGGCAGTACTGTATCTGGATAAAGAAGAAATTTTCTAAGACTGTGGAAAAATACAGTCAAGGCAGCATTTATATCCATACAGTCTATACCCAGTGGTGTGCTTGTTCTCCGGGCTACCGGGACTCAGCCCGGGGTGACCCCCAGTACCATGGCATCCCCCCTTGGGTGCCAATCCAAAGAGCCAAGCCGAGCTGCAATGCCCGGAACGCTCGAGCAAATGAGCGGGGCTCCGTGTTCCTCTGCCTGCCTTCTTCTTTGCTGCCAAATATAAGCTTACAAAAGCACCTCCATTTACAGTGGAGCCGCTGTGGCTTAAGGTTGCAATTTTGCCTTGTAAGCAAGAGGTTGTCAGTTTAAATCCCCAAAGGGGAGTTGAAATTAGAAGGCGAGCGGGAACCTATATCATACCTGTCAATCATCCCGATTTGGCCGGGAAAACCCCATAATTTGACGTCCATTGACGTCATAACCCGCCCCGCGCTGCCAAAACCCCATAATTTGGCAGTGGGGGAAACGCTTTCTGCACATGCGCGGAAGTGCTATGCTGCTTGCGCAGCCCCTACGCAAGCAGCGTAGCGCTTCTGCGCATGCGTGGAAGGGTTTTACCTCTTCCACGCATGCACAGAAGCGCTATGCCGCTTGTGTAGGGGCTGCGCAAGCGGTGTAGCGCTTCTGTGCATGTGTGGAAGAGGTAAAACCCTTCCACGCATGCGTGGAAAGCAACCTGCACACAAGCGATGTGCGCAGGTCCCGTTTTTCCGGAGCCGCAGGTTGACAGTATGACCTATATATTTTGCTAGGGTTAAACACCCTCATCACTCCCTGTCCAGTGCCCTTTTAGCATAGCCAGCATGCCCCTGTCTATGCCCCACCACGTGTGGAAAAAAGATCTAGTAAGTAGCCAAGATGACACCATTGAAGTAGCCTGCTTCTGGTCAAAAATAGTCTAATTACTTTAAAGTTTTAATTTGTTTGGATTTTATTTGAGTTTCATAGATGTTCATAATTGTTTAACACTCTGATATGAATAAAAAATTTAAAAATCATATGTGAGGAGACAGTATCATCCATGGCCTCTGAGGTCAGCAGGCTAGTTTTCCTTTTCAAGTAACAATAGGTTTCATGAGACACACAGAACTCTTACTTTTACCACACTGAACCACTGCTCCACCATCCTGATCAACGTATTTCTGAGGGGTCTATTTTATGCTGCCAGACATAAAGAGAGCCCCAGACATATTTGTACAAGACTATAAGCCAATAGTTACATTTCATCATGTCAGAATCAGCTTTTAGGACTTTCAAGGTAAGTGAGATATTCAAGGAACTGTTTTCCTAGTTCCACTCCTCACGTGAGATTCCATGGTTGCATACAGACTCAAACCCTAGTCTCTAGAGTCTTAGTATTACACTCCATCCACTACAGCTAGTACTACCACAGATGCTACAGAAATTGCAGTCCAGCAGATTGTACAACATATCAGTGAAGAGATGAAGAGGGATTGCAGGATCATAGCTTATGGTGGTGGCCTTGTGTTTCACATCTGTGTCCAGATGCCATTTTAGTGTTGTAAGGCTTCTTTGGCAATAGGTGCCGTGAGTTCCAGCATTTGCTCTGTTTTCACTAAGCAATAATGAGTTCAAGGATATCTGAAACCTGTTATCACCCTCTGGGTCCTCCCATTCTGATTTTGAGATGTGACTATGGATTTCCTGTCTAAAAACACATCTTGTCTAGTGAATTATCCTTGGAAAAACAGCTGGTGTCTAGCTGACAGGATGAGCAACACTGATGACTCATAAGGCTGGGACCTTCTGGAGGTGGACAATAAAAACAAAAAGCATTGGAAATTGAAATAATCAAGTAACATTATAAAAAGCACACATGGGATAAGACCTACCGTGCACCTAATAATACATTTTCCCCGTGTAGTAAGCATAAGGAAAGAAAAGATGGAGAATTCAATTGTGATATGTCATTAGACGAACACTACTACTGTAGGTGCCAATTTTGATATTTACAAATGCAAAGCTATACTTCTAAACCGGTCTACTCAGACATAGGTCCCATTAAACTCAATTGCAGGTAAAGAAGTTCAGAGTGCATCTGTGTGCCCATATTGTGCTTAATGGTAGAGGACTATGCCTCAACTTTCTTGGTTTTAGGGTGCATCTTTAAACCCTCTTTTTTTGCTTTCAAATTAAGGTTGTTTTTTTTCTTGGGGGGGATGTCTTTGCTTTTTGTTAAGAATAAAGAGGGAACAGTGTTGGGAATAGGGCTTCTGTCTTTACTGAACAACCTAAGATAAGATATTTTTGCATGTAAAAAAAGCTACCAAAGAAAATAGACATTTAAACAACATAGGGCCTGGATTTACTATACAGTATTAAAAAACCAGTTTGTCCCAACTAGTTGCATCTAACTCAAAACACATATACTAAAACAGCTCCTGCATGGTGTTACTTATAAATTTGCCACCGTAGGGTATTTGTGTGCTACTAATTGGCTTCCCTGGGAAATACATTCCAGCATCATGTATATTTCACTGAAAGTTGGTCTTACTTAGAGTACAGATGGTTAGAAACTACAATTTCTACTCCATAATTACCACTCTGTATTGTCTACTTTGATAAAAAGCATGACTAGAGTCTTTGAGCTTTCTGAAGATTGCAGGACTGAGAATCAGAAATGCAACATCACTGAAAAACAAAAAGTAAACAATAAAAGTAACAAATATTTGTAGTAATAATATAATTAGCCTAGTAATGGGGAGGCAGAGAGAGCTACCAGTAGCTACATTGTTGCTCTTGCCCTCATATTTATGTGATACGGGGGTGGGGTGGGGAGCTGTCAGCTTAGTTGCCCGTAGCTTCAAAGTGGGATAGCCCTCCATTCTCATCCTCCTATGCCAGGAGGTCCTGTAGGCTCATCTCATGAGGTTCAAGGAATACTTACAGTCAGCTGTGTTACCTATACAGTAAAACCCTGACTTACGAGCACCTTGAGTTATGAAAAACTCGAGTTACGAATGGGTTTTTCCGTAAATCGGGGTCCTGACTTACGAATAAACCCCGAGTTATGAAAAAACCCGACATATGAAAATACAGTTTTTTAGCGCTCCCAGCCACTCCCCACACCTCCGGAAGTGTAAGAAAAGGAAGCAACAGCAGCCAGAAGGTAGGAAATCTCTCCATTTATTTTCATTTTTATTTTTCTATGCATCCCTATGATCCCATAGGGCCTCGAGTTACGAAAAAAAATTGAGTTACGAAATAGGCCATGGAACTGATTTCCCCCCGTAAGTCAGGGTTTTACTGTACTGGAATCGTATAAGCAGCAATGATCAGTCTTGCCACTGTTAACAAATTGAAAACAAATTCATTAGTTGCCCAATTACTTACACAGTTTCTGTGTCTGGAACCTAGCCCAATTTTGGACTGACTCACTGTCACCCTCTGCACACATGCTAAGGAATCTGAACAACCCTTCTCAGTGTTTGGTGGAAGTTTCCTTCTGACTAGCTAGACACAGGACCAGACTGGTTGGTGTGGAGAAAGTGAGACTTGGATTTCTTTAACACTTGAAAGTGTCATTACTTTGTTCTTGTGTGTCTGGGTGCTATATTTACAAAGCAAGCAGTCTTATTTTTAATATGTTGCTGAAACTGCATAACCACCCTTCTGCAAGGACATGGAACACTTGAGTTTATTTATTGAATGTTAACAAAGGTCATCATGTGCTAAACATAACTGCTTCCTTCTTTCCAAATAACTGAGTATATAAGACCAATAGTAACGTGCTTCTCCATTTATGGATTTTTTCCCTTGAATATGGTCGAATCTTTCAGATGCATTTGATTATATATGGACAGAGGTGCCTGGTGGACAATGGTCCATGGGGTCGCAAAGGGTCAGAGTCAACAGTGCGACTGAACAACAAGTGCAGTAGGGTTCAGGGTTGGCAGCAAAACAGAAAAGGGTATGGCTTAATTGTATAGTGGACCCTCGATTATTGACGCATTCAAATAACATAATTTTCGATTAACGACACTCCGACGCTCCCAATGTGATTATTCGAATAACGTTAGTATTTTTATTTTATACCATCGTTATTCATATAACGATGTCATTATTCAAATAACGACAGTATTTTTACCATCGTTATTCGAATAACGACTTTTTGTCATTATTCGAATAACGACGTTATTTGAATAGTGACGCAACTTGGGGAACCAAGTAACATTGTTATTTGAGGGTCCACTGTAGTTCCAGTGATAGGAGCTCATAGTCCAAGCAAGAGGTTATGGCTCACCCAAAAATGTTAGAAAAAGGACCCCCCCTGCTCTAGTTGCAAGCTGAGTGTTACTTCAGCAAACTCAATGCCTGAATAATCAGGGGACATATAGGAGAGGTCAATTAACTCCTTAAACTTCACCTCTTCATTCCCTTCCTTTCTGATCACCCTCAGTACTCTAAAATAAAGAAGGTAACGCTAAAGAGCTATTCAATTGTTGTTGGAGCTGACCAAATTGTTGTATAAAGCCTATTTAATTTCCATATTATAAATTTCTAACTCTCAGGGCAAAAAAATGATGCAAGGACAGAAGAAAGTGATTAGAAATTTGTTACTTTCTATGCTATGATCTCTTCTTGTCCAGGAGTGATCTGTGGGCGAAATAGGGCATCTACATGAAAAACAGATCAGGGCTTCTTCCTTTAATAATTGTGTAAAAGATGAACTTTCAGCTATATGTTGGAATTCACTTTTCTGCAAAAAACAAAACACAACACAACAACACTGTCTCCTTTTTTGTGTGATCATCCCGATGCATCACTTCAGCATTTCTCCTTCAATACCAGCCAGTATTCTTGGGTTCAAAGCAGAGGGGATAGTGAGAAATGTAAAAAATAAAATAAAAGCTTCCTCAGAACCTCTGTATATATTCAAGACAACATGGTTCTAATAATTGCCTGCTATTACATATGTTCTTCCCCTTGTTTCTGTGTAAAGTTCCAGATTTTGATTGTAGGACTATACTGTATACTTGAGTATAAATTGGGGGTTTTATCCCCCAAAATGAGGTCCAAAAATGAGATTCGATTTATACTCAGGTCAACATAAACACTCAAAAACATACTCATACAAATGTCTAAATTAATTAATTTCACCGTATTCTCATGTATTTTAATTGTTGAAATTCACTAGCAGCTGCTGCATTTTCCACCCCGACTTATACTTGAGTCAATTGATTTTCCTAGTTTTAGAGGTCCAAATTAGGTACCTCGACTTATACTCGGGATGATTTATAGTTGAGTATATACGGTGATAGTAAAGGGTTTTGCTTGAAAAGCCAGTTGTACCCAACTCTAGGGTGCGGTGCTCATCTCCATTTATAGCCAAAGTGCCAGTACTGCCTGAGTCTGCAGATGTTTCTGTGGTTATGTGGCAAGCATGACTTAACACTGGAGTGCACGGAACACTGATTACCTAAGGCACCTCAGTCTCAAAAGTCACCATACATAGGCAAAATTGAATAACAACAGATATCTTGGAATGTGTTGGCCATGAGTGGGGAAGAAGACTTCTTGTGAGTGTAGAAAGAGGTAGCCGACCTGTAGAGAATATTTTGTAAATATTCTGTAAAAATTTGGGATGAATATTTTATACATAAAGTTACATTTAGCTATTATTTCCCATTTTCCTTAGGAATGGCAAGTTTTGGGAAACCATGTAGAGAACAGCCTGCTTATGACACTCATCTCAGTATATGGATTGAGAACTTCCGGAAGTACAGGCTGGGTTCCGAAGAGGCAGGGGAACTAGAGACCAAATTGCAAATATTCGCTGGATTATGGAGAAAGCAGGGGAGTACCAGAAAAAAATTCTTCTTTTGTTTCATTGATTACACCAAAGCCTTTGACTGTGTGGACCACAGTAAAATGTGGCAAGTCCTTAAAGAGATGGGAGACCACCTCATCTGACTTCTGAGAAAACTGTATGTGAGCCAAGAAGCAACAGTTAGAGCAGAATACAGAACTACTGATTGGTTTAGAATAGGAAACGTCATCCTGATTATTCAACTTATATACAGAATACATCATGTGTAATGCAGGGCTGGATGAAGCACAAAATGGAATTAAGATTGCTGGGAGGAACATAAACAACCTGAGATATGCAGATGATACTACCCCAATGGCGGAAAGTGAAGAAGACCTAAAGAGCCTCTTGATTAGGGTGAAAGAGGAGAGTGCAAAAGCTGGCAACATCAAAAATCCCAAGATTATGGCATCTGGTCCCATCATTCCCTGGCAAATAGAAGGGGAAGAAATAGAATCAGTGGCACACTTTACTTTCCTGGGATCCAAGATTACTGCAAATGGTTACTGCAGCCATGAAATAAAAAGACGCTTACTCCTTAGGAGGCAAGCTATGAGAAACCTAGGCAGCATAATAAAAAGTAGAGACATCACCCTGCCAACAAAAGTCTGCATAGTCAAAGCAATGGTATTCTCAGTAGTAATGTACGGCTGTGAGTGTTGGACCATAAGGAAGGCTGAGCGCAGAAAAATAGATGCCTTTGAACTGTGGTGCTGGACTGCAAAGAGATCAAATCAGTCAACCCTGAAGTAAATCAATCCTAACTGTTAATTAGAAGGACAAATACTGAAGATGAAGCTCAAGTACTTTGGCCACCAAATGAGAAGAGAGGACTCACTTGAGAAGGCCTTGAGGCTGGGAAAGATTTAAGACAAAAGGAGAAGGGAGTAGCAGAGGATGAAGTATCTAGATGGCATTGTTGACACAATGGGGGCTGCGTAGGCTGCGGAGAATGACAAAGGAGCCTGGCGTGCAGTAGTCCAAGGGTAACAAACGGTCAGACTCAACTTAACAACAACAACTCAGCTTCCCTGATATACTCAATCTCCCTCACCACGTTAAAGTGTGAATCCAAGAGGAGTCTGCAAGGGCTTAAGTAGAGCTGTTGATCATAAGACTTCTTTGAAGTCTGAGAGAAAGAGGAGGCATGTACCTCCTGTTGGCCACATGGACCCCATTCACAGGAAAAGGAAAGTCTTCAGGAGCATGAAGTCGCTAGGGAACTAATCTTCCAAAAAATGCTGGCACAGCTAGAGCCAGTTGACGAGAGGCAACTGGATGGAGCTTGAGACAGGGATAAAAGAACTGGCAAAGGTGAGGCTGAAGGATTGTCGACTCCAGTTGATGAAGAACCAGAAGTGTGGGAAGGTGTTGACAATGGCTGGGGAATGCCAGACATTCTCTCTTCTTGTCCAGGCAGCCTCTCTGCATTCTTCAGTTATTTTGGTTCAATCTGGCTCTGATCCAGATGGAGCTTTATGGCAAGAAGAAACTTTTTGGGGGTATGCAAGAGCAAAATAAACTTAGAAGATGGAGGAAGGAGCTCACTGGACACAACATTAAAGGAGGATGTAGCTGAGAAACTCAACCTTCCCTATGTCGCTTGGAGGACCCTGAACAGGCTGAGGGTCAGAGTCCCTATATGTAAGACCAATATGCTCAAGTGGGGCTGCTGGCGGATAACAACATGCTCTGTGAAAGTGGATTGATACAGAACCCAGCTTATTTACTGGTCTGCTGGCTACTACCAGAAACATGCAGCAATGAAGCAATGAAGTGTATGGCCTTTTAGGCTTCTTCCACATGAATAGGAGTTCACTTTTTGAATAATAAGAAATATATGTCACGGCGGGGGGAGGGGGGAGGTGTCAGGATTTTAGAGATGCACAGGAGGGGCATGGCTAAAAAAAGGTTGGGGACCACTGCTGTAGAGCCTGCCTCCTTCTACTCATTTATACAAGCTCATTCTGCAACTGGGCCTGCCCCAGCTGGAAACTTTTCCCCCACCACTGCCTTTCAGGACATGGACTTGGGAAAATCCCAGTAGAGCTAACTTGATCCATGAAGGCATATCAGAAAACAAAAACAAAATAATAATAAAACAAAAACACTGAAGCACTTTAATGACTAACTGCTATATTTTTACTACTTAGCTTTCATGGATCAAGTCCACTTCTTCAGACAAGGAGTTAAACTTCCAGGCATGGTTTATATACACCAGTTGCAGGGGTCAAGATGTCACAAGGAAAAAAGAATCACAAAGCAAGGTAAAGGAGCTCAAAGGGCTAGTGAATTTAACCCAGTCCTTGCAGACTGTGGGAAAAGGAACTTTGGGAGCAGGTGCTGAACCATTAGTAAAAGTGTTGTGCAACCCATGGAGTTTGTCTTGAGGGAACCTGGCCTTGTGAGTCCCTGTGATAGCAGAGCATGAAAGGTCCTTAGTTCACTGGGTCAGCATAAGTCATAAACAACTTGACAGCACACAGCAAGGGTTCCCAAACCTTTTGCGCCATAGGCCTGAGCACACTCCCGGACAGATGAGCGGGCCAATCATGTGGTTCCTCCAGTTGTAAACGCTGCTGTAAAACACATCTGCAGCTGTCATAAACATATTTACGACAGCTGCAGGTGCATTTATGGCAGCATTTATGGGAGGCGTGGGTGCGTTTACTGGCACTTCCAGTAGCGTTTACTGGCACTTCCACTTCCAGTAGCAGTGAGGGTGGCGTTGGGCCACATGAAATGGTGCCGCAGGCCAAGGCCAGCCCATGGGCTGTAGTTTGGACACCCCTGGCATACAGCAGCAACAAAGATCCTTCGCAAACAAATCTACAGTAAAACTCAGACTTACAAATGCCCCAAGTTACATAAAATTTGACTTACATAATGATTTTGTGCTAAAACCATGTCCTGATTTACATAAATGTCCCAATTTACATAAATTTACCTAACACAATTTTCTATGGGTTTACTTTGAGTTGCATAAAAAATATATAATTTTTCCTATGGATTTGCTTCAAGTTACGTAAACATTCATTTCCATTTGGGTTTGCTTCGATTTATATAAAAAAATTCATTTTTTCTATGGGTTTGGTTAGACTCTCGAGTTGCGTAAAAATTTATTTTTCCTATGGGTTTGCCTTGAGTTACATAAAAAATCGATTTAAGCAAAAGCCTACGGTACGGACTTTTTGTGTAAGTAGGGGTTTTACTGTATTCCTATTTCTCTTATGTTGTGATGATTTCAACACCCTTGTTTTAGAAAGGAGATTTTGTTTGTTGCTGTTACTTAAATCCCTGCAAATTAAAAAGCTGGGAGTAGTAGACTTTTTTTCCTGATCTACAGCAAAGAAAACATTGCAGACTTATTTGCAAAGAAATGTTGTAAATGAAACTGCTAAAACAGGAATCTCCCCTAAGACAAAACCAAAACCAACCTTTGCTTGATATTTTCTGAATTCTCTAGCTTTACATATCTTAATCCAACTCACATAATAGTAAAGCTTTGAAAGCTGCTATTACTGAAAGCTTTGTTATTATCTCGTTTATCAATACAATAGTCAAGTACTGAGTTACTCTGGAATTTACATGATTGTTACTAATCCAGAAAAAGCTATCCTGCCCTGCATTCCTTCCCTCTATAACAATACTCACAACGTCAGACTCAATCATACATAGATTTATTTGTACTCTCCAGGAACACAACTGACATCTTATTCTTCAGCTGCAATTTGACATTCTGCCTTACACAATTTTCCCTTTCTCAAGCATATATCTATGGTAGAATTCTAGCCCTTGGTTCAAATCTGTGAAATTAGGCAATTTCAGATGGTGATGGGAACTAAAAAGATTTAGATGGTGATGGGAATCAAATCCATATCTCCCTATCCTAAATTAAAATCCTTGCAGAGTATTCTTTTATAGTGTAATGGACAAAAGTAGGAACTGTAATTATATTTCACATCCTCCAACCACACTCTAGTCTAGGTGCTGTCTGCTATAGGTTAGGTTCTCACAACAAAGCATGTAAATAATACATGATTTTCTGTAGTATGCCTGCGTGCCGAGATTGGCCATCACTCTTCCCAAGGTGTTCGCTCGCTAACGCACACGGCTTGAGAATCAACACGGGTGCTGATGGAAGAGAAATTGGGTGCGGGTTAGATTAATTGGCATAGATCATAAAGCCTTGGCTGGAGGATTGCGGAGGAAATAGGACAAAAGGTATAAAGTTGCTGACTAAGGATGAACTCACTCTTCCCCTTCTGACCCAAGATAAGGTTGAGTAAGCACAATGAGTCAGCAGCTAAGGAAGTTAGCCCTGGAGGCAGTTTACATGGCATTCGAGATAGGGCGAGAACAATGGGGTTTCTCCAACCCAGTTCTTAGATAACTGCGGGTTTGTCCATTGATCACAAGACAATGTCCGGAGACAGGTGTTATCTTGACCCACCAGAAATGCCACATTTGCATCAGCCTTCTGTGACGAAGTCCCGTGTGCCTTTAGCATGGAACTATCAAGGCAGGTCAATAAATATCCCCCTGATTTTGGTCGGGACTGGACTTTACCGCACATTTTGTCTCACATGTCCTTCCTTGCGGCCAGTCACTCCGAACCTCCGCGGGCCATTCCCAGACCGGGTGGCCCACTCTGTTGGCCCCAGCAACACTGTTGCAACACTTGGTGACTCCAATGTGATTCTAAGGGGCCACGGCGTGGTCCTACTCCTTGTGCCACGCTCCGATGTGATTCTACTCGAGAGTAACACCGCGGCTCTGATCGGGACGCTAGCCCGATCAGAACTCCACACGCTCTCCAGAGGCCAGTGCAGTCCTTGGCCGAGGCTGCGATCGCACTGCAGCAAGGAAGGCAGCGCTAACCACAAGCTCGGCTACAACCCAAAGCATCATTGGAACAGACGCGTTCTGCATCAGGGTGAGCTGTGAGCCCTGATCCCATCGGCAGAGGCAGAGGTAAGCCTGCGGTAGCCAAGACCGCGATCCTACCCAGACCCAAGGACACATCCTGTGCACCACATCACCTGACTTACTGCCTGAGGCGCCGACTCATCCCACGAGGGAACCTCTTATCAGGTAGTATGGGGGCTTGCTTGGAGGGGCAAGATTCATCCATTAGGCCAAGAGCTCATAGGGAGGAGCTCAAGCACCTGGCCAGGCTACATCATATTAGCATTCATAGCCAAAGCCTAGTGGAACTCATGGTGTATCTGAGGGAGCATTGTTTGTTCTACCCAGAAGCAGGCATGCTGGACCCAGAGACTTGGGATAGAGTAGGGGACTGCCTTAAGACGGATCTCCGGAACAAGATGGCGGGGGAGTAAGACGCGAGTGAAGCAGGCTGCGAGATAAATGTATTAAAAAGGTGGAAAAACAAAGGCTGTCAAAGATAAATCTGAGAAAAAAGACAGAGGAGTGCTGTGGGGGTGAAGAAGTTGAAGATTTCAGGGATCAAAAGAGTCTGTGCCAGTGTGATAGAGCTTGAAAATGCTCGAACAGGCAGAGAGACGCCGCCTGAATGGGACGACACAGATTTGCAAGCCTCTGTAAGTCCTCCGTTTGCTCTTAAAGTTTATTTTGGGCTGTAAAGACTATCTAATTAAGGAAGGTGTGATTGATGAGACTGAGAAGGAAAAACAGACTTGTGGAAGACAGTGAAAGATTGGGTTTCAAAGGCAAGGTAAAGAGAGTAAGTTTGAAATAAGCCTTGAAAGTGAGTGGAGAAACCCTGAATGCCCTTAAAGTATTGGAGCAAATTTTTGAACAAAAAAGAGAGATGAAAGGGGAACTCTGAGGCAAGAGAGCTAATGGATTGAAAGAGGGGGAGTCTATCTGTCCCCCTTTCTTTTTCTGAGAGGAAGAATTTTTGAAAGAAGAAATAAAAAAAATAAAAAAAAGGAGAGAGTGAGTGAAGAAGAACAGGCTCTTGAAGATGAGAAACAGCTGATAAAGTAGCTGCGACCTTAAAGTAGTGAGAGGAGAGAAAAAAGAAGTGAGAAACAGTCAGCCCTAAATGAGTTATTAACATCCCAAAGACTTCAGACTTTAGAAAACTATCAAAATGGATCCTAGTGACAAATTAACAGAAGATCTCGTGGAAAGGTGCATGGAAAGAGTATCGACTATAGGGGATATATATATGATGAAGATAAAAGAGCTGTTTGAGGATACAAGAATGTTTTTTCAAGAAAAAGGTCTGGACATGGAGAACACAATTCAAGAAAAAGGACAGTGCATGGAGGACATAATTCAAGAAAAAGGACAGTGCATGGAGGACACAATTCAAGAAAAAGGACAGTGCATGGAGGACACAATTCAAGAAAAAGGACAGTGCATGGAGGACACAACTCAGTGTATGGAGGACACAATTCAAGAAAAAGGACAGTGCATGGAGGACACAATTCAAGAAAAAGGACAGTACATGGAGGACATAATAGAAGTAAAATTAAAAGAAATCATGAATGGACAACAAGAATTAAGGGAATTGTTAGTTAGCTATATGAAAAAAATAAATAATAACTTTATGACAATAGAGGCAAAATTAAAAGCTGTGGAAGAGGAGATAAAACATATACAAGCAGTGGAGAAAGAAATGGATAATTGGAGTAAACTTGAGAAAAGGTTGAACAGAATAGATGTGACAAGGAAGCAAGAAATGAAAGACACCATGAATGGACAACAAGAATTAAGAGACTTACTAGCCAACTCCATGAAAGCAGTAACTAAAAATTTTGAGACAATAAAGGTAAAAGACTTGCAAGAAAAAGATAAAAGAATAGGTAAGCAAGAAAAAAGACTGTACATGCTGGAAGAGATGGCGAGACAAAAGAACGTGTTGATTAAAAATATTCCAGAGGGAAGTCCAGATCGTTTGAGAGAAAGAATTATTAAATGGTTGAATGAACTGAAGATGGGGAGAGAATTCACACAAGAGGATATCCTAGTAGTTTACAGATTGGGGAAGAGAAGAAATGGGACTTTTAAAAGATTTGTTTTGGTAAAATTTGCAGGTCTGGATAGAAAATTAGAATTAATGGCATTTTTAAGAAGAAACGGTACACGAGTACCAAAATTGGATGGGGAAAAACTGGATATTTATCAGGATATAACTAAAGAAGAAAGATTGTGGAGGAAGAAAATTAAACCAGTTACTACATTGCTAAGGGATAAGGGAGTGAAATATAATTGGCAAAGATTACATCATTTAAGATTCTTTTGGGCTGGTAAAGTTGTTGTGATAAACAAGCAAACTGAATATTTGGATATCTTAGAATCTTGTAATATCATTAAGAGAGGATCAGAAGAATGGAGAAAACTTAAAGAAGAGCTTTTAATTTTGAGAAGTCAATTCAAAATATAAAAGAAGTGAAAAATATAGGGAGAAAGATAGGGGCAAAAGGGAATATCTATGAAATTGTTACAAAAAGGTTAATAACTTTTGTTAAGAATGGTTAAAAGGGGGTAAGGTGGATGGAAAATCACAATGTAAAGTTTGAAATAAATGGTTTAATAAGTTTGAAATGGTAAATAACCCTCTGTTAAGGAATGCCAAGGAAGGGCAACTAGTAGTAATGCTTGAATATGATGTTTTGGAAATTGTTACCTCTCAATGAGTTCCCATTTGTTGTTATTTTGGTTTTTATATTTGTTCTGATGTAAGATGGAGGAGTTTCAGTTTAAGGAAGAGATCAAAATACATAAATAACTTTTTGTTAATGGGGTCTAAGACTATGAGGAAATACATGTTGGGGAAGACTGCAGAGAATATTATATGTGCAGTATATAGATAAAGAATTTGTAGTAGGTACAGAAAGGGTATTGAATAAGCTTAACTACTTCAGTAATGGTAGGGGGGAGGGAAAGAAAGGGGGAGATAACTTTAGGATTAAACTTTGCATAGAAAAGAGTTGAAGGAAAGGTAAGGACATGCGTAATGGTAGAATAACCATTAGTAAGAGGAAAAGAGAGAGAAAAACAGCTGTATGTTATGAACAACAAAAGTTATTTAATGTCTTAAATATTAGCAAGAATCCATCTTGCCCCTATCTATTAGGACATAAAAAAGGAAGAAAGATTGTGGAGGAAAAAAATTAAAATAGTTAAGTCATAAGGATATGAGTTAATCTTCCGTGTAAGAAAACTTGTTTTGATAAGTAATTATATTGGGATTTTGGTTATATTACAACCATGTAATATTGTTAAAGAAGGATTAGAAGAATGAAGGAAACTTAAAGAAGAGCTTCTAATTAAGGGAGGCTAATCCAGAACATAAAGTAACAGGTAGAGTATGATGTTCTTGAAAATGTCTCTTTAAAAAATAATAAATGTAATAAAATGAGTAATGGTGTGACAACCATTAGCAGGAGGGAAAGAGAAACAGCTGCTCCGCTATGAATAATAAAATTTATTTAATGTCTTAAATAATAACAAGATCCCGCTCCAGATCCGGTCTCCCTCCCCTTCTTCGGCACTTCGGAGGCGGTCCCTCAATGGAAGGACAAGGGGAGTGAAGAAGACAGAAGATGGTGAAGGGTTGGGTGAGGGTGATTGGGAGGTGAAGGGTGGGTGAGGGTGAATGTATTCAATGTATAGCTGTTCATATGTTTTTTTTTATTGTGGTATATTGTATTGCATTGTATTGTAATGTTATGAATGTTTAAGTTAAAGAAGTGAAAAATATAGGGAGAAAGATAGGGGTAAAAGGGAATATCTATGAAATTGTTACAAAAAGGTTAATAACTTTCGTTAAGAATGGTTAAAAGGGGGTAAGGTGGATGGAAAATCACAATGTAAAGTTTGAAATAAATGGTTTAATATGTTTGAAATGGTAAATAACCCTCTGTTAAGGAATGTCAAGGAAGGCAAGTAGTAGTAATGCTGGAATATGATGTTTTGGAAATTGTTACCTCTCAATGAGTTTCCATTTGTTGTTATTTTGGTTTTTATATTTGTTCTGATGTAAGACGGCGGAGTTTCAGTTTAAGGAAGAGATCAAAATATATAAATAACTTTTTGTGTCCCTCAATGGAAGGACAAGGGGAGTGAAGAAGACAGAAGATGGTGAAGGGCTGGGTGAGGGTGATTGGGAGGTGAAGGGTGGGTGAGGGTGAATGTATTCAATGTATATCTGTTCATATGTTTTTTTATTGTAGTATATTGTAGTGTATTGTAATGTTATGAATGTTTAAGTTTTGTAACTTTGTTTGAAAATTAATAAAATTATTAAAAAAAAAAAAAAGACGGATCCCCGAGCACCCGCTAAAATCATAGGGACATGGGCGAAGTGTAGACAGATCATTTCCATAGTTAGTCCAGTCCAGATAGAGACTAAGAAACCCCCAGCGTACGTAGAACCACCTGCCCCAGAGAGTCTCTATCTGACCATTCAGTTTAAGCTTGGGGGCATGAGGGACTTCCCTTCTGTTGCAGCTGCAGACGCCGCGGGAGCGGGCAGAAGCCTAGGAAGCGCAGGTGCGTCCCAGGTCACCAAAATTCCCTTTCAGCGTATGGTAGAGGAGGAAGCACACAAAGGGGAAATCCTGGCCAAGGAACTAGCCGAACTCCAACAGCTGTGTCCAGTCCGCTTAGAGACGGACACCCTCATGGGCGATCAGGTGGTGGTATACATGCCCATCCCATATAAATTGCTTTCGGAAATCCGAAAAGCCATCACGGACACAGGGCTCCAAATCAGATTCACAAGAGGCACGCTCCAACAGCTGGTAGAATCCACCACGCTCATCCCTCATGACTGGAAAGCCGTGATGTGGATGATGCTGAACCCTAGCCAGTATCTCTTATGAGCCAGTGAGTTTCGACTGGAAGCGCAGGCAAGGGCTGCCCGGATGGGAGGCGCAGTAATTCTGGAGCAACTTTATGGCTCTGGTCAATTCGAAACCATCAAGCACAGTCCGTTTTGCCAGCAGCTCTCATCTGAAGTTGCCTTTAAGGCATATCTCAAGGTGCCAGCCACTGGCAAAGGCGCTAAGAACTACACAACAGTCAAACAGGGAGCGCAAGAGCCTTACATGGATTTCATTAACAGATTAGAGGAAGCCATCAGTAGGCAGATAGACAACCAAGATGCCCAAGAAGAGCTCATGATGAAATTGGCCAAAGATAACGTCAACCTCAATTGTCACAAAATCTTGCAGGCAATGGGCCATAGACCTGATCTGACGCTTACCGACATGATCAGGGCTTGCGCTGATGTTGGAACAGACTCCTATAAGATGGGGCTGTTGGCAGCGGCAGTGCAAGGGGGGAACAAACCCAAGGGAGCTTGCCACCAGTGTGGCAAGTTTGGGCACTTTGCCAAAGAGTGCAGGTCAAAAAAAAAAGCCGTAAGAAGGGGGCGGCCAGCCATCAGGCCGCCCAGTGGTACCATCTACCCAGTGTCCCAGATGCCACAGCGGCTTCCATTGGGTCAACCAGTGTCCCAATTCGGGAAACTGGCCCACGGGCATGTCTCTAGCCCTGGTTCAAATAGAGGCAATAGCTGCCCTGGAAGCCCCAGAGCGGACATTCCAATGATTTCACCCAGCATCACACCCAGCATTTCCGAGGCACAGGCAGAGACTAAGGGCAGCGCAGTGCTAGACTTGGAATGCCAGGAGGGCATTACATGCAACCTGCCAGGCTCAGTCTACCAAGTCAATTCCCAGTACAAGGGTCCTCTGCCCCAAGACACCATAGGATTAGTCTTGCCTTGTAGCAATGCAGGGGAAAAAGGGATCTTCGTGGTCCCAGGAGTCATAAACTCTGATTACACAGGCATAGTCAAAGTCCAACTGTGGACACATCTACCCCAGACAGTCAGCAAAGGGGATTCAATAGCGCAAATGATCATGGTTCCATGTCATTTGCCAGGTAGAGACAAGGAGGTGAGCAGAGGAAGCTCAGGATTCGGGTCAGCAAACCGCCCGAGAGAGGAAGGGGCAGTAGAAGGATACCAGGTCATAGCGACAGTGGAAAAGAACATAGAGTGGAAGCAGCGACCAGTCATTAAGGTATTTTTGAACAAAAGACCTTTTGATGGGCTGCTCGACACAGGAGCTGATGTTAGCATAATTAGCCAGAAATTGTGGCCCACCGAGTGGGCCATCGAGTCAGTTGCAGATGTGTGTGTGTGGGGGGGGGGTAGGAGGAGTTCAGGAAGCTTACAGGAGTTGCGATTGGGTAGAAGTCACCATCCCGGGGGCAGACGGCACAGCAGTCATCCGACCGCACATTTTGAATGTGCCCGTCAACCTCTGGGGGGAGGGACATTCTGCAGCAGTATCGTGCAACCCTAACTTTTGGTTAATGGCCCTACCGCTCAAATGGCTCACAGATGAGCCAGAGTGGGTGGAACAATGGCCCATAGTTGTAGAGAAGGTAGAAGCCTTAAAGCAGCTTGTTAAAGAGCAGCCAGAAGTGGGACACATAGAACCATCTACCAGTCCCTGGAATTCACCGATTTTTGTCATTAAAAAGAAGTCCAGAAAATGGAGACTTCTTCATGATCTAAGAAAGATCAATAAATGCATTCAGCCCATGGGTCCACTTCAATGTGGGACACCCAATCCCAATATGATCCCCAAAGGGTGGGAGATCCTAATCGTAGACTTAAAAGACTGCTTTTACACCATCCCTTTAGATCCTAGGGACAGGGAAAGGTTCGCTTTTGCGGTGCCAGTCACCAATCACAGGGAACCAACCCAACGTTATGTGTGGACAATTTTGCCACAAGGGATGCTCAACTCGCCCACCTTGTGCCAAATCTATGTCCACGGGGCATTAGAGAGGTTCTGAAACCTGCACCCCAAAGTCTTAGTCTGCCATTTCATGGATGACATATTGATCGCAGCACCCAAATTGGGTAGTGACATGTTTTGTGACCTTCAAAATTCATTGGGGAACAAAGGCTTGATAATTGCCCCAGAAAAGGTTCAGAGAACTGAACCCTATTCTTACTGAGGTCATCGGTTACTCAGATCTTTTGCAGCACCGATTTTGCCAAAAATTAACCTCAAAGACTCCGTAACACTAGTGGAACTCCAACAAATTTTAGGAAACATCAATTGGGCAAGACCCTATTTCAAAATCAGCACCGATCTTTTAAAGCTGCTTTTTTCGCTACTAACGCTAGGAAAACAGCCGGCAGATCGAATCCAAATTCTGTGAAACAAACTCTCCAGGAAGTCAATCACATACTCAGCCACCGTTGGGTAGATAGGGTTGGCGGGGGGTCATTCACCCCCACGCTAAATCTGTATATCATTAGAACAGGCATCATGTTCGCTGGAGCTCTAGGCACAGACTCCAGTGGGGTGTGTCTGTGTGAACATCATAGAATGGGTGTATTTACCCCATACCACTTCCAGGAACATCGTTCCTCCACAAGAACTGGTAGCCACAGTCATCCACAAAGGAAGGCTTAGAGCTAGGGACATTTCAGGACATGACTTAGCCAAGATAGTTATGCCCTTTAATAAGGAACAGACATGCCAGCTAATGCAGCTCGGAGATACCCTCCCGATTGCATTAGAAGGCTTTACAGGTGATGGCATATCATTTGCCAAGGGATCCTAGACTTCAAAGGAGACAGTCGAATTACAAAGCATGCTGTCTCTAACTCCACTTCAGGGGGCCAAGACAGTATTCACAGATGTGGAAAAATATATGGGGTTCTCACTTGGTATGAGGAGCAGGCTTGGCGAACACTACTGACACTTCCGCAGAAATCAGCGCAGAGAGTGGAATTAGCAGCAGTAAACCTCGCCTTGAGAACGTTTGATCAAGAGGCATTGAATATAGTCACGGACAGTCAATATGTCCGGAATTTGATTCACAATTTGCCGGGGGCTTACATCATTCCGGCCATAGACAGGAATTTAATGAGCCTATTCCTGACCATGCAATTTCACTTGTGCAACCACAGGGAAGCGCTCTATGTAGATCATATTAGGAGCCACCAGGATTTGCCTGGTGCGATTTCAGAGGGTAATAGCAGAGCAGATGCAGCAGTCAAGGAAGCGCATCAAAAGTTAGTCTCAGGAGTCTTTACGACCCCAATCCAAAGCCATGCATTCTTTCATCAGAATGCCAAAGCTCTCGCAAAGCAGTTTAACCTGCCATTGTCACAAGCACAAGGAATCGTGCATTCCTGCCCGCAATGCGCAGGAGCACCGGGGGGCCCTCATGGAGGGTAAACCCATGAGGGACAGAAGCCAAATTTGGCAAATGGACATCACGCACATTCCACAATTTGGGAGATGGCAGTTTATGCATGTTTCCATCGATACATTCTTGCAGTTCGCCTGGGCCACGGCCCAGAAGGGAGAAACTGCAACCCATATAGAGCAACATCTATTGTCATGCTTCGTGACCATAGGCAAACCAGGTCACTTGAAGACAGATAACACACCAGCTTATAGTTCCAGACAGCTAGCCACATTCCTAGCCACTTGGGACATAAAGCACACATTTGGCATTCCATACAATCCCCAAGGACAAGCCATTGTTGAATGGGTGAATAGGACGCTAAAGTCCTATATTGAAAAACAAACAGAAAAGGAGGAGATAGTCCCCCCTAAGAGCCAAGGACAGGCACAGCAACGCTTGCATAAGGTTTTATTCACCTACAATCACTTAAATATTTTTGCTGACTGCACTCTGCAGGAGAAGCATTTCCGAAGCCGGGAAGCTCTCTCGCATCCCATGGTTCAATTCAGAGTGTCGCCAGACCCCTCTTGGAAGGGTCCTGCGCCCCTGATAACCTGGGGATGAGGCTATGCAGCGATTATGTCTCCTACAGGTGTCATTTGGATTCTAGCCTGCTATGTGAAGCTGTAATTTGAACCGCATGGCGTGGAACCAGGCTGCCCTGAACCTGTTGCCAGAGAGGGAGGAGATAGACCTGATGACAGGACAGAGGCGGGGCAGGTGACACCGGCCACGATGGCCCAGGATGGAAGAGCCGAGAGTGACATGGGGAATTATCAAAACCCTGTGTGATGATGCCATGACCATTTTGCAAGAGAACCACTCCGCACAACATGGTAGCTGCGGTCTTGGCTCAGATCACTTACAATTCCCTAATGATAGTGTTGATTCTTTCCTTACTTATGGGGTTCAAGCTTTGGGTGGGAACTTAGCGCCTGGTGGGGACCTTACCGCCAGGCTCCAGTACAACATCTGGGAGAGATTGGCTTGACTTGTCAACTTTTGCTTAGCGCAGACCACAGACACTTCTTCTTTGTTAAGTACATGCCTTATCCCGGTCTGCCGCGCTCCAGGCAAGCCAGCCAAGAACTTTGAATTGTTGCTTAAACGAATACACGGACTTCATCTCCAAATCACATACACAATGTATGCAGCTTGGGGGCCTCAGGTAACAAAGACTTTGCCTGCTGATGAGCTCACTCTGTACACACCCCAGGTGGCGATCAGGCCAAACACACCCTGTGCCAAAATGACCGGCGGCTCCACAGCCAAAGTACCACACCACCATTGCCTGAGCCCCAGGAAAGAGACTTGGAAATGTAACCAGCCAGAAATTGCATGTTCCATGTATGCTAATGTCATTTTGCCCACATGATGGTTTTTTACTTGTAACCAACAGACGTGGAACTACATTCCAGCTAACATATCTGACTCATACTGTTGTTTGAGTTGCTTGACACTGGTACTCCCCGAAAGGGCAATGATCACCCCAGACCCAGTCACCACAAGACCAGCACGGTCCGTAAGGGCGGCCCGGCTAGATGAGACATGCAACAGTAATATCAGATTGCTTAGTAAGGCAGAGTATGTCTCTTTAGCAGTCAGCATTTTTGGGGTGCCCGGGTTAGCGGTGGGAAATGCACGTAGAATCGGCCAGCTGGTGTGTGCGCTAGCTAAGGCTCTCAATCACACCTCATCAGCCATTGCAATGCTTAATCGAGAGCAGGCTGAATTGAGACATGCAGTTTTAGATAATAGAGCAGCAATTGATTATTTGTTGCTTTTGCACCATGTGGGCTGTGAATCAGTCCGCAATATGTGCTGTTTTAACCTCATGGATAATTCACGCAAGGTCCAAAGTCAGATCACCAAACTTGACAGCATGAGAAATATCCAGCAGAACGCCAACTGGGGCTGGTGGGACATGGTCGCCATGGAAATGGTTGCAAACAACGCTCAAAGCTACCGCTGCCATTGTTGTAGTGGGGATTACGCTTTGCTGTTTCGCACAATGCATCCCTTCACTTTTCTCCATGTGTACCTCATGGCGGAAACCTCGAGAGACTCTCACACCTAGACAAATTATGCCCTATATCTACCAAGCCCTTAGCCAGGCTGATTTAAACAATGAAATAAGGTGGAATGTAGTATGCCTGCGTGTCAAGATTGGCCATCACTCTTCCCAAGGTGTTCGCTCGCTAACACACACGGCTTGAGAATCAACACGGGCGCTGATGGAAGAGAAATTGGGTGCGGGTTAGATTAATTGGCATAGATCACAAAGCCTTGGCTGGAGAATTGCGGAGGAAATAGGACAAAAGGTAAAAAGTTGCTGACTCTAAGGTTTAACTCACTCTTCCCCTTCTGACCCAAGATAAGGTTGAGTAAGCACAATGAGTCAGCGGCTAAGGACATTAGCCCCAGAGGCAGTTTACATGGCATTCGAGATAGGGCGAGAACAATGGGGTTTCTCCAACCCAGATCTTAGATAACTGTGGGTTTGTCCATTAATCACAAGACAATGTCCGGAGACAGGTGTTATCTTGACCCACCAGAAATGCCACATTTGCATCAGCCTTCTGTGACGAAGTCCTGTGTGCCTTTAGCACGGAACTATTGTGGCAGGTCAATAAATATCCCACCCGATTTAGGTCGGGACTGGACTTCACCGCACATTTCGTCTCACATGTCTTTCCTTGCAGCCAGTCACTCCGAACCTCTGCGGGCCATTCCTGGACCGGGCGGCCCGCAGCGTTGGCCCCAGCAACACCGTTGCAACACTTTGCTTTAGAAAAGTGAGAAGAAAATACTCACAAAAATGGCAAATGTTTCACAATCTACTAATGTGAACTCCTGTCCTATCCCATGTATGAAGAGAAATGTAAACCTTAAGAAATTTAAATCTTAAATGCATTTTCAATATTCATGAAGAATTCAGAACAGTAACGAAGGTTAATAATTTTTATAAGATGCTTTACCATACCAAGTTGCAAAACAGCAACTCTGAGAAGAAACATTATGAAGATGGAAATAGGCTTTGTATCTATCTCTGATCATAAAAGACAGTATAAGTTATTATTGCTGTGAAATCTTTTGTCACAGAAACTTACTTTAATGGAAAATGACCAGAAGCAATGTAAATAAGGGGGAGAAGCTAAGAGATGTATTATTATTATTATTATTCACACAATGCTGACATACAAAATATTTTGAGAAGAGCATATTTACAGTATTTAAGCAAAACATTTGTCTGACTGTGGAATGAATCTTGGGAAGTCACGAACATGCATGCTCCTTCCCTATAATTTGACTTTCAAACCTGGTATATAATCAGCATGACATCTGTCAGCAGCTGCAACCTGTGCCCTCTACACGTTCCCTGTGGCAGTTTTCCTCTGCCCTTTATTACACCTCAGGTAGCTGCCCAAGGTCATGTACTTGACAGAAGTTGTAGGACTATAAAAGCTGGTTATGGTGTGCTGCCATGAGCTAGAATGGGAGATTGAGGGCCAGACTTCATGTTACTTTAAGCACTTTTTTTTTTAAAAGGGAAGATACCTTGAGCTTACCTATTAAAATGTAATAGGAATTGCCAGCTTTTCCGTGTCTATTTTTATGCTCACAACTGTTGGATGTAACTGGGAGCAGCTGAGTTTATACTGAAGAGATATATCTCTTCATCTGGGAGAGAAGAGAAATTGAAGAACCTTCTTGGAGTTTTTAGGCTGTGCTTTGTGTGCTGTGACCTATGCTCCTTCAACTTGAATCAATACTCTTTGAGTTACTGATATTTCTTACTTTCTTCTCCCATTTTCCTTCTTGATGATCACCGGGAGAAGATAAAGGAAACATCTTGTCTTTGTTCTTGAGAGGTAAGGGGATAATTATGATTCTGTCTCTCGATCTTAGCTAAAACCAGGATCCCAATCATGTTTCCCACCTCAACGTATTTCTCTAATACATGTTAATTTCCTTATTTTTCTAACATAAAGAAGTGTGGATGTAATTTCTTTCCAAAGAGGAAAGTGTATATATTCTATTAAAATTCTAGGGCTGAATCTGAAAATTAATCTGTTGCTGCTTGCCCTGCAAACAAAAACCCTGTGAAGTACTTTTAAGCTAAGAGAAAGAATGGTTGGATCAAGGTCACCCAATGAGAACCATGGTCTGGTATATACAGGTGAAACTTGGAAAATTAGAATAGCATGCAAATGTTCATTCATTTCACTTAAAAGGTGAAACAAATATATGAGAGAGACTCACTAGATGCAAAGCAAGATATGTCATGCCTTAATTCGTTATAATTGTGATGATCATGGCGTACAGCGTACATGAGATTATGTGATGATTATTGGGTATATGAGATTGGGGCTTTCATGACCTGTAAGCCATAAGCATCAATATTGTAACAAAGTAAGGTTTGAACTATCTCACTTTGCATGTAATGAGTCTATCTCATATATTTGTTTCACCTTTTAAGTTGCATTACTGAACTGAATGAACATTTACATGATATTCTAATTTTCCGAGTTTCACCTGTACCTGTAACTTGCTTTCCTTCTCCAGACTAGGTCTCAGGATACCTGTCTTCAAAACCCCATTTGGCTATGGAAGTTCACTGAGAACAGAAACAATACACCATTACATGAACATTGGAGATCTCTCATTTCTTGAAAACTCTGCTCAGGTTGCTTGAATTTGGAAATAACTTGATGGGGACTGCGGTGGCTCAAGTGGTTAAGAGGCTGAACTCACTGACTGGAAGATTGGAGTTCGATTCCCAGGTACTGCATGACTAAGTGAGCTCCCGTCTCTGTCCCAGCTCCTGCCAACCTAGCAGTTTGAAGGCAAGAAATTACAAGTAGATAAATAGGGACCACTTCGGTGGGAAGGTAAACTTCATTCTGTGCACTCTGGGGTTGAGGCATGCCTGCCACATATCCACGGAAATGTCTGCAAATGCAGACAGTGCTGGGCTCTTTGGCTATAAACAGAGATGAGCACTGAACCCTAGATTTGGATGCGACTGGCTTTTGAGCAAGGGTGACCTTTACGTTTACCTTACTGATATGGTTCCATCTTAAGGACTCTTTCTATGTGTGGTGTGGTGATTCTATTCTAGGGAGCACTAGTGTACTCCCCAGACTAAAACAGAAAGGTACAAGCAACAAATCCTAAGATTCTTTCAGATGGCGCCACCTAAGTTAAAGTGCTATCTGACTAAATACCTATGTTGTGTGGATACACCTTAAAAGCTTAGGACAACAACTTTTAGCTCTTCATTACACAGCTCTCAAGTAGTCTTCCAGTTTTCCTGTGTATTTTAGGACTCAGAGGGATAGCTACAGGTATTTTTTTGTTATTGAAACATAATAAAAAGGAAAAACAGTAACCCTCCCATTTGGGCATTTCATATCTTCTGTCTGCAATGTGATTCTTCTTCTTTGCTTCCTCTTTTACCCCATCAGGCATCAAGTGAATTATAAATATAAATCAAGCACAAGCATCACAGCTGAAAATACTTCTGCATTGCAATGGCAAACAAAGCCAATGGCAAAACAATTGCTTGTTTTGGATGATATGGAACCCATGCTTAGTTGCCTTAGGGAATTTCCTACTCCAAGCAATCAAAGAGAAGTCACCTTTGCGGTTCACAGAACAAACACAGTGTAAAAACTCAGTGTATGCAAGCCAATAATGTTTATCAGTCAAAACATTGTGGCTCACCATGAGACAGTTCCAGCAGTGCAGTTTCACATGATCTCCTTACTTATACAAATGCCATCATTTCCAAACAATTAGTTTGAACACCCAGTTGTGTATGCGAAATGCAGTATATGGTACTTTTGATTCCTAGCTAGTTCACCCAAGTTGGAGTCAAGATTAAAAGAGCAGTCGATAATTACACTTCTCTCTGGAAGTCAGGGGTTCTGCTAGTTTAGTTATAAATAGAACAAATATTATAAAGGTCTATAATCTCCAGAACTGCCTGATCCAAATCTTATAGTTATATCTTCCTGGAATACCATAGTCCTCAAAGAAATGAAATACAATCTGTTAGGTGGCAGGGTTTACAAGATTACATATGTCACCTGTGTGACTGGAGTTAGATTGACCCTGTGAGCATTACTGTTTCTTGTATTCCAAAGGAAAAGCAAAATAGCCATTTATTGAAATATTGCCAATTTCTCTGGAAAGGGGTCAAACTGAAATTGCCTGTGTGAGAATAGCTGAGAAGCAAAGCTTCATTTGTATCATGCTTACAGAAAAGGGCAGCAATTAATATTCTTCTCTCCTTTGAGGCTGCCCATGTTGGCACTCAGTAAGCAGGCTGTCTGCCAAAAGCAAGAAGATATAAAAGGAAAACATGGCAGCCAAAGTCCTTGTTCACTTTGGGTTGCTGGAACATTTATTTCGTATGGGCTACTTAGCAGTTTGCTCTGGTATTTAATTAAAACAAGAGCTGCATGCACTTTAAAAAAAAGAAAAAGAGAAAGAAGAGAACTTCTGTGGATTCCGCTGACACAATTGGCTCAGCTGTCCCTGACAGAACCCCAGTTATGGGAGAGAACTCCTTCAAGCTGTTGGTTTCGAGGGGACAGAAATTGGGGAGCGGAATATTAGATATAGCTTGATTCACCTATTGCTGACCTGACAGGCAGCTAGGACAATAGAGAGCTAAAGATCGCAGATGGTTAACTCGATAGACACGTAATGGGTAATCTCGCATCCGCAGAAGCCCTAAAGCCTGAGAGTCAACTTCGGCCACTTGTCTGCTTCCGATAACAAGGAACAATGCATGTCCCCGGTAGTTAATTAGCTAGATAAGAAACTTCCCCCGGTGAAGACTTCCCCAATTAACTTGTGTAAACATGATGTGCAGACTCAGGGCTTCCTCTGTATCGCTACGCGCAGCGTATGCACACAGCCAGATCAGGCAGACATAAAAGGTTCTGATTTGTCATCAATAAACACTGGTCTTCGCTCCATCTTGCCTCACGTGTCTTGTTTGACCAGTCTCCTCCGGGACCCTCAGGCCCACATTGGGCCCCGATCCAACAAACTTCAAATCTTGCCATAACTACCCCAACATCTGTGATCTCTGTATATAGGTATTTTGAATAAATTACTCAGCAATCTGTTTTGTTTGCAGTAAGCAGAGGGACAATTTCAAGCAGTGGTGGGCTCCAAAAAATTTTACTACCACACTGTGGCCATGGTATGGTGGGCATGGCCAGTAGGAGAGCCCTGTGTTGCACCTTAATTAGGACTACTTTATTTCAAAACTTGGATGGGTGGGGCCAGCCAGAATTTCTGCTATTGGTTCTAGTGAACTGGTGCAAACCTGCTGTTGCCCACCACTGATTTCAAGCATATGTTGTTTATTTGTAAAAGACTGAATTGTGTCAAATGATGCAGGTCAAAGGTAATGAAGAGGTTCCGGTTGTGTAGTTCTCCTGTTGTTGTTGCCTTTTTTTTTTGCAAAGGTGAGACAAGATTGATACACCCAGTGGTGGGATTCAGCAGGTTAGCCCCAGTTCACCAGAACCGGTAGCAGAAATTCTAGCTGGCCCCGCCCATCCAAGTTTTGAAATAAAGTAGTCCTAATTCAGGTGCAACACAGGACTTTCCTCTGGCTATGCCCACCATACCACACCCACAGAGTAGGTAGTAAAAAATAAATAAATCCCACCACTGGGTACACCATTGTAATGTGGAGAAAATGTGTTATTTAAAGGCTAGTTTGCAAATATCTTGGGAAAGTGGGATGTTGTTACTTTAGATAACTGTGTTGAATGAATACTGACCCAAAGATTGTATTAAGCCATTAATTCAAATTGTAGTAGGGTACCAGTGTATTTTCTTCTCCAAGGGTCTAAGACCCATTCATGTGAGGGCCATGAGTCACCCAAGGACATTTTAAATTTGCAAAAAAAAAAAGATTATAGAATCTTTTTTTTGCAATGGGTGGGGAACGACTTCAGGCATTCCAGTTGTTTTAGACTACAACAATGTTCCCTTTACCTGCCTTACAAGGGCAAAGATTAGAATACTAACCCATGAATTATTGTTTGAAATGTTCACCTGGAGCTGGAAGTCAACCCCACCCCCATGTATAAGCTTGAAAGCTGAGATTCTGAGGAAGCTGAATTCTGCATTCTCCACATTTTATGATCATATAACCTTTATTGGAGATCACCAGTAACAATTAGAAATAAACTCGGTTGCCTGTCCAGATTACCCATTTTGATGACACTCAATCAGTCTAAAACACATTGGTTGGGAGAAGAGGAGTGATGTGCCATTTGGTGTACTTCTCCTGTGTGAATGGGAATGGATCTTTGGAAGACTTCTGATTGTAAATAAGTAGGGGAAGTGATCTTTTTTTAAAAAAAATGCTGTATCATTGCTGATGCAATGCATCCAGGGCTGCCATCAGAAATTTCTGGGTCCCTGACTGAACAATCCTATTGCCCCCCACACATTTTGGCCATGCCCCTCTGTGAGTGTGGCCAAATCTGTGGGCATGGCCAAATTTAGCCATGTGTCATGCCTGCCACAACATAAATGTAAAGGTTTCCCTTGCTTGAATGAAAGCCAGTCGTATCCGACTCTAGGGTTCAGTGTTCATCTCTGTTTCAAAGCCAAAGAGCCAGCACTGTCTGTTTCTGCAGTATTTCCGTGGTCATGTGGCAGGCATGACTAGACACCAGAGCACACAGAATGCTGTTACCTTCCCACTGAAGTGGTCCCTATTTGCGATCCCCTCCTCCTCGTGTTCCTCCTCTGGCCCGTCTTCCTCCTCCGGCAGCAGAAGGGGCCACCTGAGGTGGCAGCGAGGAAGGGCTCTGAGTGGGGCAGCATGGAGGGGGCGGAATTAGGAAGGGAACAGAGCCCCGGCGGGGCCTCAGCCGGCAACGGCTTGCCTTCCTCCTCCTCGGCCTCCATCCGTTGCATGGGCACGGGCAGGCAGTTGGGAGGGAGGGAAGCAAGTTTTTTAGGGTGGAAGCAAGAAGCAATGTATGTGTGACCTCATCCACTAGATGGGAGGGGGAGTTCAACGTACACTTGCCATAGGGCATCCATGAATTGATATGTACCATATTTGGCCCAAATGCCAAATTTCTATAGATTGTTGAGTACATTAACTGTAAGATAAATGACGTACTTTGTCTAGTGGAGAATCTTATAAAATACACAAGCAGCTGACAGCCCATGGCTAGCTGAGGAAGGAGAATGCTGAGAAGCTCACAGCTCTGATGAGGAGAGGCCTCATCAAAATGCCAATGACTTGATGCCAAATGGAAACTTCATGGGGGCGTCAGGCCCAATCCAAGAAGCCAATTAGCCAGAGAAAGTAATACCTCATACAAAGTCCACTTCATACAACATCGGATTCATACAACATCGCCTAATTCCTTGAAAAAAGTTGCCTCACACAAAGTTGTGCGGCTTTGTATGAGGCATTGGGGTTTTCCCAGGTTGCATTGTGCCTGGGCAGTATAAAAGGCAGGACACATGCGTGCATTGCTCATGTGGGTTTTGCATGAGGTGAAGAGTGTTTAGGAGTGGTTTTGAGCATGATTTTGGATTTTTTTTGTCAGAATTTTTAGAAGCATTCCTGGGATTTTTGCAGCATTCTTCAGGTTCTTGGACAATAAGGGTTGTTTGACATGTTTTTGTAATGTTTTTAGCCTTTAGACAATGATTTCTTAAAGTTCTGTCAGTTTCCTGTCTGTTTCCTTGACTTTGCCCTGAAGTCTGTGCTGTTACAGTACAATGTATCTCTGTGGAAACAACGTTGTATGCGGCATCGTGGCAAGGTTTTGGATGTTGTATGAGGCATCATGGCTAGGATTTTGCATGCCTCATACAAAGTCCAAATCCATATAAAATCCAAATTTGTGGAACCAAGTTTGGACGTTGTATGAGGTATCACTGTAGCTTGCACTCATTGAATGCTCAGAGCAGTGAGACAGGATTTTAAGAAGCAAGTTTTTATATGTTGTTCAAATGCCTATTTTATAGAGAACTAGCAGGGGTTGCCTGGCGTTGCTGGGCTTTTTTTTTGGTTTTTTTCTAAATAAGGATTCATTTTTCTTTTAAAATATTGTTTATTTTTAACAACGCTTTTTTGTTTTTTGGCATGTAATTGTACATTTTGTTTGTAATTTTTTTGGTTTGTTACAAAAATATATGTTAAACGTTGAAACTTTGTTTTAAACTGTAGTAATGTTACTTAAACGTGCATGCTAAACTTTGTTAATTAAATTTGTTAAACATTTTTATAAATTTAAGTATGTTTTTAATGTTTTAATATTTATATTTGTTGTTTAGTTCCATCCATGTCTCTGTTGCATCTGAAAAAGAGAATAGATAGGGAGAGATACTGATATTTGTCTAGTTTCGTGCAAGCTTTTAGTAATGATGTTTTATCTTTTGTATTGAGTATTTCTAAGTATGTTTTTGTTAATGTTATACATTTTGTTCTCTATATATATTATTGAATAATTAGTTTATCCACATATTTTTATTTACCTTCATTTATATTTCTGGTTGGTTTTTGCAGGAAAGTTGTTTGAGTTTGGCTTTGTTGTGGCATCTATGAAATGAGATAAATTAGAGAAATCAATTGTATAGTTGTGTTAAATATTTTCTTTTGTAAATAAAAATTTATTGTTATTTACCTGTTTTTTCTTGACTCTAGAAATTTTATGTTGATTAAATGGTTTAGCATTGCAGGCGCACCCCCCAATAAAGGACTCAGACACGGGTAAAAGTGGATAACGGCATTGGGCCACATTTATTGATTCATGCCCTAGTCCGAATTATAAATTTCTATTGGTATTCAACCAATTATAATTCTTAAGGCAAGCAGGCCGAAGTAACACTGGTAAGGTCCCACCCAAAATTGCCAACGGCAATTGGTTACAATGTATCCATTTGTATCAATTTGTTTGTTGACAACAAACAAATTGTTGACCGTAGTCAATAATCTAACTACTGACCCCACCCTCTGACGCGTATCCGTAAAATAACGGGGTGATGCCTGCTGCCTAGCTCGTGCCATCACCCCATTGCCTGGTTCATCGTTGACCGGACAACGTTAACCAACTTGTGCCTGTCTAGTGTTGTCCAGTCAATTGCGAACCTGCCGGATACCTGTGGGTCATAAATGTTTACCTTACCAGTGCTACCCGCCACACGGGGAGGCTTCAACAAAGGCTCACCGCCCCCCCCAGACTGTCAGCTCGGTCAACATGCCTGCTCGCCAATCTCCTACCAAGAGGTCCATACCTCCCGGCGACAGATGGACCCCATCCCCTGTGTAAAGCTCATAATTTTGGAGACTGATGGTGGGGTGTCGAATGACGCGCCCCCAACCCTTGTCCAGAAAGAACCGGACAATAGCCCTGTTCACCAAGCGCCGAGCCCGATCAAGGGCCTGGAGGTTAAACCCTCCCCTGTAAGCGTGCCGTGGTATCATGTCCGACCAAATTAGGGTTGTGGCAGGCCACACATAATACAAGTAGGCCAGGTCACCACAAATCGCATGCTTCAGCGATAGGCCCGTGACCTGTCCCAAATCATTACCCCCGAGGTGTATAATCAGGACATCAGGCGGGTCAGCATCCCTGATGGAGAAAAGGAATGGCAACAGTTCCCGCCATAACATTCCGCGCTTACCGTACCACCTGAGACTTGCGGATGCACCCAGTCCCAGTCGGGGTCCCCACTCTGTCGCCGCAGCAAACTGCGCTGCCCTGTGCACATAGCTGTGGCCCACCAGCCATACTGTCACCGGTGTAAGACGACACCCAGGGTCTGTCAAGGAAAAAAAGGAAACAGGGCAGTGACTTAACTGGTACTCACTGTTGAAGAGGGCGAACATACAACTGAAAACATCGTGATCCCCACCTTCCCATGTTGCATATTTCAGCTCCAGAGTACCCAAACGCCGCTGCGGTGGAAGCCGCCCCTATCCTAAACGAATGGGTGCCGTAACGAGCCCCGGGGAGGCCAACACTGGCTAGTGCCTTACCGGTCACCTTCCAAAATTGAAATGTAGTAAGGGGAGACCCATCTTGGTGACAGAAAAATGGGCCAGGGTGCGAACCACGTAGTGCAAGGAACTCCTGTAGGGCACCAACCGGACAGATGTCTGCCATGGAACATCGTAGCAGTCTTACACCACTGCCTACACCGTGCTGATCAACCTTAGAGGAGCGTATCCTCAGCTGAGCCCAATTGTTGGAAACAGAGACATCTTCGAGTTCCAGTGCCCTACGACTCGCATCCGCCTTAGACAGTAGCACCAGCTCACTGATGCGGAGTGCCCCAAAAAAGGCCACCGTAGTAGCCGCGTGAAACAGGATTGCCTCAAACCTGTCGAAACACAGGTCATGCCAACCCCGTGCAAGGTGGGTAAGTACCCCTGGAGAAATAGGGTGGCGGTCGTCCGGGCTGCGCCCACGTTCCCGCACCCACCCTTCCAAAACATGTCGTATGCGAAAATCACTTGTGCTGTCAGCAAAACCACCCACCTTGGCCATGAATGCCAGCGCTGACAGCCTGGATGCTATGGTGTGGGGGGCTAAGCCCTGGGCATGTAAGTAAACCATAAACTGGAGGATGTGAGCTACTGGGATGGGCCAACTTTCAGGCAGCCGTGATTGGGCACAAAAGGCCCTGAATGAACTAAATGCATGGTTATACGCCTTACCCGTGCGGGGGGCGAGCGACATGCCGATCGCCCGGTTCACCTCTCCTTGCCAAGCGTCCATATCTCGTCCGGGAGCGGCGAGGGAAATTCCTCTGCATCCGGGGCCAAGGCACGGAACCGGGGGATCTGCAGGCGGGACAAAGCGTCAGCAATATCATTATTAATACCTGGAACATGCCTGGCCCTAAAAAGCACATTGAGGCGTAGGCTGCGCAACACAAACTGGCGAACCAGTTCCATGACCCTGGGAGATTTAGACGTCTGTGAGTTGACAATGTGGACAACTGCTGCATTGTCACACCAGAAATGGACGACCGAATTGGCCCACTCCTCGCCCCATAGCATCAAAGCTCCCAGAATGGGGAAAAATTCCAGGTACGTGAGATCACGCAAACGATCCGAACCCCACCAGGCTGGTGGCCATCTGCCGTAGGCCCACTTCCCTTCAAAGTAAATCCCATAACCCAGGGACCCTGATGCATCCGACTGAACCTGAAAACGAGGGGAAACCAAAAGGTCGGACCTCCAAAAGGACACCCCGTTGAATTCCCTCAGGAACTGAAGCCAGATGAGCATATCAGCCCTCATGCCCTTGTTCAGTCGGACCCTGTGGTGGGGCCTGGCCAAGCCAGTCATGGCATCGCACAAGCGTCGAGCAAATGCTCTGCCAGGTGCGACGACCCTGCAAGCGAAATTGAGGTGACCATGTAACACCTGGAGCTCCCGAAGGGACACCTTGCGTTTTGCCAGCAAGTCCAAAATGAGTGCAACGATCCGGGAAACCTTATCAACAGGTAACCTGGATGCCTGCACAACCGTGTCAATCTCAACCCCCAGGAATGTGAGCTTGGTTGAAGGGCCCTCGGTCTTTTCGGGCGCTAAAGGGACACCGAGTTCCTTCATTAGCGTCTGAAATGTATGTAGGAGATGCGTGCACGTGTCCCAGCCCCGTTCACCCCCGAATAAGAAATCGTCGAGGTAGTGGGCTACAGACCGGGACCCTGACCTGCGAACAAAGGCCCATTGCAGGAAAGTGCTGAAGCGCTCAAATGCCGAGCATGAAATGGAGCAGCCAAAAGGCATGGCTTTGTCGAAATAAAATTCACCCCGGAACTTGAAACCCAGCAACTCGAAGTTGCCCGGGTGCACTGGAAGGAGACGGAACGCGGACTTAATGTCGCACTTAGCCAGTAGTGCACCCGGGCCACATGAGCGCACCATGCGCAGGGCCTGGTCAAAAGATGTATACCTAACCGAACAAAGGTCGTCAGGGATAGCAGACAGGTAAGACAAGTGGTGTATCAAACGGAACTCCCCCGGTGACTTCTTGAGCACTAACCCCAACGGGGAAACCTTGAGATTGGGAAATGGTGGGACAGGGAAAGGGCCAGCGACCCTGCCAGCAGCAACCTCCTTAGCAATGCTCACGGCAGCCACCTCCTCCCTTCCCCTGAGTGATAACAGGTTAGGTGCATCTTGAGGGGACCTGTCCCCTGTGAAAGGAATGTGAAACCCCTGCTGGAAACCCTCAAGCAGGTAAGCTGCGTCTGCCCTCCTCGGGTACATCGCGAGCCAACGCTCCAGCATGTCCACATTAATTGGGGAGGGGGCCTTTTGCTTGACCAGCTCCCTCCGTGGCAGTTCTGCCCACTCCCTGTCCACCTCTACCTCTGCCCCGCAGTCCGCCTGCCCTAGGACACGCGGAGGCGGCATGGGGGCCAGCACAAGAGGGACACTCGTGCCTATAATGGCACTGCTTCCTGTTACACGCACCATTGGCCGAGAAACTCCAACACAGCAGGCGGGCTGGAACCCCCTGCCCCGCCACCTGGCGGGGTGCCTGGGCTGGAGTAGCTCGCTGGACCGCATGTCCACAATGGTACCTCTCCCCTGGCGCCGGGCGTGTGGGGGTCATATACAGAAGCCACAGCTTCTGGCAGGGCTCATCCCACCTCATCTCTGGATGTAGGGGCACTCTCATACGGAATTCCTCGTCGTAAGCCAACCACGACGGGCCAGGGAAATCAACCATCGCCCGGTATATGTTGTCCAAATACTGGACCATCGGAATCGCCAGGTCGGGCCGGGCCCTGAGGTACACCGCCATGTATATAAGGTATGCGGGCAACCAGTTGGCCCACGTACGTGGTGGCTTACGTCGACGAGACTGCTCCTTGTCCTTCTCGTCCTGCCCCTCCCTCTCCTCTTTGGTGGGTTCTCTATTCAAGAGGGAGAAAATGTCCACATACTCCCCCCGCCAGATCTTTTCCTTGGTAGCCTGGGCCAGATGATCCCCAAGGGGTAAAGAATAACCTGCTGTCGGCAAGGCCGACACCGGAACATTGACCGTGCTGGGCAGCATGAAAGGAGCCTGGACCAGCCCCGCCACCCCCAATAAGTTCCCTGCAGGACAGGGTGCCCCGCCCCAAGAGGGGCCTTGGAGTGTTGGAGCCGTTCCCGGATGGGCCGGAGGCGGCTGACCCGCCGCCCCAGCCAGGCGAGGCCACGGCCACTGCAAACCTCCCCCCGCATTGGGTTGTGGTGTGGGTTCACTAGCTTGGACCGTATACTCACAAGTTGCACCCCCATGGGCCGCCCCCACCGGGGGTTCCGGCCCACTGCGGGCGTCGGAGCTCGCGACCGCAACCGAGCTCGTAGACGGGGCCTGACCACTACCTGCTGGCGGCATCTGCTGAGTGGGGAGCTGTGAGGCTGCGGCTGTCGCCGACCTACTTGCCTCAGGCAGCTCAACCCGTTCGGCCGCCTGCCGAGGACCGGCAGACGCTGAGTTGACCTGTAAACCAAAGGGTCCCCCTGATGGATTAACTATCCCCAAAGATGCCTCCAGGGCCGCTACGCGGGCCAGTAGGGCATCAACGTGTACATAGCCCCCAACGCTGATGGGGGGCAAAGGGCCGGCCGGCCCACCGGTCGCTGGCACCGGGCCAGATCTCTGGACCCCGGGGCCCAAATACGGCCATGCCCCGACCACCGGTCCCGGAGGGGCCGGTCTGAGGCTGCCCAGCCTCGGGCCAGGGAGTAATCGACCCCATCCCGCCGGTCCCGGTGGGCGCCCCCGGAAAGGGGGCCTGCTGAGGGGGTGCAGTCACAGTCCTCCGACCCGGCTGGCGCCTCCTTGAGGTGCGAACCGCGTTCGCCATCGCCTTCTTTTTGGAAGGCATTGCTGCAATTCGCTGGAAGGCGAAGAAAAGAAGCGCAGAAAAAACCGCTGCTCGAAAGAGGCTTCCTGGCTAAAGGGAAGAGCGACGGAGCGATTGGGGAAAAACTTCTCCTCTCCGTCGCTTCGCAAAATGGCAGCGCGGTTGCCTCGTGGCCACCCCTTTTAAAGGGTGCTGGCCACGCCCCCTAACTACCCGGATGTCCAAGTCCGGTGGGGGCCCCCCGCAAAGAGCGCGGCGGCCATTTTGGCGCCGCGCTTGCATTATTAATGCTAATGGCAGGTTGAATGGGTTGGGTGGATTCATCATCATGAGGAGATGTCTTTGTAGTATGGAATCTATGAGCATATTTTGGTTTATTTGTAGTTGTGGGTTATTGTCTTGTTGCAGTTGTTCTATTTCATCTGTTTTGTCATTGTTTTTGTAATTTGTTTCATTTTGTTGTATTTGTTTGTTGTTTATTTGCTGTATTATTTCTTGTAATGTTTGTTTCTGTTGTTGTTGTTTTAATTGTGTCCTTATCTTTTATTTTTTTTGGAAACTTATTTGTTGTTTGAATATTATTTTCTGTTATTTCTGTTGTTTGTTGTTTCCATGGCAAAATTTGTTTTTGTTTGGATGTTGTTTATATTTCTTTTTTCCTCACAACTTGTAGTTCTGGATTTTTAGATTGTTCCATTTCTTGTTTGTAAATTTGTTTGTTTCTGGTTGTGTTTTGGTTTTCTTCAGTTGTGTTTGCTCTGTAATTTTGGGATTCATTTGTTATTGTTATTGTTTTGATTAATTTCTTCAATTATTTTCTGTGTTTCCTTTTTTCTAACTATTGTAGTGTCTTCAGTGTTAGATTTTTCTATTTCTTGGTTTTGTAATTGTTTATTTGTTGTTGTTGTTTTGTTTTGTTCATCTGTTCTTGTTGTGTACTGTTTGTAATCAGTTCCTGCTGTTTGTTTTTGATTAATTTCATCAATTATTTTCTGTGTTTCCATTTTTCTAACTATTGCAGTGTCTTCATTTTTGAATTTTTCTATTTCTTGGTTTTGAAATTGTTTATTTGTTGTTGTTTTGTTTTGTTCATCTGGTCTTGTTGTGTACTGTTGGTAATCAATTGCTGCTGTTTGTTTTTGATTAATTTTTCAATTATTTCTTTTAGTTTTCTTTGAGAGTCTTTTGATATATATGCATATTGTGGCTCAGGATTATTATTGTAAAGATGTTCACCTGGTTTTTGCTCTTGATCTTCTTCTTCTTCACCTTCTTCACTGTCTGAGTTATATTCCTGCATGAAAATAATTTGAGAGTCTTCCATTTCATACTCGATATGTGTAATAATTTTACACCATTCCTTTCCATTCGAGTGATGGAGTATTTGTTTAGTTGCGCTTAAGGGTCCTGTTCTATAATTTTCTTTGGGAAGTGGAGCTTCCCCAAGATCGTCATTTTTGGCAGGTCTTTCGTTTGCCTCCCCCCCCATGCTTCCTTCCATCACTGTTTATTAAATGTTGCTATGAGTTTGAGTTCCGTAGGTTCAATATTCTCCCCTACTTTCCCAAGGTCCCGTGGCTGGATTGGTTTCATTTCATTGCTGTTTGTAGTCTGTGTGTTTTTAAGTTCTCGTTGTCGCGTTATTTTCTCTCGCTGTTTTGCGTTGTTGGCGGAGCTAGCTTAGCCTCACTGTTTTCCATGTGTGGAGGTGTGGCTCAATTTCGCTTCGCTGTTTGGCTGTGGAGTAGGCATTGCTGTGAGTGCGTATTTTGGTGTTAAAGTAGGCGTGTCTATATTTGTTGGGCTTGCTTCCTATTGGAGTCTCCGTGAGTGTAGTTTGGCTCGTTTTTAAAAAATGTTAGCAGCCGTGACTCTTTGGTTCCTTTCTTTATTCTTGTGCTGTAGCTTTTATAATTTTTGGAAGAACGAAATGGGGTTTGTATTTTTGAAAGGATAATTTTCCTCCTTTTTGAGGGTGTGTAAAGTTTGGCCGTGGAGTCTTTGCTCGTGTTTCGGTAAGTGTGAGTGTTTTAATTAAATATTTTTTAATGGTGCTGCGCTATTTCTGAGTCCTGTTGCTTCTTCAAAGGATTAAATGTGTTGCTTATTCTTTTATTTTTGCAGTACTTGTTGGTAGACTATGTTTTTGGTTTCATCGTTTTGTGCTAGTATGAATAAGTTATCTGCTGAAACAACCCTAGAGCAGGCAACATATAATTGTCCATGAGCAAAACATGGTTTGGTGAGGTGAACTCCGCAATGTTGTAGTGTCTGTCCTTGTGATTTATTTATTGTAATTGCGAATGCTAGTTTAACTGGGAATTGGAGTCTTCTAAATGGAATTGTTTGATCAGTTGGTATCAGTGGTATTCTAGGAATGCATACTGATTCACCTGCTCCTTTCCCTGTAATAATTATAGCTTCTATAACGTTTGGCATTAGGTTTTTCACACATAGTCTTGTGCCATTACATAAGTTTGGTGGATTCATATTACTAAGTAAAATGATTGGTGCGCCTTGTTTTAGTAATAGGTGGTGAGATGGCATTCCAGGCAGTTCTAACGAGTTCAAAAATTCTGTGGGGAAATTTACAGCATCATCTTTGTCAACCACTGTATCAATTGATTTATATACAGTTGGCTGGTCTGGCAACATATCTAGAATTTTGTGATTAATATTGTTAACATCATCATTTCTGACAGCTAAGATTGTTCTTTGTGTTAGCCACTGTATCAATTGATTTATATACAGTTGGCTGGTCTGGCAACATATCTAGAATTTTGTGATTAATATTGTTAACATCATCATTTCTGACAGCTAAGATTGTTCTTTGTGTTAGCCATTCATGATGATGGTAATTGTTGGTAATGTCTATATAAATGGCATCGATAAGTTCAGATTCTGAGGGTACCATGGTGCAGAAGTAATCTGGAAATGTAATGTTGTTTTCTTCATTTTTGGGCACCTTCCCTTCACCAATCTTTAGGAGAAAGTCAGTAAATATTTTAGTGTTACTGTTGTGTCTTACTCTCATGTTTTCTGTCAATGTTATGTTTTGCACATGTTTCCATAGAAAGGATTGGTTTATACATGTGTTAATTTGATCTGCTGGTGTAGATTTTGGAATTACTGGGAGTGTTTGTCTGAAATCTCCACAAAGAAGTAATAGAAGTCCTCCCATTATTTTTTGATTGTCATTAATGTCCTGTAGAGTTCTGTGTAAAGCTTCAATTGATTTCTTATGTGCCATGGTACATTCATCCCATATTATTATTTTAGCTTCTTTAAGTACTTTGGCACGTGCACTATCTTTTGTAATATTACATGTGGGTGTTTCTTGTTTTGCTATGTCAAGTGGTATTTGGAGTGCAGAATACGCTGTTCGACCCCCTTCCATTAATGTGGCTGCTATTCCAGATGATGCTATGGCTAATGCCACGTGGTTTTCTGATCGTATTTCTGCCAGAATTAGATTTGTAAGGAATGTTTTTCCTGTTCCTCCTGCAGCTTGTAAGAATATTATTCCTCCACTTTCTGAATTTATTTGTGTCATTATTTTTTCATAGGCAGCTTTCTGTTCATCATTTAGTAGTGGTTTATTTTCAGTTATGTATTCTTTTAATCTGTCTATGTTATATGTGGTCTCTCTTATATAATCAGCATTTAGTGCATCTCCTTTGTTCCTTGTAGCTTCTGGCAGGCCAACTGCTTTTAGTGTTTTGTTTGCCATGCGTATGCATTGGTCTTCAATTTCTATTAAGGCCATGTTGTACATGTGTGGTGTATAGTCAATGTTTAAAGATGGATTTTCTTTCTTAGCTTTGAGGAGGTAATCTTCACTTAGTGGGTTTTTAAACATTTCACACAAATGTAGTGGATTAGATGGACTACACGAAGTCAGTATTATAGCTATCAATGTTCTCATTTGTTGTGGAATAGAAAATATATTGGCTTCTTCCAAAGTTGTTTCCCAATGTTGATCTGCTTCTAACAATCCCATATGCTGACAAACTTCTCTGCATGTTTCCATAATTTTTCCATCCACAGTTTTTAGTTCCTGGAAAGATTTAGGACCAGGTATTGGGTGGAGTAGCATTCTGAGATAGAAACATTCGCTGTTATTCGGATGCACAGTATATAGTCTTCCTATTGCATCACTTTGATATATGTCAAGTTCTGGTATATAAGTGCCAGTTTTTCTGCGGCAGAATAGTCTCTTAGTTTTATTCCATGTACTAGCAAGGGTTGCCCGGCGTTGCCGGGCTTCCCCCCCCGTGTTTTTTAATTAAAAATGAGCCAAATTTTTTTTGCAATAGTGTTACATTGTGTTGGAAGGTTAAATTGTGTTGTTTTTTTAAAAAAATTGCTTAGTCTGTAATTTTAATTTTTTAAATGTTTATTTATGTTAAATTTGTTTGGCTTGGCTGTTATTAACTGTGATCTGCTTTTTTTTTTTGAGGATTAATAAAAGAAGAAAGTATGATATAATAACTCAGCACAGGATTTTTTAAAGTTTCTATTGTATTTTATTGACATATATTTGTGATTTGTGTGAAAGTGTGTTTAGTGTAATTTTTTTTACTTGTTTTTTTTGGTGTGACCTTTTGTGTAAAATTGTGAATTTGTTTTTTGTTTGGGGCTGTTGTGTGTTTTTGAATTGTTTTTACTATTGTGGCCAGCAGGTGGTGCTGGTAGGGGTTATTGTATTTTGACTTTTGTTTCTCTCCTGGCCTCTGGGTGGAGCTTCTTCTGGTAAGTAGGGTCTTTCTGTATTCATTTCTTTTCCAGTCCTGGTGGAGGTAGCACCTGTTTTGGTAAGTTTGCTTGTTTTCTTTCTTTTGTGTGTGTGTGTGGGCGGGGGGGGGGAGGGGGGGTTGGAGTTTGTATTTTTGTCTGTTTGTTTTGTTTTTGATTGTGTCTTTGTTTACTTCGTATTGTTTTTGGTGTTTTTGTTTTTGTGTATTTTTGGCTGTGTTTGAGTGTTTTTAGTAATTTTTAAAAAAATATTTATTTGGTGGTGGGGAAGGTACATGGTCATTGGGGGTTTGGAAGGGTGGGCTAGGTGGTGGGGAGGGGGGCATGGTCGTTGGGGGTTAGGAAGGGTGGGCTAGGTGGTGGGGAGGGGGGCATGGTCGTTGGGGGTTAGGAAGGGTGGGCTAGGTGGTGGGGAGGGGGGCATGGTCGTTGGGGGTTCGTAAGGGTGGGTTAGGTGGTGGGGAGGGGGGCTTTATTGTTTTATGGTGCTTTTTTGTGTGTAGTTGTGAAAGTAGATCGGGGTTTCCCCTTTAATATCAGTGGGTGGGGCTTGCGACCCCCCTCTCCGCTTGCTCCCCTGGGGTTGGGAGGTTTGTGGGGACAAAAGAGGTATGTCCCCCCAACTCTTCTGGACCCAGTAGACCAGGCACAGTGGATCGATTCCCTCCCCCCCTCCTTAAAACAACTCCGTTTTTAGAGTAGAAAAGACGGAGTTTTTTTAAGGAGGGGGGTGGGAATCTATCCCCTCTCCCTGGTGTCCTGAGTCCAGAAGGGTTTGGGAAACATTCCTCTTTTGTTCCCACAAACCTCCCAACCCTAGGGTAGCCAGCGGAGAGGGGGATCGCAACCCCCACCCACTGATATTAAAGGGGAAACTCCAGTCGGGTCCTTCAGGCGCCGTGGGTGAGGGATAGAAAGCTGGCTGGTGTGTGTTTGGCTGTGACGCGGTGAGTTGTTTTTCTTTTTAATTTTTCGGGCGCCGTTTTCCTCAGCGTTCTGCGTGCTCATGGCGCGCAGGACGCTGGGGCTTGTAGTAATGGGTTGGTGCTTTCTGTTTGTGCTGCGTTTTTTTAAAATGGTTTTATTTTGATTGGCTGCGGCGCGTTTCCAAACGCTGCCCCGTGCGAGAGCCTCTCAGCCTGATTGGCTCTGGCACGGCGCGGCGCAAGGAATGTTGGGAAGTGAAGTTGTTTCCCTTTCTTCGCGTTTGTGGGGCTGTTGCCCCACTGCCGGTTTTTTCAGTCCTTCGTTGACCTGCGTACCCAGATCAGCCGTGTGCACGAAGGGTGAGTGCGGGCAAGTAGGGCGAGGCATAGCAACCTATAGCCAGTTCCAACGGTTAACCCTTGGATTTATAGGTTAAGATAATAAGTAGCCACATCATTATATAGGATCGTTTGTGCAAATTCATCATTCTGGCACAATTTAAAAAATGCTGTTAAAGTTGTTTCCTTTGGATTTTCTGCCACACTTGTTGTTGATTCTGGTGTGAAATAAACTCTTTGGCCATTTTCCAGATGGACACTTAAATGAAGGACTGTGGGATGTCTTTCATGAATGTGGAAGCCTAGAATACGCCAGAAACCTTCATTTGTGCTAATGTACCTTCCACATTGGTACTGTAAAATCTCATCATTTTTGTTTAGGTTTCTGACATCATAAATGGCCATGTCACTGCCTTTATTTATGTACTTGCATACATATTTTATTGATTTAACACTATTACAATATTCTACATTTATGTGTGCCTTGAAAATTTTGGATAGTAAAGGACTGTATGGGACTATCAATGTATGGGTCAATCACAACTTCTCCTTGTGTTTTCATTGTTATTTTTGTTGTTTTCCCTCCATCCTCTACAGAACGTCTTCTGTATTGTGGGTATCCATCTTCTGATGTTTGTGTTTCTTTCAATAATGCTCTGGGATATCTTTTGGTGCAGCTTTTATCTTTCATACATGGTGCTTGTGGTTTAAGAAGTCCACATGGACCATGAATCATGTTTTTCTTCACTATTTCATGAAATTCAATGTCTTCATTTTCCTCTGGTATTTCTGCAGATATTATTTTATCAATTTCAGTGGGATGTATTTTGTTTTTTAGCCATATTAAGTTGTGCGCATGTGGCAGCCCACGCTTTTGCCATTCTGTGGTGTACATATAACAAATACATTCTCCAAATAATTCATTTTTGGTGATCAGATTAATTAATTGTGTTTGTTTTTGTCTGAATACTCTTGCAATTAAATTGTGCCTGTCATTAGATGTTTCATTATTTCTGAGGTTATTTTTGATCTCAGGCCATGTTGGGTTGCATGTAAAAGTAATGAATAAATCTGGTCTTCCATGTTTCCTAACATAGGTCATGGCATCCTGAGTGTATTCATGCATATGTCTTGGGCTTCCAGTGTATGTTGCTGGCAGTATGAGTAGTGTTCCAACATTAGCTGAGTTTCCATCTTGTGCTACAGCATCTTTTAAGTGTATGTATTGTTCTGCTCTGAGTGATTTTTGATTGGTTCTAATGTAAAGTAGTCTTTCAGACTCAATTTTTGCATACATATCAACCACAAAATGGTTTAACAATTTTTTTGCAGTGTAGTATATGATTTTGTTCTTCATTTCTAATCATTAAAATGTATGAGTAGTAGTCCATTGCTGATATTTTTTTGCAAGTTTCTGTTCCTGTTTTGGGATCCATGTGTTTCAAATTAAAGTGATACCCATCTTCACCGTATGGAAAAAAAGAATGGGATACTGAAGAGCATCATAAGATGTGTTTCTGAAATACGTTGGAGTTTTTTTTATCATGTCTTTTAAGTATAATATCTCTTGGATGGAAAGTGTCCCCAGAAATGAGGGCTGCCACTTCATTTGTTTCTGGAGCATTATATCTGCGTATATGCTCTCCTGTTGGTGTTTTGTCTGCAGCTATGACAATTTGGTATTCATTTTGTGGCATGTTTTCCATTGCATTCTTGAAAGTGCAGATAAGGTTATTGTGTTCATGTAGCATTCTCTGTATGTTTAGTACTATATGTTTTTTGGTTCCTTCAATGTATGTACATCGTTTGAATGTTTCTTTTTCCTCATCTCCCATGAAATAAATTTGAAGGAACTTTGGATCTTCTTCTGGTAGTGGTAGAAGTGATCCAATCTGGTGGTAAACCTGTCCTTGTATGGTGAATGTTGGATTGAATCCCTTGTGTTGTATAATATTTGTGGCTCCAAATGAGGTCATTTGAAAACATGAGTTGTATTTTCTAATTTTTTAAAAAATGTTTTGAATCTTGTGTTTCTCCACTGGTGTATTCTATAAGTTGGTGTGGTGGTAATTGTTGCTGAATTTTGATTTTTCCCTCCTTACAACATAAGGATTTTGTTTCAGTTTTAAATTTTCTGGCTTGGCAGAATTTGCAAATGTTGTCTAGATTTCTAATGTGTAAATTTGCCCTTGAATTACTATCAATTTCTCTACGTTGTGTTATCATGCTTTCATGATCCTCAGAATTTGTTTCTTTTGCTTTTTCTGAATAGGCCTTTCTACGTTTACTAAGATTTTCTTCCCTTTCTTGTGCTGTCTGTTGTGTGGTTTGCATTTTTCTTTTTAATCTTTCACTTGTTCTTTGTGCTATATTTACTCTTTTCTTTGGTGGCATTTTGATATTCAATGTAATGGATTTATTAGATTTTTATAGTGTTTTAAAATAATGTGTAATATTTGTGGTATTTTCAGCAGAGTAAATGGATTGTGCAGCAGACAAAATGGAATCTGCACAGTGAATAGTTTTGATCCTTTCCTGTTTGTTGTAGTGTAATATTTTTACTCAATTAGGTTTAATTTAAAGTCTTTTGGCTTTTTAAAATCATTTATATTATGTTGTGAAGTAGAAGGTTGCTATCTTCAAATGGGGTTGTATATTTTAAAATGAGTGAGAACTGCTGCGTTGTTGTTTTAAAGAAAGTGTTCTATTATTTCAATGTTTTAACACTTGAAAAGTATATTTGCAATGTTTTAAAACTTGAAAAGTGTTTTTGAAACATATAATATTACTGTTTATACTGTTTTTAAAGTATTATGTTATGAAGTGATTATAATTGTGATTTTGTATTTTGTCTGAATCTGATTTGTATACTGTTTCTGTATTTTGGATTGTATTTCTTACTTTATTTTACATGCTGTAAACCGCTCTGAGTTCTCTTAGGGGAAGTGAAGCGGTATAGAAATGTAAATATAATAATAATAATAATAATAATAATAATAATAATAATAATAATAATAATAATAATAATAATAATAATAATAATAATAATAATAATAATAATAATAAGTGGAAGTTTTCTGTATTTAAAGGCTGTTTTCTCTTTAAATTTGAGTGCCAAGTGCTCCGTTGTTGTAGTAAAGGAATAGTATGATCTTGTTTAAATATTTTTAAATTATAAAAGTCTGTTTGAAACATTCAATATGACTGTTAATATTTTAAAGATATATATATGTTTGTTATTTTAAATGTATTTTAATTTTCCCAGGGTTATTTCTGAATTTGCTAAGGTATTCTGTTCCGTATTTGGTTTTTTTTTTCAAACTGCTCCGTACCTCTTTTAAATGCGTGATGCTTTTCTTTTCTCTAACGTTTGTTTCGGACGTGTTTGGTTTATTTCAACGTGTATTAAAGGTTATTTAATTTATTTTCGATGGTTCTATTATTTTCGATGGTTTTTTGAACTTAAAGGATTAATTTAGAGAATGGAGTGTGCTCTGTCAATAGTCCGCTTTTCAATTGCTTCGATGCGTGATGGTGTTCGTAACGATTTCTAGTTGAGTAGGAATTTAATCCAATGCGTTCTGCTTATGTGTGTTGAGAATTGGTTCGGGATGTATATTTTTAAACTATATGTGTTTTGATAGTATATTCGTAATTCAAAATTAAATAAAAAGAAATTAAAGTAAAGGTAACATAAATAAATTAAATAGTAAATGAATTGATGATAACAATAATCGTGGTTTATGCTCAGCAAAATAAATAACTGTAAGTAATGTAAAGTAAAAGACAAACTTAAAAGTCGAAGGTAAATGTGAAATAATAAATTAATTAGAAAGAAAGAAGTAGGTTTTTCGTAGTAAAAGTTCTCTGCTCAAAGCTCGCAATTGTCTTAGCTCCGTACCAATATGCAATCGCAAAAGTACGTAACTATGAGGGGTTAGCAAGGTAATGCAGCTCCTTTTGTACCGTTTGGTGTCGCTATTTTTCGTCACATTTGACGCATTCGCTCCAAAGCAGTTGATTGGCTATATTACTGTGAATGAGTAGGATGGTTTGATTTGTAGTGTACCTCCTTAAATGGTTAAAAGGTGACTAGGATGCTGGGATATGTATTTTTCCTCTGTTTTCAGCGTTTGTGTTTTGGCAATGTTTTAAAACGTATTTTCATAGTCAAAGTTTTCTGCTGAAAGCTCGCAATTGTCTTAGCTCCATACCAATACGTCATCGCAAAAGTACGTAACTATGTTGGGTTTGCAATGTAAAGCAGCTCCTTTTTTCCCGTTTGGTCTTGCTTTTTTTCGAAACGTTTGATGCGTTCGCTCCAAAGCAGTTGATTGGTTACATTACTGTGAATGCGTAGGATGGTGTGATTTGTAGTTTACCTCCTTAAATGGTAATAAGCTGGATAGGACGCTGGGATATGTATTTTTACCTCTGTTTTCAGCGTTCATGCTTCAGCAATGTTTTAAAACATATGTTTTGATTGGCTGTGGAGCACCTGAGAATGACTGAGAACGTTCTCTTTCTCATCATAATTGACTGCTGCTCGGCGAACCGTGGCAAACCGCAATGGTTTTGGGGTATTGAAGTTCTTTCCATTTCTTGCCGTTTGTGGGGCTGTGGCCCCCGTGCCGGTTTTCTGAAACCTTTGTTGACCTGCGGACCCACTTCGGCCGTGTGTACGAAGGGTGGGTGCGGGTCAGTAGGGCGAGACATAGCAACCTATAGCCAGTTCCAACGGTTAACCCTTGGTTTTATAGGTTAAGATAGCTCCTTTGCTAATAAAGAGATCCTATGCTGATGAAGCATGTGTTTCTTCAAAGCAAATAGGAAATTGTGAGTGGAAGGTGAGATAAGAAATTTAACAAGCTCTAAACAAAGACACTATTCCTTTAATCTCCAAAGACTTGGAAACCAGTAGTCCTGAGAAGAAGGGTAGCAGGCCAGCCTTCACCCTTTAAGGGAAAGGGGACAAAGTGAAGGGGGAAACTTCAAAGAAGGCACAGGGCCATAACTTGGCACCCAAGTATCTCAGAAGGACATACTCATTCACCTTCTATTCTTCCCACTGCAGTAAGGTGATAGGGAAGTGGCACTTACTTACAGGAGTCAAAGGAAACTGACTTCATTTATAGAGCCACCATTTACCCAGCTAATAAATAGAAGCAGGGGAGCCACTTCTCTCACCCAATAATCTACTACAGGCCAAGGCAGAAGCTACCAAGGCGAGGCCCATGCACTGGGCATTTTAAAAGCTCCACCGTTCCCCTAACTGATGAGACCCAGGGTGGCTGGCAGACAAATTAATCAAGGGTAAATCAGGTTAGAGCGCCAGGACATGGTCACATCACATGGGACGGCACAGGCGGGGCGGTGCCGACAGGGTCATGCTCCCTCAGACAGTTGAGGGGGCCGGACTGGTGGCCCCCCAACTATAAATACATCTGCGGCCGTTTGCGGTGGCAGTTGGACTGAGGGTGTGAGCTGGATGATTTGGCCACAGGCTGGATCAGGCCCACAGGCCATAGGTTGCCAACCCCTGACCTATAGCTTGCCATGTTGTACCTGACTCCATGGTTGATCCACCTAGCTGATGGTTGATCCACCTGCAATACTTGTGCCATGTTTGTGTTCTTGCCAAAGCATATGGAGAACTACACTTGCAGCAAGTGCAAGCTGGTTGCACTACTAGAAGAGAAGGTCCAGCAGCTAGAGGCCCGCATATCTAACCATCAACAAATTAAGGAGCTTGAGCTGTTCTTGGACAGAGCGGAGCAGACTATGCTGGACAAAGAAGAGACAGGGCACAGTTCTGAGGGAGAAGGCCCTTCACTAACTCAGGAGGGAGATGTTTGGAGGAATGTGACTCAAAGGAGGAGAAGAGTAGGGGATCACTCTGAGAGTCTGAAATTACAGAATAAATTTGAGGCTCTTTCCCTCATCACACCTGATGAGGAACACACAGAGGAACAACTGGTTCCACCTGATGATCTCTCTTTCATCACACTTGATGAGGTCCAGGAAGATAAACAACAGGAACAAACTGAGGTTCTCTCCCTTAATATGGTTGATGAGGTGCATGTAGATGAACAGATTGCAGGAGAGAGGCTCCTTGTACTAGGCGATTCAATAATTAGAAATACAGAGAAATGGATTTGTGATGCACATGATAACCGTATGGTGACTTGCCTGCCAGGTGCAAAAGTTGCAGACATCACAAGAAATCTAGATAGATTGTTAGAGAGAACTGGGAACGAGCCAGTTGTCATGGTACATGTTGGTACCAATGATGTTGGGAAGGCCAAGCGGTCTGTCCTGGAAGCCAAATTCAGGTTGTTAGGAAGAAGATTGAAGTCCCGGACTTCCAAGGTAGCATTTTCAGAAGTGCTGCCTGTCCCTCGCGCAGGACCTACCAGGCAGGCAGAGCTCAGAAGCCTCAATGCTTGGATGAGGCGGTGGTGTCGAGAGGAGGGTTTCAGATTTGTCAGGAACTGGAGAACATTTTGGGACAAGCCAAATCTGTTCAGGAGGGATGGGTTGCATTTGAACCATGATGGGACCAGATTGCTGGCACTCAACATCAAAAAGGCTGCAGAGCAGCTTTTAAACTGATAACTGGGGGAAAGCCGACAGGAGCTGGGAAGCATCCGGTTCGGGAAAGTGTGTACTTGAGTAGTGAGGAGGATGCAAAAATTACTGAGCAGAGCGAGGAGCTAGTCACTAGCATTCTAGCAGAAGGATGCAAGAGGCAGTCTAACAATGCAACTGGACACAAAAGACTGTGTCAGAAAAGCATATATAAATGCTTGTATACAAATGCTAGAAGCCTCCGGAACAAAATAGGGGAGCTGGAATACTTAGCAATAAATAAGAATATTGATATTATTGGTATCACTGAAACCTGGTGGACGGATGATAACCAATGGGATACAGTTATCCCAGGCTACAAACTGTACAGGAAGGATAGGAAGGGGCAAGTGGGAGGTGGTGTGGCCTTGTATGTCAAAGAAGTGATAAAATCGTATGAATTGGAATATCTAGGTGATTTGGAGTCACCATTAGAAGCTCTGTGGGTAAGAGTACCAGGCCACAAGGATGGTCTAACAGTAGGCATATACTATCGGCCTCCGACCCAAACTCTTGAGGGAGACTGGCAGTTGGAGAATGTTGTAAAGGAGGCATCCAAGAAGGGAAGCCTGGTTATAATGGGGGACTTCAATTACCCTCACATAGACTGGGTGAACTGTTGTTCAGCACATGATAAAGAGATAAAGTTCCTAGATATGCTAAATGATTGTTCCCTGGGACAGATGGTTGAAGACCCAACTAGAGGTACAAGAATCCTTGACTTGATCCTGAGTAATACTCAGGATCTGGTGCAAGATGTTAATGTGACTGATCCAATAGGGAACAGTGACCACAACTCAATTATGTTTAACTTGAACATAGACCGCAAGTCACTGATAAAATCTAACACAGAGACCTTAAATTTTCAAAAAGGAAATTTCCCAAAGTTGAGGAAACTAGTAAAAAAGAAGCTGAAAGGGAAAATTGAGAGAGTCCAAACACTCCAAGAGGCATGGAGGCTGTTTACAAAAACAATAACAGAGGCTCAATTGGAATGCATACCCAAAAGGAAAAAGGGCACTGCCAGGTCCAAGAGGACTCCAATGTGGCTTACAGGAGCTGTTCGGGAAGTGATCAAGAGCAAGAAAAGCTCATTTAGAAGATGGAAGGCTTGTCCGAATGAGGACAGCAGGCAGAAACATAAATTCTGGCAGAACAAATGCAAGGCAACAATCAGGAAAGCAAAGCAAGACTTTGAGGAACGTATAGCTAAAAATACTCAGAGAAATAACAAAGACTTCTTTAAGTACATTAGAAGTAAGAACCCAACTAGGAAGGCCATTGGACCATTAGATGACAATGGAAGGCAAGGGGTTATTAAAGAGGAAACAGAGATTGCAGAGAGACTCAATGAATTCTTTGCTTCAGTATTCACTGAAGAAGACAGAGGCCACATGCCCAAAACAGAGCCTATCTTCGTAGGGAGGGAAACCGAAGAATTAAGCCAGATAGAAATAACCAGGGAGGAGGTCCTTGCATGTCTTGTTAAGCTAAACACTAACAAATCACCAGGACCAGATGGAATCCATCCACGAGTTCTCAGGGAACTTAAAGATGAAACTGCTGATCTCCTAGCCAAAATATATAATCTTTCCCTCAAATCAGGCTTTGTGCCTGATGACTGGAAGGTAGCGAATGTAACACCAATTTTCAAAAAAGGATCCAGGGGTGATCCAGGAAATTACCGACCTGTCAGTTTGACATGTGTCCCAGGTAAAGTGATGGAAACCATCCTAAAAGATAGAATTAATAGGCACATAGAAGAGAAGGCGCTACTAAAGGAGAGCCAACATGGTTTTTGCAAGGGCAAATCATGCCTCACTAATCTGTTGGAATTTTTTGAGAATGTCAACAAGCATGTTGATAAGGGGGATCCAGTTGACATTGTTTATCTGGACTTTCAGAAGGCTTTTGACAAGGTCCCACACCAAAGGCTCTTGAATAAACTTACCAGTCATGGAATAAAGGGACAGGTCTTGTCCTGGATCAGCAACTGGCTAAGGGACAGGAAACAGAGGGTAGCACTAAATGGACACTTCTCCAAGTGGAGGGAAGTAAAGAGTGGGGTCCCCCAAGGTTCAGTACTGGGACCCCTGCTTTTCAACCTCTTCATAAATGATCTAGAGGTAGGAGTAAAAAGCAAGGTAGCCAAATTTGCTGACGACACTAAATTATACAGGGTAGTGAAAACTGTGAGAGATTGTGAGGAGCTTCAGAGGGATCTCTCGACACTGGGGGAGTGGGCAAAACAGTGGCAAATGAGTTTCAACATTAGTAAGTGCAGAGTGATGCATGTTGGGGCAAAGAACCCCAATTACATTTATAAACTGATGGGGTCTGAACTCTCTGCGACAAACCAGGAAAGGGACCTTGGTGTCCTGGTGGACAACTCAATGAAGGTGTCAACCCAGTGTGCCTCAGCAGTGAAAAAAGCAAACTCAATGCTAGGGATCATTAGGAAGGGTATAGAAAATAAGCCAGCAAGTGTCATTTTGCCTCTTTATAAATCTATGGTGAGGCCCCATCTGGAATACTGTGTACAGTTCTGGTCGCCATACCTCCAGAAGGATATTATGGAGCTGGAAAAAGTGCAGAGGAGGGCAACCAGAATGATTAGGGGACTGGAACACCTTCCTTACCATCTGAGGCTGCAACGGTTGGGCCTCTTCACTCTTGAACGACGACGTCTAAGAGGTGACCTGATTGAAGTTTATAAAATCATGCACGGTGTGGACAAAGTAGATAAGGAAAAACTGTTTTCCCTATCGCATAACACTAGAACTAGGGGACACTCGATGAAACTTTTGGGTACTAGTTCTCAAACAAATAAGAGAAAGTATTTTTTCACCCAGAGGATTACTGGTCTATGGAACTCCCTGCCAGAAGAAGTGGTGACAGCTGTCAGTCTTGACAGCTTTAAGAAAGGATTAGACAAGTTCATGGAGGACAAGAGTATCAATGGCTATAATTATGGATACTTAAGGACAACCTCCGGGTTGGAGAGATAGGCAGGATATCTCTCAATATCATTTCCAGGGAATCCTAAGCAGGTGAAGGCATCTGCTTGGGAATACCCTGAAGGAAATGGTGAGCCACTGTGTGAGACAGAATGCTGGACTGGATGGGCTGTGGCCTGTTCCAGCAAGGCTGTTCTTATGTTAGTTCATTATTTAGTTCACCTATCATGGTCACAGTACCTTACTTTAGTCATAACTTTACTAAGTTCCACACAGACCCATCTGCACAAAAGCGAGTTCTCATCTCATGATGGAGGACTTTAACATATTCAATCACAAATATATGGAGCTGCTGGAACACTGTTAACAGTCTGGAGATGTTACATTTTTTGGACAAGAAACCCAGTATCCTCCGGCTGGAGACTTTGTTTCCTGGGGACTTCTAGGAGTTGGCATCTAAAAAGTAACCTTTTCAGCCTCTGATGGTGAACATGTAGCCATTGAACAAACACACAGAGATACATGCACCACACACACTTTCCAGGAAGTTATTTCATCCTTCCACTCAATACAAAAACAAACAGGGTATTTGTATCCTTTTTCTGATTTTGTTCAGTAGCATGGAGTTTGCACTGGATGCTGACTGGCAATGTTGCTTCTTCCAAGAAAGCACCAATAAGGCACGGGAAGGAGCAAATGGAAACATGATAAGAATTATTCCCACCTTGTTTATGAGCTGGTTGTAATGCTTTGCGTGTGTGATAAGACATTTTAAAAGATGCAATTAAGTTGAAAAACAGATATAAGGTTGAGGCAAGCTCTTCTTTAGTTGCTCAGTGACTAACAGCTGTTTCCAAAGGTGACCCATGTGAGGGGCAATTGTTTTGTTTAAAGCAGGGGGAAGCAATTTATGGCCCATGAGCTGGAATCAGCCCACAGCACCAAATAATCTGGCCCCCACCCTACGACGTCACGCAGGCAACAACCAATAGTCTGCCAACGAGCCACATTCAAATGTATAGCTACCCATCCGCCATTACCACATGTTCCCCCGGATCATTATGCAATAAACCTGTGTTAAGCCAACCCTTCGGCTGTTGTATTGTCTTTGGTCCCTTACACTAAATTGGCGACGAAGGTGGGATGGCAGCCCACGGGACCAAGACATGCGCCGGTTTCGAAATCAGGAAACCGGGCGACTGGGAGATCTTCGAAATGGACTTCCAGGCCGCACTGATCGAGTCCGAAGTCACGGAAGAGGCGAAGAAAAGAGCCATCTTCACCAGAATGCTCGGTCAAGAAACAAAAAGGACCTTGGTGGACCTGATTGCACCGAGGAGGGTGAGCGAATTCAAGGCCAAGGAACTCATGCAGTTGCTGCGTGAGCACGTCCGGCCCGCCACGGCGATGTTTCCCGCTCGGAGTGTGTTTTGGAGGCGAGTCCAAGCGCCCGGGGAGACGGTCGCCGCGTTCGTGGCGGCCCTGCGGCTGGCGGCCGGCGGCCGGCCCGTGCAAATGGGAGAATGTCAAAATCACCCTCCGAGACTGTGTGCTGTGCGGCCTGAATGACGCCGAGACCCAGCGCACATTAATGAACCAAGAGCCGCCTCCCACGCTGCAGGAGGTCGTTAGAGCGGCCCAGGCCGCAGAAGCTACGAAGGCCGGGGTCCAAGAACTCCAGGACTGGCGGCCAAAGTCAAGCAAAGCAAAGGCTCCGGTACATGCGGCCCGGCGAACTTCGAGGTCGTCTACAGAGAGCAGCGACGACGAGGACGTGCAGAGGGTCCGGAAGGAGAGCCGGCGTTGCGACGGCTGTGGCGCGGCCCACGACCGCGTGAAATGCCCCTTCCGGAAGGCTGAGTGCCACAACTGCGGCCGCCGCGGGCACATCGCCAAGGTGTGCAGGAAGAAGCGCGAGTCCCGGAGGAGCTCCCCAGACCGTTCCGCGGGACGAGACCGCCCAGCGAAACCAAAAGACGGCGCCCAGGCCACGCGGAAGCAGGACGGCGTGGGCCGCATCGCCGACGGCAGCGAGGATGACACCCCAGTGTTCAGCGTGTCCGTAGACGCCCCCACACCAGCTACTAAGGCGGAGCTGCAGTCGTTCATGGGGCTCCTGAATTTCTACCACTCCTCCCTCCCCAGGGAGTGGGACACAGCACGCAGTTCGTGGTCCAGACTCCACGTAGACTTTGCGGGGCCCTTCAGGGGCACAATGTTTCTACTCGTGGTTGACGCATTCTCGAAATGGCTCAAGGTCATTCCAATGCATAACACGTCCTCCGTGGCCACAATCAAACATCTACGAAGGATGTTCATTTGTTTCGGCATTCCCAACTTGCTAATTTCGGATAACACATCCATATTCACGTCCACGGAATTCCAAGCGTTCCTCAAGTGGAACGCAGTCAGGCATATCACCTCTGCCCCTTTTCACCCGGTCACAAACGGCCAAGTGGAGCGCATGGTCCGCACCATAAAAGAGGCCCTAAGGAGGATGGGTCCGGGGGATTTGGAGTTACAGCTCTGTCAATTCCTCATACGCTATAGGGTCACCCCACTAGCCTCGGGGCAATCCTCCTCAGAGCTCCTAATGCGGAGAATAATCCCAATGTTACTCGACCACCTAGATCCATCCAGGGTGGAGGATAGGGATACGAATGTGTCAATACAGCAGGAAAAGGTGCTTGGGATAGGTGATCCGGTTTATTGCAGGAATTACATGAGTTCAGGGCCAGCGTGGGTGCCTGGGGAGGTAGTAGAGCAAACTGAACCTGTATCATACAAAGTCATGACAGACTCGGGGTTACTGTGGCGCAGACACACTGACCAACTTAGGAGAAGGGTCATGGAAGCCACAAGGGGAATTGATCCAGAGGAACCCAGTGAAAGGAGTGATAGAGAGGGTTCAACATTAGGGTTGCCCCCCCACCCACTTAACCCAAGGGGGGGATACAGGGTTGAGCATTACAGGCTGCACGGAATGACCGGAGTCAGCCTTTCAGCCCGAGGAAGTGGACCCCCAGTTTGATTTTTTGTTTCAAGATGAGGGGAGTTTTCCTGGGTGTTCCCCCACTCGTCCCAGAGAGCAGTGGGGCTTTGAGTTCTCCCAATGGTCCCCTCATCCTCCCCGAACTAGGGATACCCCATCCTTTCCCCTGCCAGGATTCGATGGGAACCTTCAGTTTTCCAGGGGGAGAAGCCCTGGCACCCCACAAGCGTTTCTGAACCAGCGGGCCAGTCACAACAAAATCACCGGCCCCCACAATGGTTAAGGGACTTCATCCCATCCTAGGGGGGAGGGATATTGTGTATGCAAGCAGCTAGTCCCACACGGAATTCTGCAGATAGCAACTGAAGGGGATAACAGCTCAAGGAGCCAAGCCCATGCGGCTCCAATCACCCAATTAATAGTTAGCACGGGGAACTCCCCACCTCCAGGTGTTCATGGTCAGGAATACAACACAATAGGTAATCAGGGTGTTCATGGTCGGGAATACAACACAATGGGTAATCATGGGCAGGAATACAGTGACGTCAACCAATGGGTATTGTGGCGGGGAATTCAAATGCATTATAAAAGGAGCTGCGTCTCCCAGTGTAACCTCATGTACAGATTGACCATGCTGAAATAAAGTAGTGTTTGACCCGCCTGCCGGCTCCGTGTGCAATCAAACTGCCTACATCAAACAAGAGCAAAACCATGATCTGTAGTGGCCTCTTTTTGCAAAGGGGAGCCCTCTGTTTTGTCCAGGAAATAGATTGTTACTCATGAAAGCTCATGCTGAAACAAAAGTTTTAGGCCAGCATCTTACTGACTTATGTGATTTTGTAGGAACAGCAGCAGCAATGCCGTGAGGTGTCTTTTGGGTTGCCTCTCATGGGACCCATCCATCCCAATTATGCAATTGAACAGATACAACATGCAGCCACAGGGAAGTTAAAGATGGTTGCCCTCTGTGACTGTTTTTTAATGCGTGAGTTTTGTGTTGTTAGCCATTCTGAGTGGAAAATTCTTCTAAATGGTTGGGGCATAAATGTAATAAACAAACAAACAAAATAAAAGTCATGTCTATTTGCAGGAAGAGGAGAAATAATACTTGTATGTGTACCCACATGTGTGTAACACAGGTAGAAATTGCATGTGTATGGTTATACAATATAAGATGCCAAGGATCCACCAGAAGACTGGCTTGATATAGTATAGGTAAACAGTGCACTGGTTTGTTCACTCATGCTTGCAGTGGGAGCCATTTAATAACTCCTTATTGTATCTTCTGGCTACATACTTATTCAGTTTCTTTTCTCCCAACAAACCAAAGAAATAAGCAAAGAATAAACCCTGAATGTTTCCTCAGAAATGCAGCAGAAGCTCCCTACTATGAAATGGCACAATAAGCCATTAAAACATTTTATTTAGTTGCTTATAAGCAAGTAGACATGACTGAGCAGTGTACATTAAAATGGTGTTGTCCATCCTAAGCCAGATTTCCCAAACATCTCAATCTTCTAGTGACATAGGAATCATCCCTCTGCCTTCTACATTTAGATTAGCAAAGTCCAAAAGCCAAAGGCCCATATCAGGGAGCTGGGATGTCGGACTTTCATTTATAGCTTAAAATGGCTGCGTGGCTTAAGGAGTCTAAGATTAAACTCATCAATGAGATGTGACTGGAACAATTGATTTTGGCCTATCTGTTGCTGCTGGCGACATTGAATGATGTAATTCAATACATGGAACCTGACTTCCAAATACCTGTAACTATGACAGCGGAAGTAGTCTTTTAGCACCCTGTAGTCTTTTAGCCAGAGCTTAATTTTTTTGTTAATAATTATTTCCCCCTATTAAGGGCCTAAAGGCAATAATGTAACAAGTCCTCTAAATCTAAAACTTGTAATGTAACGTGACCAAGATTTTTCAGCAAAGTCCTGAGTAAATCTGAGTACTGGGTATATTTCTTATATTCTGGTTATGTCTAGTCATAGCCTCTTCCTGTGGAAATTATGATGTATACTGTATAAGCTTTGTACTGCAAAATATTTTAATTTTGGAGATGTACTGTACATATTTGGTTAAACTACCTACCTGCCTCATTGACATAAACCAGTGATCAGTGGAAAAGGACTTTCTATACTCTTCTGGTTGCTGAATGATTGATATCTCAACTTTGGAAGAATAAATTTCCACCCTCTGTTAAACAATGTACGGACAACTGTGTATTTAAAAATACATTCAAATATGTGTTATATAGTCAACAACTGCATAAGGATCTATCTGAATATTACCAAATTTCACTGAAGTCAATATTTACCTTTTCTCAGACCTTGGGAATTTTCTATTTTACTATTTGCAGTTGCTACTCCTCTTGTTCTATCATCCCCTCCCTTTTCACTTTTGTCTGTTTTTATTTTTTTATTTTTAGTACTATTCTCTGTTGGTATGCTCCTGTTTTGTGATGGTGCTTGCTTTAAACAATTTAAACACAATAAAAATGAACTGTACATGCTGAGTGAAGAAGCATATAAAAATAGATGTGTTGCAATGAGATGCGGGAGGCAGCCATGTGGCGAAGTCCAGCCCCGACCAGAGTCGGGAGCATGTATTTATTCCCTGCCTAGGGGCGAAGATGCGTATCTAAGACAATCGCACCATCCCCTGTACAGAAGGCTTGCGTGAATGGCATTCTTATGAAATCCGTGTCTGGAAGGCTATTCTGAGGCCACCCTGAGGTTAATGGAAAACCCGCACCTAATTGCCTTTGGCTGGCGAGACCCATTGTTCCTGCCCTATTCTCGGGTTCTATGTGGATTGACCCCGGGTACCTAATCTTGTCCCTTGTTTGCCCCTGTCTGCTTGCCTAACTCTATTTTCCCCTAGCCTGAGCCATTGTTTATTCCTAGCCTGCCCGCTTATCTCCCCAATTTCCTCTCCAGCTGAGTATGGCCCCAACTAGTTTGGGGACTGGCATGCGGGTCTGTGGACACCGGGCGCACCCCTTGGGAGAGGTTTAATATCCAATTAGTGCAGGCAACACATTTCCCCCCTTTTTTACTGTTTAAATCGGCCTGGCTGAGGGCTTGATAGATATAAGGCATGATCTACTTGGGCGTAAATTTCTCTTTGGGGTTCTACCATGAGGTGCACATTGACATGAGTGATGGGATGCACTGAGCGAAACAGCAAAGCATGATCCCAACAACTATGGTTATAGCTATGGGCTGGAGCACTGTTTGCATCCATTCCCAGGGCACCCAAGACCACAATGCATCCCCCAAGCCCAATTTGTTCAGCTATTTGGCTCTGGACCTTGTGAGCGTTGTCCACCAGGTTGAAACAACAATGGCCTCACCCAATTAATGTTCCCTAGAATATGTTGTAGCTCTACAAGCATGACTGTGTCCTTAATGTTGATTTTGGCAGCACTGGAGCTGTGAAGGACCTGAGCAGTCTGTGCTCTAAATATGAATATGGCTCGGTCCTCTGTACTTTCTCTGGGGCTATGATTAGTCCCTTCTCCCCTAGCATGCTCTCAAGGTTTTGGAACATGTTGTTGTCCAATTGTGGCGCTGCGACCAATATGTCATCCATGTAATGGCAAACTATGATCTTGGGGTGCAAGTTCCGGAACCCCGCTAAGGCCTCGTGTATGCAGATTTGGCACAGGGACAGCGAATTGAGCATTCCCTGTGTCAAATATTTCCATGCGAACTTTTGGGTGGATTCCCGGTGGTTAGTGACTGGCACTATAAAGGCGAATCTTTCCCTGTCCCTAGGGTCTAAAGGGATCGTGTAAACACAGTCTTTTAAGTCTACAATCAAGATCTCCCATCCTTCAGGGATCATGTTTGGATTGGGCACACCGCATTGAAGCAGTCCCATTGGCTGGTTACATTTATTGATCTCCCTTAAATCATGGAAGAATTCACCACATCCCTGACTTCTTTCGAATGATGAAAATTGGTGAATTCCAGGGACTGGTTGATGGCTTGATATGTCCCGAGTCTAGCTGCTCTTTAATGAGCTGCTTTAAAGCTTCTGATTTCCCCCCTACGGCCACTGCTCTACCCATACTGGCTCGTCTGTTAGCCATTTGAACGGTAGGGCCATTACCCGAAAGTTAAGGTGCCCTAATACTGCTGTAGAATGTCTCTTCCCCCAGAGGTTTATCGGCACATCCAGGACATGAGAGTGGTTTGCCGCCATGCTGTCCGCCCCTGGGATCATGACTTCTACCCACTCTCTGCTTCTGCTGGCTTCCTGAATTCCTCCTACTCCCCACACGTCTGAGACTACTTCAATTGCCCACTCATTGGGCCATAACTTCTTGCTAATTATGGTGACGTCAGCGCCCGTGTCCAGAAGGCCCTCAAAGGGCTTTCTGTTCAAAAATACCTTAATCACCAGACGCTGTTTCCACTCTATGGTCTGTTCCACTGCCACTATGATCTGGTATCCTTTTACTGTCCTTTCCTTCTCCTGGCGGTCTGTCAACCCAAATCCAGAATCTCCTCTGATTACCTCCTTACCCCCACCTGGCAGATGATATGGAATCATGATCAGATGTGCTACTGAGTCCCCTTTGTTGACTGTCTGGGGCAGGTGTGTCCATAACTGCACCTTGATGATGCCTGTGTAATCCGAATCTATAACCCCCGGGATCACAAAGATCACTTTTTTCCCTGCGCTACTGTGAGGCAAGACTAATCCTACTGTTCCTTGGGGCAGGGGGGCCTTTATACTGGGTGTTAACTAATTTGACTATGCCTGGCAGATCACAAGTAACGTCCTCCTGGCACTCTAGGTCTAACCCTGCACTGCCCTTGGTTTCTGCCTGTGTCTCGGAAATGTTGGGGAATGATTATTGGGATGTCTCCTCTGGGGCTTCCAGAGCAGGGATCGCCTCTGTTTGGATTGAGGCCAGAGATACGCCCGTGGTCCGGTTTCCCTAAGCCTGGCACTGGCTGGCCCAATGATAGCCGTTGTGACACCTTGGGCATTTGGTGGAGGGTTTGGCTGGGCAGCCCCCTGGAGGGCCACCCCCTCCCTTGCTACGTTGCTTTGACCTACACTCTCAGGTGAAATGCCCCATCTTCCCGCAGTGGAAGCAAGCTCCCTTAGGTCTATTCCCTCCTTGCACGGCCGCCACTAACAGCCCCATTTTATAGGAGTCTGTCCTGACATCCGCGCAAGCTCGGATCATATCCGTGAGCATCAAATCGGTTCTGTGGCCCATTGCCTGAAGTATTTTACAGCAGTCTAGATTGGCGTTGTCTTTTGCCAGCTCCATCATAAGCTCTTCCTGAGCCTCCAGGTTATCTATCTGTCTACTGATTGCCTCTTCTAGCCAGTTGATAAAGTCCATATAAGGCTCCTGCGCTGCCTGTTTTATGGCCGTGTAATTTTTTGCGCTCTTGCCGGTGGCAGGCACCTTGAGATATGCCTTGAAGGCAAACTCTGAAGCCAACTGAAGTGTGGTGGCTGGCAGGACGGACTGTGTCTGGATGGTATCAAACTGCCCCACCCCATATAGTTGGTTGGGAATTACTGCGCCTCCCATCCGGGCAGCCCTAGCCTGCACCTCCAGTCTGTACTCACTATCCCACAACAGGTATTGGCTTGTCACTCCCAGGAGTAGAAATAAAATGTGCCCGTATGGGGCTTCGTGGGCTGGATGAATTGTTGTCAGGGCTGGATCTGGCCCCTGGATCATAGTGACCAGCCCACTGAACCACGTGACTGGCCCACAGTCCAAAAGGTTTGGGCACGCCTGGTATGACTATGGGATTTGTAGCTCAACTGAAAAAAAACAACCCCATATTAAGAAGACAATTCTAAAAGAACAAAAAGAGCACCTTTGAAGCTTTCACTTGTGTGTGTACTACTAAAGGTCCACAGTGACAACCTTGATGCCATTCTTTGTAAATCCCATAACTAAATAATGAGTTAATTAATGCAAACCCCACAAATCAAAAGTCTTCATTTCCCAGTGTTAGCATCAATAAATTAAGCAGCCAGTTTCTTGTGTTTTATATTAACAGATAAATGTTCCACAAGATACCAATGTTCCCCAGCAACTGGTATTCACAGACAGAGTGCCACCATGGCCAGCACATTGCTGTTACAGTGTGTAGGTTGAGACAGTCCCATGCTCCATTTATATTATGATCCTCCTCTAGAGCTGCTCAACGTGCCTCAGACATAAAGCTATCTTTGTCTTAAAGGATTGGGCAGTGAGATGTTTGGTGGATTAATAAGCCTGAAAGACATCTAGCATAGCCTGATGTCAGGACATCTGCATTGTTTCCCATTTGAAAAAAAAAACTTTGACTAGCTTGGTTAATGGGCTTTTGCTCTGAATCAGTGGTTGGCAGCTGTGTTGGAATTCACACTGACAAAGGTTAAACAGTATATTTCCATACTTGTGCTGAAGGGGGAGTCTATTAATAAATAAACGGAGCTGTAACTGGATTTGATATACGCTAGAGGAGGTCAGCAATAAAAGCAGTCGATAATATGCTTTTGTCTCGCTTGCCCAGTAAGTAGGTCACAGGTCTTGGGCCAGATAAGACATGGAAACTAATCACATGAGGCAGGTGTGGAAACTTTATTGGAGTCTCTCACACTTATGGAGAAACTTCAGGAATGCCAAACTGAACTCAGGGAGCAAAGATGGAATAAAAAACAAATCAGGAGGTGGAGATGAGATGGTTTATTCTAGTAACAAGAACTATCACATGAATTAATTTACCCACCCACAAACTTTCCTTTGTGAATTTTGATTATGAATATTCTCCCATCTTTCTTCTTGACAGCATGAATATCCATCAATTATTTTATATCTATCATCTGCTTTCAATCTTCAGAGAACTCTCCCCCACCCTCAAACAATCTGCATTTTCATGGACTCTTGACAACCAATATGCATGAGCAGGTAACATTTGACAAGTGTTTGACATTTGACTTGGAACAGAATTCAGTGAACTTTTATATTCATATATTTAATTCAAAACTTAACATTTGAAGTGTTAATGATAGGTTTTGAACTGGAATTTAAGAGATTGCATTATGAAATCATGGTTTGACATCAACTCCCAAATTGTGAAATGAGAATGCTTGGAGTGTACAGGGTTATTTTTCTGGTGAAATTTTATTTTAGTGCTACTACTAATAATAAAGATGCTGTACTTTTAAATTGAATTTTAAAAATTGGTATTAGCAGGATGCACTATATTAAGATACTGCAGCTAGAATACTAATAGTGTTTGCATGAGCAGCTGTGGATAATTGACAAGGTGCTAGGATGCATTTTGGTTGCACAACAGAGCATATAACACCCATCGTGACTGAGATGTTCCCCAATATTTCTTCAATTAGCTGCAATTAACTACAACAAACTAGGCAATCTTATGCAAATACCAATAGAATTCTGGCATGTGATATAATTTAGGTGCCCCATCCCAGATAAATGCAAATAAATAAATAAATATTCTCTCTTGCCCATCTGTGTCTCTCATAACATGTGTTACTACTAACAACCATAATCACATGACACTACTTCACAAATTTCCACAATTAGCCTGGTCAATTTTATGGATGACTTGAGCTGGGACCCTAACAATACTGTGTTAATTCTCCTAGATTTGCCAGTGATGTCTGATGTCATTTCTCATGGAATCATTTTGTACCACCTTGCTGGAGTGCATTCAGATGGTGTTGCATTTTGATTGTACCATTTGTCTCTGGTGGATATATTTCAGAAAGAATTTCTAGAAAACATCTGCTCAAGTCAGTGTTCGTTAGATGTGGAAGAATAGAGTGAAGCATAAGGGAGACAATCCAGAAGTATTGCTGGTTATGTCTCAGGTGACTGAGGGCCAGGTATACAAGCTGCTTTGGATGATGTTCTCATTCTCTTGTTTTAAAAAAGGCACACTAGTTTGGGACATTGGTGTCAAGTATCCCGTTTTGCCCATGAAAACCTCATAATTTAGCCCTCTTTCTCGCCATCACGTATTTTTTTAAATAATCTCCCTTTAAAAAATAATAATCCAAAAGGCATGTAGATCTCCCATATATTATTGTATTATTATACAGTATCTTTATGAGGTATGTTCCTCATACGAGATCCAAAGAGGAGTGATGGGCTCCCCCTGGTGGAGGAGGAAGCACCCCCTAGGCACTGCCATTAGCACTACTGCTGCCCCTCACGGGCAGTTAATTGTCTACTTATATCAGTTAATTGTCTACTGTCTTAGACTTGTGTGCCTCAGTTTCATTTTTAAAAACTCTGTGTTTAAGAGAAAACCACGGAAATATTCTCTTTATGTTGTATGCAAATATACTTGAAGCCCTCTTCTCCTGGGAAAGAGGGTGTTAAAGGGAAGAGACAATGAGCTAATCAGCTTCAAGTATATTTGCATACAACATAAAGAGGATATTTCCATGGTTTTCTCTTAAACACAGAGTTTTAAAAAATGAAATTGAGGCACACAAGGCTAAGACAGTAGACAATTAAATGATACGTGTAAAAAATAGTTCCATGAAAAATCACTATAATATGAAATGCTGTCGCAGCAGAGAATGGGGAAAAAGATTTAAAATAGAATTATCAGAGTAAGGCTGGCCTGTTGCCTTCTTTCCTGTGAGGAGCAGCAGTAGTGCTAAGGGGAGTGCCTAGGGGGTGCTTCCTCCTGCAAAAGTGGGAGCTCAACACTTCTCCCTGGTTATGGTGGCTCTTCCTCTTCTAGGCTCTTGGATGTGCCTGGATTTTGGGGAGGAGGTGGTTTGGCCTGGTGGAGTAGGGGCAGGGGCATGGCCTGGTGGGGAGAGGGGCATGGCCCAAAATTTCCCTTATTTTCATTTCTAAAACTTGACAGGTATGGTTTGGGATGTTATCAAAGATAGTACCACATGAGCAGTTTGCAGTGTGTAGGAACACTTCCTACCAGGTGAGTCTAATAAAGAGCTTGAGTTCAGGTTGAAAATTTCCTCCAGTTGTTAGGTCTGACTGGTGTCACTCATATTTTAGTAACACTCTTCTTCTTCTTCTTCTTCTTCTTCTCCTTCTTCTTCTTCTGTATCTGAATCCAAAAATAGGTGATCATCATGGTGATCAGCCATGAAGACTGTCCTGAGAATGTAATGCAGGGGCCTTTCATCTGCCTTCTGCATTGCAGTGTGACATCCATACTACTGATCCAGTTCTGTGAGTCACTTTCTGGTCCTGAGTCCTTTTGGCATGCAAAGTCCTCATCAGCCACAGGCCACGTATTGAAGCTGCTGCCCTCCATCAAGATAGATTCAACTGGGATTTAATCCACCTGGGAACCATCACCCTTCCCTGTGGACTTTGGCACCCAAGGCTGTTAGTCTTCAAGGTTGTTAGGTTAGTTAACCACCACTTGATATTCGACATTGAGTCGCTGGCAGTATAGTCTACTCTATTACCATAGCAGAAGAACCTGGCCAGACTGAGTTGAGCAGATGTTTTCCAGACTGAGTAACACTCAGAAGAGACATTATTGTAATGTATATTGTATGTAACTGACAAAAACCTACAAAAGGTCAAAGGTAGGTTGATTTCAAAGTATTAACTGGAGTTACCATACTGCTCATGTTCATGGACAGCAAGCTTGTTTTCTGAGTCACTTTAAAGTGCTTGTTCTCACCTTTGAAAGCCTAGTATGGGCTGAGGCTAGAATCTCTCTCAGGACAGCCTCCTCCCACTTCAGTTTATCCAGGCACTCAGGGGGCACATCCGAACCAGGTCCTAGGTCCCTCCATTATTGGAAGTTGAGTAGGTGACCATGTGAAACTGGGCTTTTTCAGTCACGAAGGACAAAGCCCTTTCAAAAGGAGAATTTCTTGGCCCTGTCACACTCTTTTAGCAATGAATGGAAGCACAACAGTTCTGAAGAGCTTTGTGGGCCAAATGCAGACTAGTTATTTTGAAGAGCAAGCAAGCAAGCAAGCATCTCCATAGTGTCAATCTTGGAATCAACTTGAATAATGAGGCATACATTACAATCAGTTGGCATAGGCATTACCTTATCAAAACATTGTTTATTTTAAGCTACCCAGCAGATGTTGTTTATTTTGTACCAATTCCTAAACTGCTGTATTGTTATATGTGCATATGTGTGTTGGCACAAACTGTGCATTATGCCTCTTGCCTCGGAAAGGTCACAGGATTCCCCACAGCTTGAAAATTTCCCTCCACCCAATCCTTTCTGTTATACAGTAGTTCTATGACAGGTTAGCAGTCAGCTGTCATGGCAAAGAACTTTTGTAACCCTGTAATGGTTATCATGCATTGGGTATGAAGCAGCAGTGACAGTGGCCAAGTGGCTTTGCAGCAGAGGCAGAGTTGGTGACTGTGGTAGCAACAGATTCCCTCCCTTCCAGAGTGGAGGCTGCAGATGGTGGAGATGAATGATTAAAAAGAAATAAAGCTATGAGGAACCTGAGTGGAAGAGGAAGGTGGTTAATCTGGCTCATTTACTGGTCTGCTCATCATCAGGAGGGTGGTTCATCTGGTCATCAGCAAGGTGGTTCAACTGGCTCATTTACTGGTCTGCTGATTACTGCCAGAAACATGCACCAATGAGGACCTAACTTTGACCAACAACAAAGCCAAGAAACTGGCTTAATTTTGGCAGTCCAGGGTTTGTTCAGGACACAAAAGAAAAAGTAGGGTGGTTTGTGGGGGTGACTGCAGGGTTTTAAAAAAACATTTGGGCTAGGTTGCTTCAAAGTGTGACCTTCACCTGACTTCAGAAAACCATGACATAGGAATTATTTTGGAGCTCTCTGTTTCTTTGCTGTAGTTCTCCTTTGATATTTTCTGTTGGACATAAACTCGCCAGGAGCAGTCAGCCAAGAAATCTCATTAGCTGAAAGGCTGTCTTTTAAATCTGCTGGAAGATTTGTGAGGTCTCCAGTGATGATTATCAAGGTTTTGTTGGATACATAGGACAATTTCTAAGTTAAAGAAAGTGAGAGGGTCTTTCCGATGGACATTTGTCCTATTATTTGGAATATTGTGGGAGCAAATGGTCCGCTCCTTTTTCTAGTGACCACATGACATAATCACTAGAGTGGTCCAATCTTCCTCTACCCACATTTTTGAGCCCTTAACAGAGAGTCTACTATTTTAGTGTGCTCTAGATTTGTCTGTTCCAGGTAAGTGTGAATGGACTGAAATTGAGCCATGTAACTGTCAAAGTTGCCGAGGCTCCTTCTGGTTTGAGTTTCTAGTATCACAAAGTGGGCTTAATAAACAAGCTACTTCAAGACATTGGCAATTGTACACTTCTCCTGCTTCTCTGTGGATTTCTTTCTTTAGTGTCTGGTGGATTTCTTGTTTGGTGTAATCACTTAAATTACATTTAAATAAAAAAAATCTTTTTGGATATGGGCAGTTTCTTGATCAGCCTTACACACAAGGTAAAGAAAACATATATATTTAATTTAATCTGTGTGATTCAGTGCATCTGTGAAGGTCTAGAAGATACATAACAAGGTGAGGGCAGGATGGTGTCTTATCATCCCATATGAAGATGCCAGCAGTTGGATATAAAGATGCCATCGGTATTTGGATGTTCAAGACAGACAAGAGGCGGTAGACAATGGTGGTGGTAGGTGGTGGTAGGTGGACTAGGAGAGGCCATGTGTATCCTAAATCACTCTGCTACCTTTGCTTACCCCAATATATGTCGACTGAGGTGGCTGCTTCATTCTGTCTCATAGTACGATTGTCTCCAACCACATATTATGTTTTGCACATAGCATGGGAACTTCAGGTACAGAGTCAGTCAGAGTGAGTAAATTAATTCTGAATAGGAGTGCTTAAACTCACCACGATTTAAAATTCATTGTCATAGGATCCAGACAGACAGACTTCTAAATGTAAAAAATTGTGGTAATCCTATTCTGTTTCACAAACTAGATTACTTTTTAAAATACAGTAAATAAGTTGCAAATTTGTGGGTATGGGAGGAATACTTGCCCGAAATGCACAATTGAAACTGTTTGCTGCCATTCTGCTGCCCAATGAAAAGGCTACAGATAAATAACTGCATCTGCGTAGGAAGCTCTTGCTGTTACATTACTTTTTGTTGTTGTCTTGTCCTTGAAGAAGGAACAAATAATGGAAGTTCACATGGAAATTAAATAGGATGTTATGATAATTTAAGGGAAAATAGTGCCTCAGTCGAAAACTATATTCATAATAATAACAGTTTGCTTTACTTAAATGTTTCTTTTGTTATATTGATGCAAATGTGACTTCCTCCCAGAAGTGAAAATGCTCTTTCATGAACACTGTTTCATTATTTCAAGAATGCAGCATGGCTTACATCACTCAGGTTTTTGATGATGAGTTGGATGATGTTTTGTGGGGAAAGAAGACCCTGTTGAGCATGACTCGAGTATGGCCCTGTGAAAAGACATGAAAGCTGTGTAATCTATGTGCACCATCTGTACTCTTTTGGGAAGAAGTCTGATGAGGCCGTAGCCTCTGTTGCCTTAATTACATCCCATTTAAATTATTGTAATGTGGTTTATTTAGGACTGCCTTTGAAAAGTGTTTGAAATCTTTGGGTGGCTCAAGATGCTTTAGCTAACATGTTGGCTTGCTTTACTGACAGTAGAAATTCTTTGCTACATCTGTAAAACTGGCTATTGGTCCTTTTTTTGGCACAGTTCAAAGTGCAGGTAACAATCTATAAAGCCCTATATAAATTGGTTCCAGGGGACACAATAGACCTCCCAAAAGACCGTGATTAACAGATGGGCATACCTGGGGCAACATTGAGGGAAACCTGAATGACTGAATCTTCCATCACTGAAGCACTATAAAGTGCATATATATTTGGCATAATGACTCACTCAAAATGTCATTTTTCAATGCAAACCCTAGCGGAAATCTCTATTTAAATTGAAGGTATCTCAACAGAAAAGGAAGCACTATTATCTGACATTTACATGCAACATACTGCTTTTTCAGGAAACCCACAAAGGACCAAAGGTAAATTTATTTATTTATTATTTATTTTATGGATTTGTATCCTGCCCTCCTGATGGAATGGAATGGAACTTGTTTTAGAAATACAAAATGAATAATACAGGAGTGCAATTTTTACTAAATTGAACAACAATCTATCGTCTGAAGATATAATCGATGTAGACAATATTGAAATTCTGACAATCAAAGTTCAATCTTGCACAATCACATATGTTTATAAATCACCAAACAAGTAATAGAATTTTTCAGAAACTTGTACCTTCTATTCTCAAACAACAAAAATAGTCCTGAGTGAATTTAATTGCCACTATACTTCTTGAGGATCTAGAGCAGTGATTCTCAACCTTTTAAAATTGGGGGATGGATCACTCCCCCCCCTTGGGACCACCCCAAGCCCACTAAACCCCCAAAACTCCCCCTACTCCCCCACACTGCTCCCCTACTTACTGGCCTAGAGGAGCTGAATACAACCCCCCCCCCATGCAGCAACGAGAGATGCCTCTGCGAGCACAAGAAACGTGTCGGTGGGTGCTGGAAAACCTCCCACAGCCACCAGGAATGCAGCCATGGCCACCAGGAACATCTCTGTGGTGGCATTCCTGGCTGCTGAGGAGGGGTTCCCGGCAGCTGCAGAGGCATTCCTTCCAGCTGCGGAAGATTTCTAGGCAGCTGCTGACACAATCCCAGCGGCCACGGAGAAGTTCCCAGCGGCTGCAGATGTATGTATCCATGGCTGTCAGGAATGCCTCTGCAGCCACTGGAAATGCCTCTGCAGCTGCCGGGAATGCATCCACATCCACTAGGAATGCGGCTGCTTCTGGCAGTGGTGGAAGCGGCAGTTGGAGCGAGGCCACAGGCCAGTTGATTTGGCACCATGGGCTGGTTTAGTGTCTTGCACGGAAGACAAAGAAGGAGCCGCAGTGGGGGCTAAAACACAGGTTTATTTCATGGTGGTCAAGATGAACATGTGGTAATGGCGGAGGTACAGCTCATTATATACTGCAGTACATACATTTGAATATCGTTGCACGGTAGCTTATTGGCTGCTACTGGCGTGACGTCATTCTGAGTCACGCCCATCTTCTCCAGGTGATCCTCGCGCGGGAAAGGTTCCCGCGGCTGCCGGTGATTTGGGGAATGTGAACCATGTGAGCTGAACGCTCGCAGCTGCCCTCTATAGGCAGCTTACTCGCGTTCCTTAACAGCTGGGTTACATTGTAATCATTGTCAGGTTACATTCATACATTCTTAAAGTAATACTGTTACATACACAACAGCTGGATTTTATTATTACCAGAACTAGCTGCCTATTATGACAGCAAACACCTGAAACCTAGTCAGGAAAAAATACGAATAGGGAGGCAAGAAAGAAGTTGAACATAACCTGGAGATGCCACAAATTAAACCACTGTGACAATCCAAAACATCGGGGAGTAAAACTGGACTGTGCTTTAATTTATAAACATCATTGTTGGGATATTAAGCCGAAAGTATGCAGCAGGTACAGCCTCTTCCACAAACTTATAAATACCATATGGGTAGTGCAGCTTTATGTTCTCTGTACCTGTGCCCTTGCCCTGTGTTTCTCTGTTGCAGAGTATGCTGCTCCAGTCTGGAGAAACTCTGCCCATGCTAGTCAAGTTAGCTTGCCCCTTTATGAAATAGGCTGTATAGTCTGTTAATAAAACCTTCTTACTCATGGGTATAGCACCTCCAGATGTCAGAAGACAAGTAACGGCAGGGGTTGAGAAGAAATAGTAAGAAACAGACCTAAGGAATCCAATGTTTGGACTTCAACATCATCCATCAAGGTTGAAGTCAAGGATGAGCTTCCTAAAAACAATCGCACCAATTCTGTCTTCAGCTGAGACTTGTTGAATTGAACTATGGAAAATAATATCACCCAGAGCATTATGGATGACAAAGAGAAGCCAGAAGCAGGTGAACATCTCCAATATGGGACTTAGAAGATGCTGAATAGACTGAGAACTTGGATTTTTTTTTAATTTATCGTATGATGAACTTCAGTTGTCTACATTAATGCTGATATATACAGTAAGCACAAATTGTCCATCTCAAGTTTCTAGCCTTGTTTATTGACATGTTTTATTATTTGGTTCTTTAAACACAGCTGTAACAACCAGATGTCTTAAATGAATGTGCTTTGAAGAATACCTCTTTAGCACTAAATGAGTAATAAAGTGTCAACAGCTGGGGGATCTTACACAGGAATCAACAACTTAATTGCAACTTCAGACCTTTCCCTGTTTTCTTTCCACATAATTTGAACCAATAGCTTCAATGTTTTCTGTTTTTACAGCAAGAAGATGAGCCAGTCATTTCCTGATCCAGGTTGAATACTTACTTTCAGCCCACATGCCTCAAGGACACCCACAAGGACACTACAAAATATTTGTACTGACAGTGAGGGTGCCAACAAGAAGCCCACACAATATTTATCTCTGAGCACCAAACAAGACTGAGCTTCAGAAGAGCTATGCCAGCTAACATTTCATTTTATTTTTTGTCTATTTTGTAGCACAAGGGGATCTTTCTTTGAAGTTGCTTTCTTTTGAATATATTATAATGTTAAACTGATTTTCAGCTATGCTTGTTAGCTATGCAATTTGAGGTCTTTGGTGTAGATTTGTCTATAGTACAACTTATAGATAACCTAGGAATTTGATTCCCTCACTGTGCCTCTGGCAAGAAGAGCCAGCCAATGCAGTCATGGGGAAGTTGCACAGTTCTAAAGCACCCTAGAAAAAGGGAATGGCAAACAACTTCTAAGTATTCTCTAGAAAACCCTGGAAATGTCATCCTAAGTCAGAATCATCTTGATGGTATGCAGTATACATACATACATACATACATACATACATACATACATACATACATACATACATACATACATACATACATACATACATATGTAAAGGGAAAGGTTTCCCTTGCTCGAAAGCCAACTGTATCCAACTCTAGGGTTCAGTGCTCATCTCTGTTTCAAAGCCGAAGAGCTAGAACTGTTTGCTTCTGCAGACATTTCCGTGGCCATATGGCAGACATGACTAGACACTGGAGCACACGGAATGCTGTTTACCTTCCCACCGAAGTGGTCCCTATTTATCTACTTGCAATTTCTTGCTTTCGAACTGCTAGGTTGGTAGGAGCTGGGACAAAGATGGGAGCTCATTCCGTCCTGCAGTACTCGAGAATCGAACTGCTGACCTTCCGCCTCCCAGTCAGCGTCTTAGCCACTTGAGACACTGCAGTACATACATACATACAAAACTATTACATTGCAATATCAGATTGAAATGTGGTACACACATTTATTGTATTTCATATGCCAATGTTTTGGACTTTTTTGGACAGTGTCATTGGTGATCCGAAAAGTACAACAGATCCTACATTTAGAACTCAGGAGTATTGCATTGGTCTTATACTGAGTTAGGCCCTTCACCCAGAGGTATTCTTTTCTTAACTGGCAACCTCTTACTAAAGAAATGGGTAAGTAAATTTTGGCCCTCCAATTTTGAGAGCTCTAAACTGAATAGCTGGTGAGTTAAAAAAACTCTTGCCACATGACATGGCAAAAGTTTGCTTATACTTTTTTTTTACAATTGTTTGTACAGTATTATGAAGTGCTATCTCTTCTCATCTTTTGGAAGTACAAATGTCATCCTGCTCAGTCTTGTGGCTTTTGTGCCATGAAGGCAGAACCGCATAGCAACCTTAACAGGACTTTCAAGGTTTAGTGTATGAGAGTCAAGACACAAGGCACAGCCAAAGGCTGGGTTAACTCAGGTTTATTGCATGGTGGACAGAGGGAACATGAGGTAATGGCGGACGAACAGCTCTATATATATACGGTAGTAACATATTTGAATGTGGCTCCACGGTAGCCCGTTGGCTACTGGTCCGCGTGACGTCATGGCTGGTCACGCCCTTCTTGTCCAGGTGTAGGTAGCGGCGGGAAGCTTCCCGCGCTGCGGTCTTTGATGGGTTTGAACCAAGAGAGCTTGGACGCTCGCTGCTGCCAGCTGGTGGTCATTAGCTCGCGTCCTATTACAGGGTTTATGTGATACAGCTGAAGGTTACATTGTTACTCATCGGCAAGGTTACATTGGTTCAGATACATTGATATCACATGTAGAAGGTTACACTATTAGGACACAACACTCCTCCCCCCTAGGATGAGACGAAGTCTCTCAGCCAAGATGGCTTATTTCGAACACGCTGGGGTCTCGGCGCGGGCTGCCCTGCCCCGGCTTCGCTCCCTCCTCCTTGCTCCCTGGCTTCCTGCCCTGCAATCGGAGAGGATGACTTGTTAGTGGTTTGCCGCGGCTCTGCGGCTTTGTTGGGAGGTGTGTGCTTTGTTTGGGAAGAACCGGGGGCACTGGGGGCTAACGAAAAACCCCTCTTCTCGCTTGGATGGGTGGGGGAACACTCTGAAAACCCCCCCCGGCTAGCAAAATCAAAATCAAAATCGGATTCGGGGGAAGCGGCAGCGGCGGCCGCACACTCCTTTTCCCTCCCCCCGGGCTCGGATAGAACTGGGGTATCAAAAGGATATGAGTCGGGCTCGCTGCTTTCCCCCCTGTCTCCCCCTTGGGCTAAACGGGTGGGGGAGAACCCTATCGCTGAATCCTGTCGCTGTGCCCCACTGGTCGGCCCCTCGCTCACTCGGTGCCTCAGTTGGTCAGCGTGCCTCCTCCAGAGGAGGCCGGTGCTAGTTTCCACCCGATAGGACACTGGCCCCGTCTGTTCTATTATCGTCCCTGGCACCCAGGCTGGGCCTGCGTTGGCATAGTTCCTGCAGTGTACAGGATCGCCTACGCCGAAACCTTTCGAGACCGCTAACCCTATGTTCTTCCCTTTGTCCTCGACCCTCGACGGGTCTAGCCTGGACAAAAGCGTGGTCAGTTTCCTCCGCATCAGCAGCTCAGCCGGCGAGTATCCAGACGCTAAGGGGGTCACTCTATACGCTAATAGAAATTGACAAACTTGGTGATTTAGATCTCCCGAGCCCATGCGCCGCAGCGCATCTTTTGTGGTGCGCACCAACCGTTCCACTTGGCCATTCGTGGCCGGGTGAAACGGCGCGGATGTGACATGCCGAATTGCATTTGCCTCCATGAATGCTGCGAACTCAGCGGACGTGAAACAACTGGCGTTATCGCTGACCAAAGTGTCGGGTAAGCCGAACGTGGAAAAGACCCTCCTTAGCTGGCGAATGGTAGTGGCGGAGGATGTGCTCTTTACCGGAATGACCTCCAGCCACTTTGAGTATGCATCCACCACCAGGAGAAACATGGTTCCCCGGAATGGGCCAGCAAAATCTACGTGCACCCTGGACCACGGTCCCCTTGCTGCGTCCCATTCCCTATGCGGTAGGCGGGCCACCTCCGGTCGAGAGCATTGACATGCCTCACAAGTGCCAACCATCTGCTCTATGTCGGCGTCCAGCTGGGGCCACCAGAAGTAACTCCGGGCCAACGCCTTGGAACGGACGATTCCCGGGTGGCTGACGTGCAACAGCTTTAGCACCTTCGGCCGCAGGGACGTAGGAACCACCACCCGTTGGCCCCACAAAAGGCACCCCCTCTCTAAAGACAATTCTACTCGCTTTCGGAAAAATGGGTCGAATTCCGCGCCTGGGGATGACGCCGGCCACCCCTTCTGCACCCACGAGCATACTTTCCCTAGTGTTCTGTCCTTTCCGGTCGCCCTGGCAATGTCGGCCGGTACTATCGGGGGTGACTCCAAGACCTCTATTAGCAATACCTGGCGGTCTCTTCTTACCCCTGCCTTCTGGTCGTCCGACAAGGGTAACGGCGACCGTGAGAGCGCGTCTGCATGGCTGATTTCCTTCCCTGGCCGGTATTCTAACTCATGTTGATATGCGTTAAGAAAAATAGCCCACCGCAGCATCCTCGGGGACAGGATCTGTGGCGTGGGCTTATTTGCAGTGAAGATTCCTAACAGGGGCTTGTGATCCGTAACGATCTTGAACGGCCGACCATACAGAAAATCGTGAAATTTCTTGGTTCCCGCTACTATCGCTAGTGCCTCCCTATCGGTCTGTGCGTAATTCCGCTCTGCTTGGGACAGGGACCTTGAATAAAACGCTATCGGGGCCTCCCTTCCGTCGTCTAACACGTGGCAAAGCACTGCCCCCACCCCCACCGGGGATGCATCGCAGACCAAAACTATGGGCCGTTTGGGGTCGAAATGAGTCAGGATTGCCTCGGATGTGAGGAGTTGCTTTAACTCTGTGAACGCTCTTTCTTGCTCGTCACCCCACAGCCATTTTTCCTCTTTTTTAAGTAGCCGATGGAGCGGCTCGGCAACAGACGCCTTCCGTGGAAGGAAGGTATGGTAGAAATTGAGAAGCCCCAGAAATGACTGAAGCTCGGTTTTGGAAGTGGGGCGAGGGGCTTTCTTGATGGCGGCTACCTTAGATTTGGACGGCCTAATTCCCTCGGGCGTGACACGGAACCCTAAAAACTCAACCTCTGTTTCGAAAAATACACATTTGTCTTTTCTCAGTCGCAGCCCCGCTTTCTCGAACACGGCTAGGACCTTATCCAATCTGTGGGCCAGCTCGGCCTTACTCCCCCCCGTTATCAACACGTCATCAAAATATGGCAACACCCCCTCCAACCCCTTCAGGAGGCGTTCCACTAGCGATTGAAAAATGCCAGGTGCCGAGTTCACGCCGAACTGTAACCTCGACACCTGGAACGCCCCCTTATGTGTGACTATTGTTTGTGCCGCCGCTGTGGCGGGGGTTACCGGGAGTTGCTGGTAGGCCTGTGCTAAATCGAGTTTAGCGAAACACTTTCCCCCATTCAGCCTGGCCAGAAGGTGGCTGACCACTGGCACCGGGTATGCATTAGGGCGGATTGCCTTATTAATGGTACACTTATAATCAGCGCAAATGTGCACCTCCCCGTTAGCCTTCAGTGCTGTTACAATTGGAGTCTCCCACTCCGCGGAATCCACAGGAACGAGAATTCCTTGACCCACCAGTTTGTCCAGTTCCGCCTCTATTTTGTCCTTAAGCGCGAACGGTACCCTGCGCGGTTTAAGTCTTATCGGGCGGACCTCCGGGTCTAAGTCGAAGGCTACAGGGGGTCCCTTGAACTTTCCCAGTCCACTTTTAAAAACGGCGGGGTGTGCGTCACACACTGCTTGTATTGGGTCCTCGCCTACTGCATGCACCCCCCCTATGAACAGGCCTAAGGGCTGAAACCACTGTGTTCCGAGGAGGCTACAACTCCCCCCTTTTAGCACCACTAGGGGAAGTTCCGCAGAATGTCTCTTAAAGCGAACCCGGAACGTTCCGACCCCCAACACTGGAATGCTGTTCCCCTGAACGTCCCGTAGTGTGGCCCTCAACGCTTTAAGTTTGGGCCGCACGTGGGGGTCGATTTTCAAGAACTCTCTCTGGGGGATTATAGAATAGGAGGACCCCGAGTCAACTTCCATCCTAATAGGGGTCCCTTGTACTAGTACCTCAACAAAGTAATGGGGCTGTCCCGCAGACACGTTGAACACAGGAGCGTCGCCCTCGCTGTCGTCCGAGATGCAGCCCACGCCGTCCTGCTTCCTCGTGGCCCGGGCGCCATCTTTGGACCTCGCTGGACGGTCCGGTCTGGCTGAACGGTCTTGCGACTGTCTCCGGCCCTCTTTCCATTTCCTGCACGCCTTGGCGATGTGCCCCCGACGTCCACAGTTGAAACACTCGGCTTTCCTGAATGGGCACTTCACGCACTCATGGGCCGCTCCGCAACCATCGCAGCGGCGCCCGCCTCTCCGGACCTTCTGGACCTCCTCGCCATCGCTGCTTTCTGAAGACGATTTCGAGGTCGGTCGGGTTGCATGCACCGACTGACCGGACTTCCCGTGCGACGAGTTTTCCGCTTTGCCGGCCCTCGGACGCCACTCACGCCACTTGTGCATCTCGTCTACTCCAGCATTCGTGGATTCCGCGGCTTCCGCGGCCTCTACAACCTCTTCCAGTGTGGGTGGTGGCTCCTTGTTCATCAAGCTGCGCTGCACTTCCTTGTCCTTCAGGCCACACAGCACTCCGTCCCTGAGGGCCATCTCTAGGATGTGGTCCCATTTGCAGGGGGCGGCGGCTACCCTCATAGCCGTTACGAAGGCTTCTACCGACTCGTCCGGCGCTTGAACTCGCCTCCAAAACGCACTCCGAGTGGGAAACATTGCCCTCGAGGGCCGGAAACGCTCACGCAGCATTTTCATGATGTCACCGGCTTTGAAATCGCTCATCTTCTTCGGTGCAAGGATGCCCACCAGCGTCCGCTTGGTTTCCATCCCGAGCATGCGGGTGAGGATGGCCCTCTTCCTTTCCTCGTCGTCTTCTTTGACTTTGAGCTCCACCAGTGCCGCCTGGAAGTCCATCTCAAAAAACTCCCAGTCTTGCGGTTTGGTGATGTTGAACCCGCTCTGTGTCCTGGCTCCGTGGGGATCCATCATCCCACCTTCGTCGCCAATTTAGTGTATGAGAGTCAAGACACAAGGCACAGCCAAAGGCTGGGTTAACTCAGGTTTATTGCATGGTGGACAGAGGGAACATGAGGTAATGGTGGACGAACAGCTCTATATATATACGGTAGTAACATATTTGAATGTGGCTCCACGGTAGCCCGTTGGCTACTGGTCCGCGTGACGTCATGGCTGGTCACGCCCTTCTTGTCCAGGTGTAGGTAGCGGCGGGAAGCTTCCCGCGCTGCGGTCTTTGATGGGTTTGAACCAAGAGAGCTTGGACGCTCGCTGCTGCCAGCTGGTGGTCATTAGCTCGCGTCCTATTACAGGGTTTATGTGATACAGCTGAAGGTTACATTGTTACTCATCGGCAAGGTTACATTGGTTCAGATACATTGATATCACATGTAGAAGGTTACACTATTAGGACACAACACAAGGTAAGTGAGATTTTTAAGGAGTAGTTTTCCACACCTCCAGTGAAGTTTTAGGGCAGAACAGGTACTCAAACAATGTCTCCTGAGTCCTAGTCCATCACTCTATCCAACACACCATCATGCTATTCAGTATAGTGCTGCGGATACTATAATGGACTGCATCTCAGTAGGTATAGGTTCAAGATCCTACAGACCTATGAAATGTACTGGATGGCTTTGACCTTCATACTGTCTGAGCCATTTATGCTCCTCAGCCTTGGGTTGTTTACTTTTTTGCCTGGGTAGTTGGAGGGAAACCATGTACTCTGCCTTGACCTCACCATGAGAAAGATTGGCCATTATTGTAATTAACAATTATTTGACTGAAAAAGGATGAAGTGTTTTTTAATCATTCTATTCTAATTGCTATGTAAGTCTGCTGCCCTGTCTTCATAAGGTGTAAATATTAGCAGGAAGAAATATATTCTCTAGTAAATGTATTTCATCTTAAATGTATTCCTCTTCTTCTATCACCAGCCAACTCTATGTGCTAACAATGACAAAATATGCATGATATAATCACTACATTAAATCATTTTAAGGGCTTCTGGTGAATCATTACTGGATTGCTAAAGCCAACCCCTATTGATAAAATCAGATGCCTTGAAGGCATTGTACCCAGTTACTTATGGTCCATGGAAAGAAGTAGCAGCTAAAAATGAAAAGCTGAAAACATCTACATCAAAGCATCTGCATCCACTCCTTGACTACCATCTGGCCTCGACCAAATTAAAACCAAGGGAAAGCCACCCACCCCCCAATAAATAAATAAATAAATAAATAAATCTGTGAATCTAGAAAGAACAGCAGAGAATGCCTGGACAATAATGTGGAAAGAAAAACCTGTCTACGTCTTAAAATGGATTAAGCCATAGGAAAGTCTGCTCCCAGTCACACAATAAACTGGGTTATTTGGAAATCACTTTGCTAGGTTACCAGAAAGAGAGTGAATCTGAGAAAACAGGAGGGTTGCCCTGAAAAAGTTCTTTGTGAGGGTGGAGGAGAACAGGCAACTTCATATCCATGTCGGTGTATTCTGTTCTCCTCAAGCCCCCTACCTCTTTCTGTGCAGCCCTCCAATCTGCTTATTTACTACTATCACCCTCAAGACATTTCCCCCCTCAGACCCAAACTGTTCTTCCTCCTTTGAGTGGCACCATCCACTACATATGTTTCTTGTCCTTTTCTTTAAAAAAATAATAATCAATAGCAATACTGTTTCTTCTGCCCTCCATGGTTCCTTCTGTCAAACATACACAACATCCACCTTAGTCTTATCCTCCATAGGAGGATTTTCAGCATTCTTCGATTTTTATTTATATCTTGTTGCTTTGCTAGCCAGCAGAGCTCAGGTACCCATACCATGAATAAATGTTTTCTTTTTTATCTAAAATGGTAGGTTTATACTTTTGTTAAATTTTGATTTAGGGTGTGGCCTTCTTTAGGCATTGGACACTGTAATTCCCCCCACCCCAATGTCTCAGAAATCAGGAGACCACTGTAGAGAAGACTTGATGTTACTTATCCCAAATGTTCTTGAGGTGGCTTGTTACTTGGCAAAAATTACCTGATATATGTTGTAATCTAAGACATGCAGATGAAGGCTAGATGTTTTTTAATCCAGTTTGAAGAATTTGGCATATGTCCTTTCTCTTTCACGGGATTGAAATAGCTATTACTGGAGTGCTTTGGAATGACAGGGCTGTTATCTTGAGCTACTTAGCTGTGCTAGCTCTTTAGTATTTCCTGGTCAGAATATATACTGGCCAGGATATAGTCAAATGACTAACTAATAAAATAAAACAATTCAGGTTTTCCAATTCTAAGCATTCAGGTAAGAGACAGTAAAATCTCTTCAGAGGAGGATTAATGTAAGGGCAATGTTTTTCAATAAGCAGACTAATTAGAGCAAACATGAATGCATCTTGAAGACTCTAAAGGAGGTTAATCTAATAATGCAAAGAGGTTTCTTTCCTTTTTGCCACATGAGAAATCCTTACTCATACCATTCATACTGGTGACGTCAACGGAACTACTTGCAGGAGATGAGATTATAGGCCTGATGCAGAGTTTGTGTCAGGTTATGGCCTTGGTGACCTTAATCTGTTACAGCAATGTCTGAGCAAGTGGTCTTGATCCACGAAAGCTAGCATTAAAATACAGCAGTTAGTCTTTAAAGTGCCAGAACATTTTTTTGTCTATTTGTCTTGTTTTATTTATTCTCTGATATGCATGAAACACAGGCTAACACGGCTACTGTTTCAAAAAGGTCAGCAATGTCACACTTACCCAAATTTCTCCTCAGTCCATCTTCCCTTCCCTGGACCAGGTGGTGGCATGTTGTTCATTCTAAGAAAGTGTGAACATCATGCTTAATATTTTAATATGTTCAATCAATAGATTCATGTGTAACAAATGAAATAGATTCATGTGTAACAAATGCATGAGCAGACCTTAAAATGTTATTTTTTTTTAAAAAAGGAACTTGTTGCAATACTCATTGTTAGGCAAACAAATTAAAGGAGGAGAAAATAGCCAGTTATGTTGTACCTTACTAACACACTGCATTTTGTCCTCCCTGGTCGCCCTTGCTCAAAAGCCAGTTGTATTTGACTTTAGGGTTCAGTGCTCATCTCTGTTTATAGCCAAAGAGCCAGCACTGTCTGCGTCGGCAGACGTTTCCATGGCCATGTGGCAGTCATGCATCAACACCAGAGTGCAAACATGCCATTAAAATTCAGGGGAATGTTATCTGCTTCTCTCTAGTTGTCAATGCTGATATAGTACCTCAGAGATAACCTTCAAAACCATGAAAGATTGAATGAACATTTCCTATGCTGCTTATTATTGTTGAGAGAACTACATAAAACATGAAAAATTATCTTGTCAAAATGCTTCTAGAATGCCTTATACCAGTGATGGCGAACCTTTTAGAGACCAAGTGCCCAAACTGCAACCCAAACTCCACTTATTTATCACAAAGTGCCAACACAGCAACATGGGAGGAAGAAAACATTCCCATTGGACTGCTGGGCAGAGGGGGTGGGGCAAACTCTGTGCTGAGGTGACTGCATGGGTACCCACAAAGAGGACTTCGAGTGACACCCCTGGCATGCATGCCATAGGTACACCACCACTGCCTTATACTGTATGTCCTTTGAATGTAACTAGAATTTTCTACACCAAAAAGTAACTTTGTAACTGCTCATTACTTTGGATTTAAGTGTAATTTAGTTACGCTCTTGGTTCCAGAAAGAAAGTAAGGAGATATACTGTAAGTATCTTTCTTGTAACTATTGCTTTTAAACCTTTTGCATGAACATTGGGTGCAAATAATCATTTCTTTGTCCCATCTCTCTTGTGTTACAGAAAAGCTTCAACACAAAGCTCCTGACTCACTGGATTAAGTTGGGATTTTTACTGTATCCACCATGAGGAACTTTTGTTTAATGTGATTCAACAAACCAGGAAAATGGGTTTAGAATAGATGGGAAGAACTAGTTGGAAAAGGAAGCATTTTGACTCCAGTGCTTATTAAGAGCTTTATGAAGTTTTGTTTCTGAAGACTCAAATGGTCTGAATCAAGCTAATAACTCAATGACAACTGAAACTCCCAGAGATAGGGAAAGCTTGTTTTCTGAACTACAGGTTCCACAATCCATAGCATTGTTACTGGCCATGTTGGCTGTGGGATTCTGGGGTTTGTAGTCCAAAGAATGATAGTTTCCCATCTCTGAAATCTTTGTTATATGGTTGCCATAATGTTGTGTTCTGTAAAGCTGTGCCTTTAACAATGTACCTTTGCCATGTGTTACCAATGTAACCTTTCTGTGTGCAACATTATAACCATCAGCTGTATCAATGTAACCTAATAAGGGGACGCGAGCTAGTGACCACCAGAGGGCAGTAGCGAGCGTCCAGCTCCCATGGATCATAGTCACCTGGTTCAGCAGCGCGGGAAGATTCCCCGCGACCTCCTCACCTGGTCAAGAAGGGCGTGACCTCCTACGACGTCACGCAGGCAGCAACCAATAGTCTGTCGACGAGCCACATTCAAATGTATAGCCAGCTGTATATATTGAGCTACTCATCCGCCATTACCACATGTTCCTCCGGATCATCATGCAATAAACCTGTGTTAAGCCAACCCTTCGGCTGTTTCATTGTTTTGGTCCCTTACACTAAACTGGCGATGAAGGTGGGATAATGGCAGCCCACGGGACCAAGACATGTGCCGGTTTCGAAATCAGGAAACCGGGCGACTGGGAGATCTTCGAGATGGACTTCCAGGCCGCACTGATCGAGTCCGAAGTCACGGAAGAGGCGAAGAAAAGAGCCATCTTCACCAGAATGCTCGGACAAGAAACAAAAAGGACCTTGGTGGACCTGATTGCACCGAGAAGGGTGAGCGAATTCAAGGCCAAGGAACTCATGCAGATGCTGCGTGAGCACGTCCGGCCCGCCACAGCGATGTTTCCCGCTCGGAGTGCGTTTTGGAGGCGAGTCCAAGCGCCCGGGGAGATGGTCGCCGCATTCGTGGGGGCCCTGCGGCTGGCGGCCGGCCCGTGCAAATGGGAGAATGCCGAAATCACCCTCCGGGACTGTGTGCTGTGAGGCCTGAACGACGCCGAGACCCAGTGCACATTAATGAACCAAGAGCCGCCTCCCACGTTGCAGGAGGTCGTCAGAGCGGCCCAGGCTGCAGAAGCTACGAAGGCCGGGGTCCAAGAACTTCAGGACTGGCGGCCAAAGTCGAGCAAGGCAGAGGCTCCGGTACAGGCGGCCCGCCGAACTTCGAGGTCGTCCGCAGAGAGCAGCGACGACGAGGACATCCAGAGGGTCCGGAAGGAGAGCCGGCGATGCGACGGCTGTGGAGCGGCCCACGACCGGGTGAAATGCCCCTTCCGGAAGGCTGAGTGCCACAACTGCGGCCGCCGCGGACACATCGCCAAGGTGTGCAGGAAGAAGCGCGAAACCCGGAGGAGCTCCGCAGACCGTTCCGCCGGACAAGACCGCCCAACAAAACCCAAGGATGGCGCCCAGGCCACGTGGAAACAGGACGGCGTGGGCCGCATCGCCGACGGCAGCGAGGACGACGCCCCAGTGTTCAGCGTGTCTACTAGACACCCCCGCTACTTTGTTGAGGTACTAGTCCAAGGGGTCCCCATTAGGATGGAAATTGACTCGGGGTCCTCATATTCAATCATTTCCCAGAGGGAGTTTTTGGGAATTGCCCCCCACAAGCGACCCAAGCTAAAAGCATTGAGGTCCACACTACGGGACGTGCAAGGGAACAGTATTCCGGTGTTGGGGGTTGGAGAATTTCAGGTCAAATTCAAGGAGCACGCTGCGTCCCTTCCCCTAGTCGTGCTCAAGGGAGGAAATTGCAGCCTCCTCGGGACTCAATGGTTCCAGCCCCTGGGGTTGTTTATTGGGGGGGGTGCACGCCGTTGGGATGCACGCCGTTGGGACTGATCCAATTCAGGAGGTGTGCGAGGCGCACACCGAAGTTTTCAAAAAAGGACTGGGGAAATTCAAGGGGCCCCCAGTGACTTTCGACCTGGACCCGGGGGTCCGCCCAATTTGCCTTAAACAACGCAGGGTGCCGTTCGCACTCAAGGACAAGACAGAGGCGGAACTGGACAAGTTGGTGGGCCAGGGGAATCCTTGTGCCTGTAGATTCTGCGGAGTGGGAAACTCCAATTGTAACCGCTCTAAAGGCCAACGGGGAGGTCCGCATATGCGCTGACTACAAGTGCACCATCAACAAGGCGATCCGCCCGAATGCATATCCGGTGCCGGTAGTCAGCCATCTGCTGGCCAGGTTACACGGGGGAAAGTGTTTCGCTAAGCTCGACTTAGCACAGGCCTACCAGCAGCTCATGGTGTCTCCTGCCACAGCTGCTGCGCAGACCATAGTCACCCACAAGGGGGCGTTCCAGGTGACGCGCCTCCAGTTCGGCGTGAATTCGGCGCCTGGAATTTTCCAATCACTCGTGGAACGCCTCCTGAAGGGATTGGAGGGGGTGTTGCCTTATTTTGATGACGTGTTGATAACGGGGGGGGGGGGAGTCGGGCTGAATTGGCCAAAAGGTTGGGGAAGGTCCTGACGATATTCGAAAAGGCGGGGCTGAGGTTGCGAAAGGACAAATGCGTCTTCTTCGCAACAGAGGTTGAGTTCCTAGGGTTTTGTGTAACTCCTGAGGGAATAAAACCATCCAAGTCCAAGGTGGCAGCCATTAAGAATGCCCCCCGCCCCACCTCCAAGCCCGAGTTACAGTCGTTCCTAGGACTGCTCAACTTCTACCACTCCTTCCTTCCCTGAAAGGCAGCGGTGGCTGAGCCGCTACACAAACTGCTAAAGAAAGACCAGGCATGGAAGTGGAGCGATGACCAAGAAAGGGCATTTAGCGAGCTAAAAAGCCTCCTGGCGTCCAACGCCATACTGACCCACTTCAACCCCAAGCGCCCAGTAGTTCTGATCTGTGATGCATCTCCAGTGGGGGTGGGGGCGGTGCTGTGCCACGTGTTGGAAAACGGAAGGGAGGCCCCGATAGCATTTTACTCCAGGTCCCTGTCCCAAGCAGAGAGGAACTACGCACAGACGGACAGGGAGGCACTAGCAATAGTCGCGGGGACGAAAAAATTTCATGATTTTCTGTACGGCCGCCCCTTCACCATTGTAACAGACCACAAGCCCTTGCTAGGCATTTTTACCGCTGATAAGCCCACCCCACAGATCCTGTCTCCGAGGATGCTCAGGTGGGCCATCTTTCTCTACGCGTATCAGCACGCGTTGATCTACCGGCCCGGGAAAGAGATCAGCCATGCGGACGCCCTATCTAGGTCTCCCCTCCCCCTAACGCCCAGCCAGGTGAGCATGGGGGAGCGGGACCATCAGGTTCTCATGATAGAGGTGCTGGATTCGCCCCCCGTAGTGCCCGCCGACATTGCCAAAGCAACAGAGAAGGACAAAACGTTAGCGATTGTCAGCTCCTGGCTGCAGAAAGGGTGGCCTGCGTCCTCCCCAGCGGAGGAGTTCGCTCCATTTTTTAGAAAAAAGCTAGAACTGTCCCTAGAGAGGGGGTGTCTCTTGTGGGGGCAGCGGGTGGTGATTCCCACTTCCCTTCGGCCGCGGGTGCTCAAACTGCTTCATGTCAGCCACCCCGGCATCGTGCGATCCAAGGCGCTGGCCCGGAGTTACTTCTGGTGGCCCCAGCTAGACGCCGACATCGAGCACATGGTCGGCACTTGTGAAAGTTGCCAATGCTCCAGACCAGAGGAGGCCCGCCTTCCCCACAGGGAATGGGACGCGGCTAAGGGGCCGTGGTCCTGGGTGCACGTAGATTTCGCGGGCCCATTCAGAGGCACCCTGTTCCTCCTTGTAGTGGACGCTTTCTCCAAATGGTTGGAGGTTATCCCAGTCACGAGCACCTCCTCGGCCCAAACCATTAGGCATTTGCGGAGGCTCTTTTCCACGTTCGGCATACCCGACACGTTAATTAGCGACAACGCTAGTTGTTTCTCGTCCTCCGAGTTTAGGGCATTCATGGAGATTAACGCCGTTCGGCATATCACCTCCGCCCCTTTTCACCCGGCCACCAACGGCCAAGTAGAGCGCCTCGTCCGCACCACGAAGGACGCGTTGTGGCGCATGGGCCCAGGGGATCTGAACCTGCAAGTGTGTCAGTTTCTGCTAGGGTACAGGGTAACCCCATTGGCGTCAGGGTACTCCCCCGCAGAGCTCTTAATGCGCAGGAAGCTGACCACCATCCTTACTAGGCTAGACCCCACGAGGGTAGAGGACAAAGGAAGGAACATCGGGCTGGAGGTTACAAAGAGTTTCAGCATAGGCGCCCCCGTGCATTGCAGGAATTACGCCAGCACGGGCCCAGCCTGGGTGCCGGGCGTAGTCGTGGAACAAACCGGCCCCGTGTCGTACCGCGTGGAAACCAGCACAGGGCTCCTATGGAGGTGGCACGCAGACCAGCTCCGACGCAGGGTCTCCGATGAGCAGGACACGGATCACGCAGGAAATAAGTCAGCGTTAGGGTTCTCCCCCACCCGTTTAGCCCAAGGGGGAGGAGAAGGGGACCGTGGGCCCCCACCAAGGGGGGAGGAGGATATCCTCGTAGATACCCTGGGGGATCTTTCCGAGGAGGAGGAACCCGACCCCATACATATCTCGCGGAAAGTCCCCACAAATGCGGGTACCCCTACCAACTTAGATTTGGATTTTCAGAACCGGGGGGGTTTTTCGGAGTGGTCCCCCACCCGTCCAAGCGAGAAGAGGGGTTTTTCTTTAGTCCCGACGGCCCCCGGTCTGCCCACAATGGAGTTTTTCCCTTCCCCTAAGGCCGCCAGACAGCGGCAAGCCACTAACAAGTCTCCCTCTCCCTTTTCAGGACAAGGGACCAGGGAACAAAGAAGCAATAATGCCCCCGGGGGGGCAGCCCTCTTCACGGCCCAAACGCACATGCAACAAGCCATCTTGGCTGAGAGACTTCGTCTCATCCTAGGGGGGAGGGATGTTGTGTTCTGTAAAGCTGTGCCTTTAACAATGTACCTTTGCCATGTGTTACCAATGTAACCTTTCTGTGTGCAACATTATAACCATCAGCTGTATCAATGTAACCTAATAAGGGGACGCGAGCTAGTGACCACCAGAGGGCAGTAGCGAGCGTCCAGCTCCCATGGATCATAGTCACCTGGTTCAGCAGCGCGGGAAGATTCCCCGCGACCTCCTCACCTGGTCAAGAAGGGCGTGACCTCCTACGACGTCACGCAGGCAGCAACCAATAGTCTGTCGACGAGCCACATTCAAATGTATAGCCAGCTGTATATATTGAGCTACTCATCCGCCATTACCACATGTTCCTCCGGATCATCATGCAATAAACCTGTGTTAAGCCAACCCTTCGGCTGTTTCATTGTCTTTGGTCCCTTACACTAAACATAATTATTCCTACTTTAAATGAGGGAGTGAACGAGAGTAACAGTCACCTAAGTATGTTCCTGGTGAGTCACTTCGCACTCTAAGGGTACAAGGAATCAGACTGAACAATGTTAGAGCAAAATGGATCAAGATTCAGAGTTTTTATTATAGTCTGTGCAATCCTGGCACCCTTCCTCTATATTACTGTTTTAAAATGTAATATCCTACAGATGCAATGATTCTCTGTAAATGAGTCACACCGTTCACTGTGTGCACCATGCTTAGGTTAGATATGCTGCTGTTTCCCTATGTCACTTATTATTTAACAGCAACGACAATAACAAAAAGCCCCCTCCCCCCCCCAATTGCTATGCCTCCTGAATGACAGACATGGAAAAAGGCAGGGAAGGGGGGGGGAAGAGGGGGGAATACCAGTACAGTGGTACCTGTTGTGTATGGAGTGCCGTACCTTTAAGAATGTAACTGTGAATGATTACAATGTAACTCAATGTTGAACAGCTGACATGATACGCGGTTCAGCTGCCTCTAAAGGATATAAGAGGCAGCTGCAAGCGCTCGGATCACATGGTACAAAACAACCAACCATAGGCTTCCGCGGGAAAGATTCCCGCCATAGGTAAATCCTTGTAAGGTAGCCCGTATGTCTCAGTGATGTCACAAATACCTCAGCCAATGGTCAACCATGTAGCTAAATTCAAATGTACTGTAAGCATATATAAGGAGCTGCGTCTCTGCCATTACCTCATGTTCAGATTGCATACCTTGCAATAAAGATATGGCTCTGTGATGCTGATTGTTGTGTATCAATCTGTATACATTAAAGTACCTCAGATAAAGTCCAGTTCAGATAAAGTTGCAGTTTTCATGCACACGTGATGCATTGCATAAAGTCCAAAACCGCTAAAAATTGACGTTATCCAAGGTATTTGGTATAGGAAACTTGGATGAAGTCCATTTTTTGGACGTTATCCAATGCATTACCCATTTGATTCAGATAAAGTCCAAAATCAGATAAAGACCAAACTTGTGGAATGGAGTTTGGACTTTATCTAAGGTTCTACTGTAATCAAATTCCTTGGAAACACACCTGCTACAGTAGACCCTCATATAACAACGTTACTTGATTCCCCAAGTAGCATTGTTAAGTGATTTTCGTCGTTATGTGGGTTTCTATGGAGTTTCCCGCATAACGACATTTTTAGCGTCATTATCTGGATAACGACGGTTATTTTTAGCATCGTTATCCGGATAACAACACTAAAATGTCATTATGTGGGGGAACACATGGCACATAACGATGCATCGTTAAGCAAAAATGATGCTATCCGAATGCATCGTTATGTGAGGGTTGACTGTATTTGATCACCAACCACCAAAGCAGAGACTGAAATCAAGGCATAGCTTCTTCACAATTTCGGCCCCTCCAAACAACCAGCAACCACAGAGTGCCTTAGAACTATGGAAAGTGAGCAAGGAACTACCAGACAACTGGGCAGAACCACATGACCGTCTGGCCAAGAACAACTATGGCCTATGTGGAAAGCTTTAAATAGACTGCATGCAGGGGTTGGAACATCATGGGCCAATCTGAGAAAGTGAGGTTTCCCTGTAGATGACAGCCTATGTGAATGTGGAGAAGTACAAACTATTGCCCATATAATACAATGCACATGACGCCCCTCAGTGTGCACTGAGGAGGACCTTATGTTGGCAAGAGGAAATGCTATTGATGTGGCCCGATATAGGGCAGATGTCATCTAGCCCTTTTTAATTCTATTTTGTTTTTAGATGTGTTAATTTTAGTTTTTATGTTATTTTATGCTGGTGGTGCCTCTGACACGAATAAAGGAAGAAGTAAACAAATGGGACAAAATTGGAGCAATCCAAAAACCAGTGTGGGCCCTTCTCATGGGGAAAAACCTTGGAATAACATGGCTGGAAGGATCACTCAACTGAGAAATAAAATAGTTTGCACTAAAGATAAGCATGAGCCAGACCGCTCCAAATTCCCCTGTGTGGACAGTACCTCAGTAGCATGATCCAGAGCAGCATTGTGATAAATGTGAAAGGAGCCTTGTCACATGGTCCTGGAACTGGTAGCAAAAAAGTTAACAGCTAAAAGTCACTTGGAGGCTGATAATAAGGGGATGTGCAGTTCCTTTCAGGGAAAATGGATTATGTAATCATCTGATTTGACATTTCCATCCATGTATGACTTTTACAAAGAGATAATTTATAAGTAGCAGCCATTTAGGGTTTCCTGAGGGATTATCTACAGTATGTGATGTGTTTAAATGCTTTATTGCTTCTCAAGGTCCTTGCTGTACAAGGCACTACATGCAGGAAGGAACAATTGGCTAGGGCTGGATAGGTAAATAGGCTTCCAAAAGTCCCTTCCAAACAGTCCCACTATAGGCAGCATGTACTTAAGAGACCGCATTACCCCAAGGTGGTCAGCCCGTCCTACTAGGGCAGACAGGAGGGGCTCAGTGGTGGTCCCATCTGTGAAAGAAGTCCATCTTAGTGGGGCCAGGAAGAGAGCCTTCTCCGTATCTGCCCCTGCCCTGTGGAACCTTTTACCACCAGAATTATGTCTTCTCTTCTTCAGAAAAATGTTGAATACCTGGCTATGTCAGCGAGCGGGTTTGGCGCATGTGTGACTCTTCTGTACAAGGCCGCTGGCTTATTTAGCCTCTCGAGGGATCCTGTTTTTCACTGTTAAATACCTTTGTTTGTTTTTTGCCATTTTATGCTGGGTGGGGGAGGGGGAGGATGTTTTTTAGCTACAATTTGATTAGTTTAATGTGTTTTAATATTGTTTTTAGTGGGGTGGGTTGGCAGTTTTTAACGGTTACTGTTTTATCTGTGGTCATATTGTATTTTATATATGTTATTAGCCGCCCTGAGTGATGTTTCTCATCAGGTGGCGGGATACAAATAAATAAATAAATAAACAAATAAATGTGAGGTTGTAAAAAAACAAACAAACAAACTCCCACACTTTCTCTCTTGCTTTTCCCAGAAAATGATATTATTAACCATGCAACTTGCCTTTCCAGAAATTATATTTTCTGGACTAGTTTTGCATGCCCATTTCAGTCTGTTGGTGTGCAAATCTTAAATTTTATGCGTTAAAATTCATATTCATACAAATAGAACTATAATATGGATAGAAGTATGAATCTGTATATTATTATTATTATTATTATTATTATTATTATTATTATTATTATTATTATTATTATTATTATTATTATTATTATTATTATTATTATTATTATTATTTTAAATGCCGTATCTGATTCCGAATACTGGCTATCCTCATAGTGATCAAGCATGAAGATTGTCCTGGGAACAACATAATGCAGTGGCCTTTCATTTGTCTTCTGCATCACAACATGATACCCATACCACTGATGCAGCTTTATGAGTCACTTTTTGGTCTTGAGCCCTTTTGGCACACAAAGTCCTCATTTAGCCCCAGGCCAGTATTGATGAAGCTGCTGCCCACTATCAAGATGGATTCAATTGGGATTTAATCCTTCCCTGTGGGCTTTACCGCCCAAGGCCATTAGTCTCAGGGCTGCCAGGTTAGTTAACCACCACCTGACACTTGCTGTTGAGTCACTGGCAGTATGATCTACTCTATTACCATAGCAGGATAACCTGGGACAGACTTCCATATTATTATATACATGGATCCATATATTAACATGTGGTTTCCAACATAATTCTTACAAAATATGTATTTACCTGTAGAAGTCTATATTATCAAAATGTTAGTGCAAGTCAGCTTGCAGCAGGATCCAAAAGAGCATATTCTTCAAGTATCATATACACGTCTGCACCTTGTCATTCTAAAACTGAATGACCTACTTGCTCATAAATGCTTTTTAGGGCTCCAAGATGTGAATGCCTAGAGTCACCGCTCACAAGAGTTAGAGACACATGAGGCTTTGGTTGCAGGCTTTCAGAGCTGTGAACTATGCCTATGCACCCGTTCCACATGATAGAATAATGATGCCGCCAACAAAACATATGAGGTCCATTTGTATCTTGGCTGAAGGGGCCTCATTGTGTCCATTTATGCATTCTTCTGCTGTACAAACAATCCTAGATTAATTGGGACAGGACGAAGCCTGGAGCCCAGCATTCCATTGACTTTCTTTCTTGTTATATTCATTTCTTGTACTAAACTACAAAGCAGTTTACCAGGCACTATAGATATAAAGGAGGAAAATATGCAATTTCTTAAGGCTGAATTCACCCGTTGGTGTTTAAAGATGGCTAGAGAAGAATGCAAACAGCAAAATAGGCATGGGATGCCATCAATTGTAATAGTGCATGGACATTGAGAAACCACAGTTTTTCTTTAAATAATGCAAAACCAAGGGAACAGACATTTCTTAATCATCAGCAAGTATGAAAGTTGGAGTTTTTAACTGTCAACAGGAAAATGGTACTCAGTGAAGAGGAAGATGTTTATTATAGGGAACTATATTCTAGTGGGAGAGAGGAAAATGCAGCCTGATATAACAGAGAAGTTCACTGAAAGAGAGAACCTCAGAACATTGACTTATAGCTGCAAAAAAAGGTAACTAATTATTCCGGCACCTGGTCAAGCTGCACTACCATCCACTCCACCCTGAGACATGAGGAAGGCTCCCCACATTGATGCTATAAAGCGAGAAAAAGATTAAATAAATTAATTTTGAAGCTGATTACTTGGACCCCTTCCAGACAGGTTTCAGGCTTTGCCCTGGTACTGAAACTGCTCTGGTTGCTCTGACAATGACCTTATCTTGGTAGTTAACAGAGGGGCATCATCCTTCCTGCTGCTCCTGGATCTCTCAAGCAGTCTCTGGTCGGTATCCTTTTGGACTGGCAGTTGGGGTAGGGAACTGGAAGCCCTGTTTTGCTGGGACTATATTCCTTCCTTAAGAGCCCTACTTACAGAGTTCAACCCAGGGAGAGTATTTCGACCCCATGGTCATTCAATGTGTGACCCCCTAGGGGTTGATCATCTCTCCAAGGTTATTTAACATATATGTAAAGCAGGGATTCCCAACATTTTCAAGCTGGGGACTGGGTCACACACACTGTCAGCTTTGAGGGCTGGATGGCCATTTTGCCGTGCCTGCATGATGGGGGTGGCCATTTTGTCCCAACAGTTTCAAATGGGCAGCTATTTTTTTTAATGCCCTTGGCATGAAATGGTACCGGAGGCCAGATCCAGCCCATGCCATGGGCCTTAGACTGGGAACCCTTGATGTAAAACTCTGATGGCCAGGGGAAGAAGAAGCAAGGGCAGGTTGAGGACTTCTCAGCCCCTCCTCCTGTGCCCACAACAATGGCGAGGGAAGAAGAAGCCAGGGCATGTTGAGGACTATGCCACCCCTCCCCCTGTGCCCACACCAATCGCCAAGGGAAGAAGAAGCCAGGGCAGGTTGAGGACTTTGGTGTTCCTCCCCCTGAGCCCCCACCAACATATTGTATTGTAATCAGTGGTGGGCTCCAAAATTTTTTACTACTACACTGTGGCCCTGGGGAAAAGCCCTGCCTTGCACCCGAATTAGGACTACAATACAGTACTTTATTTCAAAATCTGGATGGGCGGGGCCAGCCAGAATTTCTGCTACCGGTTCTGGTGAACTGGTGCGAACCTGCTGATGCCCACCACTGCTTGTAATGTAATGTATTGTTTGTAAGCCGCCCAGAGTCACTTCAGCAAGTGGGCAGCAATATAAATTTGAACTAACTAATAAATAAATAAATAAATAAATAAGTACAGCCTCCAGAGAAGGAATAATACAGATATTTTGAGTGCAATGTCATTAATACAACTGATGACCCACAGCAATATCTCTACTTTACATCTTCTGCAGTGGAGGCAATCTGGCCACTGTTATGGAGTGGACAAGAATGATCAAGTTGAAACTCTTTATGTGTGGCTGCCCTTATCCTTAATACAGAAATTACAGTGGGTCCAGAATGCTGTGGCAGGTTAATATCAGGGAAATGTGGCCATATCACTCCAGTCCTGGACCAGTTGCATTGGCTTCCCATTCTCTTCCATTTTAGGCATTAAGTATTGTTGATAAAATTGGAAGCCCTAAACAATTTAGGACCTTGTAATCTTGTGGAACATCTCCTCTCAAAAACTGTCCACCTGCATCTCCCAAGCTTTGTAGAGGGCACAGCTTCAGATGCCAACACCAAGAGTGGCAAAAATGGTTTTGATGAGGTGTTGGATCGGGGCCTGATGTGGGCCGGAGGGTCCTGGAGGAGACTGGTCAAGCAAGACACGTGAGGCAAGATGGAGCGAAGACCAGTGTTTATTGATCAGAAAGCAGAAGACTTTATACCCTGCTTGGCTTGGCTGCATGCATACGTTGCACATAGCCGTTTACAGGAAAGCCCTGAGTTGGCACATCATGATTACACAAGTTACTAATTAGGGGTGACTTCACCGGGGGAAGTTCCTTATCTAACTAATTAACTACCGGGGACATGCATTGTTCATCGTTATCGGGAGCAAACAAGTGGCTGAAGTTGACTCCAAGGCTTAGAGCTTCTGCGGATGTGAGATTACTCATTACATGCCTATCGAGTTAACCATCTGGCGATCTTTGGCCCTCTATTGTCCTAGCTGCCTGTCAGGTCAGCAATCAGTGAATCAAACTATATCTAATATTCTGCTCCCCAATTTCTGTCCCCTCGAAACCAACGGCTCGAAGGAGTGTTCTCCCATAACTGCGGTTCTGTCAGGGACAGATTTAGAAACAAGCCTTCTTGATGGTGGCACCTACAATATGTAAAACATTACCTGTGGAAACAAGCTCCATCCCTCAACATATAAAAAAAAAAACCACCTAGAAATGTTACTGTTTAGGGAGATCTTCCAATGGCCAGTTAGTTTAGCTGTTTCATTAGCTTTGTTTAATTTGTCTTATTTTTTTACCATACTTGTTGCCAGGGTGGGGGTGGGGACAACTGGGTAATAGCCATGAACTAAATTTATCACATAACTGCAGGGGATTGGTTTTTGTTATGTTTGATATAGCATTTTAAAGCTATATTTTGTGTTTGTTTCTTGTTTAACTGGAAAACGCCCAGAGTGGGAAAATCTCTCAGATGGGATATATAGAAATGCATTAAAATACAGTAATACCTCATACAAAATCCGCTTCATACAACATCGAATTCATACAACATCGCCTAATTCCTTGAAAAAAGTTGCTTCATACAAAGTCGCTGCGACTTTGTATGAGGCATTGGGGTTTTTCCCAGGTTGCATTGTGCCTGGGCAGTATAAAAGGTAGGATGAAGGCGTGCATTGCTCTTGTGGGTTTTGCACAAGGCAAAGAGTGTTTAGGAGTGGTTTTGAGCGCAACTTTGGATTTTTTTGAATTTTCCCATCAGACTTTTTAGAAGCATTCCTGGGATTTTTGCAGCATTCTTCAGGTTCTTGGACAATCAGGGTTGTTTGACATGCTTTTGTAATGTATTTAGCCTTCAGAGAATGATTTCTTAAAGTTCTGTCAGTTTCCTATCTGTTTGCTTGACTTTGCCATGAAGTCTGTGCTGTTATAGTACAATGTATCTCTATGGAAATGATGTTGTACGAGGCAACGCGGCAAAGATTTGGACGTTGTACGAGGCATCGCGGCAAGGATTTTGCATGCCTCATACAAAGTCCAAATCTGTATAAAGTCCAAACTTGTGGAACCAAGTTTGGACGTTGTATGAGGTATCACTGTAAATGAATTGTGATGTTGAACTTACATACTCTGCTAGGACTGAGTGTATATGTGTGTGTGTAGATGAATGACTGTGTATTGTTTTTTAATGATCCACTTTAGGATCCTCCCCTTCCATTTCTCTTTTTCATCTTTGGGCAACAGTGTCACTGCCAAAGTTTATAATACAGTACTTATCTTCTGCTCCCCCTTTTTATGTTTTCTGAGCTTGTGATGGGCAAATAATTTTGCAAGAAATAATTCTGCCAGTACAATGAAACCCCATCCCAAATTGCTGTCCTTTGCATGCTTTCCTTTGTAGCCCCAATTTGAACTTCATGTCCTGGACACCTTGATTGTGCATGCTAAGAGGTGTAATAGAACACAGAAACCAAATTTGAAACGATCAGAAGTTCGCAATGTGAGGACTTCCAGATGTTGCTGGGCTGCAAATCCCATAATCCTTTCCACTGAATATGCTGGCTAGAATGTTTGGGGTTTCAGTTCAATAATATCTGTAATCTGGAGCAGGGGTCCCCAACCACCGGGCTGCGGCCTGGTACCAGGCCATGGGCTGTCCTGAACTGGGCCATTGGGATGGGTGACAATGGAAGCCCTCAACATGCTCTACCAGGTCTGTCCAGTGAATGGAGCGAGAGCACGGGCTACAGACCCAGCAGATAGGCAGGTGCCCAGGCCCCTCCTCCACGTTGCTTAACTATGGCAGGTCTCCGCTCCCTGTCCGTGTGCAGTGTGATACACCACTGCCCAAGTCGAATGATGTGGCTTGCAGGCAGGTGGGCCCTCCTCCTCCCACTTTTTTTTGAGCTACAGCAGGGCTTCTCTCACCGCCTGTGCGCAGTGAGGTATATATTATGTACTTTATTGCATTTTATTATGTACTTGCACCGTCCAGTCCGACCACCCTCACTTACCGGTCCATAGAAAAATTGTTTAGCATGAAACCAGTCTGTGGTGCAAAAAAGGTTGGGGACCCCTGATCTGGTGGATTACAGGTAGCTCACCCTTAAAACAGATGGCCTCTCCCCCTGCACATCTTTCCTCTTTTTAGTTTCTAAGCTTTGCACACAGTTGTGCTTTGTGGTAAATTGTATGCATATAAATATATGTAAGACCAGTGGTGTCAAATCTATGGCATGCGTGCCAGAGGGGGCACTCAGAGACTTTTCTGTTGGCATGCGCTCCGACTGTCACCCCAGCAAAAAGTTCACTCCAACCCTCTGACCAGCAGCCCAATGGGAGTGGTTCCTCCCTGCCCCCAGCACAGAGTTCGCCTCACCCCGCCCTTCTGCAGCATGGACGGCAACCTGTTGAGTTTGGGCACACGGTCTCTAAAAGGTTCACCATCACTGTGTAAGACCATTCATTATTTTAGAGGATTATTTAGGAAATTACTGGTGAAGAAAAATGATGGGCTTCTTTGTCAATTCGCTTTCTGTTTTTAGAGTGCTACTGTGGAGTAATTTATAGCATCGATCCCATCCTTATGAGTCATGCTCTGCTCCTTTTTAGCTTCATTTTCCATAACCTGATTAATACAATGTAACTGATTCACTCATTTTTGGGCAAGAAATAAGATGATGGCACCAAATTCTTAAAAAGTGGTACCTGCACTGCTGACCCACAACAATTGATGTTGCTGATTATGTCAACGAAAATGGGATTGTACCCTTATCCCTCAAAATATGGATGATTATTTAGGAACATAAGTTTGAGATGAGGTGTCATTTCACTCATGTTCTGGCTTTGGGCTTCTCATAAGACTCTCATAGAACTTCTCTGCCACTATGGAAAAAGAAATGCTACATAAGGAAAACCTTTTATCCTATCTGGTCGGGTTCTTCTGAAGTTCTTCCTTTATTGATACTGGGAGAAAGTGAACATCACATGTAAGGATGCTATTACTCCACACACATATCATTTGTGATTGTTGCTGAATTGAAATGCCAGTGAAACAGTCCTATCTGACATCTGCCACCCAGACTCTAGAGATTTGCAAGGTGGAGGCTACAAAACACAGTGGATAGCAAGCGTATTACTGAAGTAAAATGAACACTATTTTTCAAATCAAAGGTAAGACAAAATTAAAGTTGGATCTACTGCTAGTTTGCCTGTGACATCACCACGGTAAATCCCTCTGTCATTTCACAAGAGCATACCTCCAGGTCTTAGCATCTCAGGGAATGGGAACCTGGCCTCCTGTAAGATCAACTGAACTACATGGATAAAGACTGCCAACATAACAGACTTCTGCATCACATGTTTGGGTACTTTCCTTTTGCTGGAGAAAACATGAGACCTGACAGGAGCCCTGGAACATGAATTCTTGACTTTGTACTTTCCAGTCTCTGTCTGGGACTGTATTTGTGTCTTGTGGTTATTTCAAATTCTCTGCTTTGGAACCTTCAAGTACAAAAGGAACAAGGCAGAGCTGTGCAAATTAACTCCTATCCCAAGTCATCAGGCTCTGTGAAGCTTCTAGTCTGGTCAAGACAAAAATAAATGTGTCAGTTTTTTTTTTAAAAAAATGAGAGCTTGATTACACAGGGAAAAAAGGAAATACAGTATTATGGTTTTGAGGTGGGTTGATTCACATTTTCCCCATTGACTACATGATGCAAAGGAAAATATGTATCAGCCCAGTCCCACAGTCCCAATCCATAGTTTTTCCTCTCCACTAGAGACACTTTTTAATCCTTTCATTGATACAGAAAGAAAAGACCAACCAGCACATGTGTGCGCATGCACATGCATGCACACACACCAGTGCTTTGGCAAAGCACCTTTCACTTCCCTCAGGGTTGTCAGGTTAGTTAACCGCTGCCTGACAATCGGTGTTGAGTTGCTGGCAGTATGGTCTACTCTCAACCTTTTTGAGCCGGGGGAAGGGTCACACTCCTGTTACCATAATTTCAGGGAAATGCACCCCAATTTTTATTTCTCTTTATTTCCTTTTAATCGCTCTCTTATCCTCAATAAAGTGATCTCTTTCACTGTATTTTTATTTGCCATCCACTGTTAGGCTTCCGTGTTGCACCAACCATTAACACACCTCCATTCAAACACTTATGGATACATAACTGCAAGCACCTCTTTTTGATATCACCCCTCTGCTTTTAATTCTGTCCAGTTCCTTCAGCTAGAAAGGAAATCTGACAGGTGTAATGTTTTACGCAACCACTAGGGGCAGACAACCGGCTCAGCCCTCACATAATCCCTACTTTCATGAATGGAACTCTGTATATGGTCAGGAGCCTTGCGCAAATATAGCAAGGCAGTTAAAGTATGATTAATTGGTGTCTAATTAGTTAATTAATCATGTGGATTTAATTTAAGGGGCCAGAACCTTATTAAATAATATAAATTTGATTTCTAACATACTCTCTTCTATGTTTCAAAGCATGAGCCATAATTAACATCCAAATCGCCTCCAGCCTCCACAGGAAACCTCAATCATGTTCTCCTAATTCCCTCTCATCTTCAGTTTTCCTGTCACTTATTGTGTTCAATATCACCTGCATACCTTGAGATAATGAAAGAAGGCAGTCCGGGAGGTCAAAACTAAATTGGGACCTTGGGGAATTCTGCATATCTATTGATTTTGGGAATTCCCATTGTACTTGCCCTAGACAGTGCTTGGGATGAGACAGGATGGATTAATTGCTGGGTGGGAATGGAATGTGCCTAGCCCTGCCATCCTTCCACACGCCTGTTGGTCCATTCTCAACCTGGATTCAAAATCTGGACTTCTGATTTGTGTCAAATTACAATCCTGGCACCTATTGGGTGTCACCTGAAAGACGTCACAACCTGCATTTGCTGCATTATGAGCTCTGTCATTTCCAGGGCAATTGCCCTACCCATCCTCTTTTGTTCTATGTAATTGACCTGTTTTGTTTCTATGTGATTAACCTTTTAATGTAACAAAAGAGTCTGGTGCCGGTTTTTTGTTCACCATTGTAAATCTTTTATTTTGTAAAATTGTTAGCTAGTAGTAGAACTAGTCGAGTTCCCTTGGGTGGTGGGTATAAAAATCTCCTGATAGGAAATGTCATCAGCACTCTCTGCACATTCGCAGGCAAACATCGGAACCAAAAAGAGCTGCTCACTAGGGGAACTTTGAATAGGCAAAAGGTTGAGAATAGGGCTTTATCCGGCACCTGACCAGGGATGCTTAAATTCCTCTTCAATAAACCACTTTTATTTTGCCTAATATAAATGCCTCCTTGTTCTTGGGAGAAGGGCTCCACCAGCGATTCCAACCAAACTTGCAACTGAATCCAGTAGCCATTTTTCTGGTAACACTCCCTCAGACAACTTTGGGGGGCTGGATGGCCATTTTGCCCATCCTCCATCACATGACACTTCCTGGTGTGCTGGAAGTGGTGGGGCCCCACATGAAATGGTGCCATGTGCCGCATCCGCCCATGGGCAGCAGGTTGAGAATCCATGGTCTATTACCATAGCACTGGAGTTCCTAACCTACGGCCCATAGGCCAGATCCAGCCATGGCACCATTTCATCTGGCCTGATGCCACCGCAACTGCACTCGGAAGTGGAAGCAGACACGTTTATGTCGGCTGTAAAACGTGCTCACGCATGCATGAATGTGCCCATGGCTGTCATAAAGATGGAAATGGGTGCATTTATGTCTGCCATAAATGTGCCCACTTCTGCTTCTAAGGGGGAATGTTGTTCAGGGGTGTGGTCAACTCACAGCGTCAAAAGGTTGAGAACCCCTGCCATAGCAGGATAACCTTGCCAGACTGATACCTTGCCTCTAGGCATTTCTATATGTTAATTTCCATTGATCCCTGTTTCTAGAGGATGGGAGATTATCTTTAATGGCCCAGACATCAAGGAAATGGCCCTGAGATTGCCCAGCCATCAAACTGGCTTAAGTCTGTGAAAGAGGGGCAGAGATCAGGATGAGGTAACAATAGAGTATATGGTTTCTAGACTTGCTTTTTGTTTTAGTCTATAGAACTGCCTGTTCTCCTGAGCACTTCTCTTTCTTTTCTCTCCCCATCTCTTGAAGGAGGAGGGAGAGAAAAGAACCCTTTTGCAAAATAAATTTAATAAATCCTTTCTCTCTCTCTCTCTCTCCTAATTTTGGTGCTTGTATTCCACAGCTACCCTGAGTCATTTCCCATTTTTGGCAAAACACAGTTGCTGGAGCTTGTCAGAAAATATGTAAGGTTAAATGTCTTAATGTATTTCATATTTTATCTAGTCTGGGTCTTGTGTTTTAGCAGGTGTGGAGGACTAAGGATAGTGAGTGTCATTTATGGAAATGGGGTTATGAGGAGAGACTGCAAAAGGCAAGCTCATTTTATTTCATTAAAATTTTATACTTCAGCAGCCGTATCGGCCACCTGAGGCTTTTTCTGCTCCTCTATGTTTCAATAATGCATCTTCTGTTTTTTGTTTTCTGTTTTCATGCTGCTTATGACAGAAGCCACCATTTCTACTATTACACATCTCAGTCACCTATTTCCCCCTACTTTGTTCTCTATTGTTTCTTCAGGAAAAAAAATGTTCAGCTTCAGGGAAAAACACATTGCATGCTGGTCTGTTTGGACTTTGTGTGGAAATTATAATCTCATCCCCCCCACTCCTGCCTTGAAGGCTTCATTATGTGAGAGAAGCCCTCATTCATTCATTCTTTCTTTCTTTTTAAAAAAAATATTTTTATCCCCTCATTCTTTCATGTGCTTAAAAATATAGTTGAAAAAATCAATCTTAAAAGGTTTAGAGATTGCATAAGGAAATGTATATATTTCTGTTGGGTTAGTCTGTCAGAGACACTGTATATGCTTACATTTATTCTAGAACTAGCATATTTTGCCCGGCGGTGCCGGGCTTTTTAAAATTGTGTTGGATAGTAAAGGGTTTCATTTTTTTTCTTGAACCAATGGTGCTGGGCTGTTTTAAATGGTGTTGTAAAGGTTTTGTGTTTTTTTGGCTTCAAGGCGCTGCGTCCACCTGCGGCGGACTTGCGCTCCCAGTGGGTTTTTTTGGTTTTTTTTTTTGTGTGCTGGCTTCCTCAGAGCTGGGCTCTTTAAATTGGTTTTTGAAGGTTTTTGTTTTCTGTTTATGCAAATTTTAATTTAATTTAATTTAATTTAATTTAATTTAATTTAAAAATTGAATTTTGGTTTTTTAAATCTTTATTTTTACGCATTTTTTGTGTGTTTTTTTGAGTGAAAAGTGATTTCTGGTTTTTTTGGTATTTTTTGAGATTAGTGTGATTATTTTAGAATGTTTTTATAACTTATTTGATTAATTTTTGAATTAATCTTATTAGTTTCAGTATTTTTGAATGTTTTTTCTCTTTTGGCCTCTGGGTGGGGGTGGTGAGCTTTTCTGCCTCTCTACAATTGTTCTCTTCTGTCCTCTGGGTGTCGCTTCCGGTAAGTTTTTTTCTCATTTGAGTTCTGGTCCTCATGGATAGAAGACGTGTTTTGGTAAGCTCTGTTTTTTGGGGGGGGGGTGTTTGGGATTTTTTTTGGGGGGGTCTGTGTGATTTTTCTTGTTTGTTTTTGGCTGTTTTTGTTTTGTGTTTACTTTTTCAGGGGGATGGCTTTCTTTCCCGTGGTCAAGTGAGAAATCAACACTCCCGAGAGGAAATAAGAGAAAATCAGGAATGTGCCTTTAATAGAAAAGACTATTCACATACTCGTCCTATGATGAGGTAACTGGGCGAAAAGTGAAGGTGTATGCACTAAACACGATAATACTGGGGATATCCTTTAAAACACAATTCATTAAATGCCAACTTCAGCCCACCAATACAATGGCATATGTTATACCTCAATCATACAAGACACTGTTGAGAACCCACGTTATCATAAATAAGGTATAATACATGTGTTGGTAACCCTCCGAAGAATCCCAAGAACGCCTCGAAGTTGGTATATGGCAACAAGATCTCTGTGTTATATATCATATAGTATAGTCCATGGCATAGTCACTCTGTGCCTAAAGTCATTGAATCAGCTGTTCTTGAAGTAACGTCGGGGGCCAAAACGTCACTGTTCCAATGGTGGGTTCACAAACAGCAAGCAGCATCAGACAGCAGTAGACAGATAACCGATGCCCTTCCGGTAACGGGACATTTCGAATAGCTTTTTCAAGTGTCTACAACAATACAAAAATTACAAAATACACAAACCTGTAACTAAAACCGTATAGCGGACGTACATATAGAATTTTATAGCTAATGCATCTATATTATCATGCAACTCTACTATGAACATGAAGGTAGTACGTACCTAATATAATGTGACCTGCGCGTATCGCACCTCTGATGGCATCTCTCTCTATGTGTGCACGCGTTAATTACTTGTTCAAGTCTGCTCTATATATAAGCGAGCTACCAATGAGGGACATGTGTGATTAATCGGTAGGTGAGCTTGCAAAGTTCATGATAAAGGCTGACCCTAATTCTTAAAGTGATATACATTCTGCTGGAAAACGCGAGTAAACGTCCGGCTCTAAAGGAATGCAGAAAGGTCCCATTCTGTATTGAGCCCATGAGGGGCCAGGGTGTTAAAACGATGGATGTAGAACGCCTCTCTGCGTAGGAGAAAGCGCTCTACATCAGTAACCTGGTATTTATTGGGCTGAAATGTTTCTAATATGACCACCTTGATATCCTTCGTTGTGTGTTTCTTTTCGAGAAAGTGGTTCACGAGAGGAGCAGTGACGATCCGATTCTTTATGCGGGAAAGATGTTCGCCTAGGCGTACCTTAAGAGGTCGCCTGGATTGTCCTATATATGCTAACTGACATGTGCAGGTTAGCATGTAGATGGAATCTTTCGAGTTACAATTTGAGAACCCTGTCAGATCGAGGGTGAAATTGCTACTCGGCACGTTAACTCTTTTGGTGGTCCACATATGGACACAATATTTGCAATGGCCACAGGGGAAATGTCCGGAAACAGATGTACCCAATGTCCTGCTGGAAGTGACAATATCTGTTCGTGAGATGAAGTTCGCAATAGTTTGCGTTCTCCTAAAGCCTATAACGGGTCTACTGTGGCAGCCCGGTGTGGAGTCCAATATATGCCAGTGTTTTAATACAATTTGTTTAATACGTTTGGCCATCGGAGTGTAATCTAGTGACCAAAATAACCCTGATTGTTCCTGTTGCGCAGTGGTGTTATAATTGAGCAAGGAGCTCCTCCCTCGCGTATCAGCCCTATGTCGGGCAGATTTGATAACGTTAATCGGATACCCTCTCTTGTTCAAAATGCACGAAATTTTGTTGGCTGCTGCTGTATAATCCCGATCTTGGGATGAGTTTCTTTTAGCTCTTATTAACAGACTTTATGGTATATTGGCCTTAAGATGATGCGGGTGGAAGGACGAATACTGCAAATAAGCAAAACGATCTGTGGGTTTATGATATAGTTTAGTTTGTAACCAGTTATTTTGAACGAAAATAGTGAGATCTAAGAAAGGAAGAGTTATGGCATCCGTAGTATGTGTGAAGTTGAGCTGATGATGTTGAGTTTTAATCCAGGAACAAAAATTATCTATAACAGTGTGATCTTTGAAGATAAAAAATAAATCGTCTATGTACCTTTTATAACAGATGATATTGGAAAAAAATGGATTGACCTGAGGGTCCATTCTGTATTGAGCCCATGAGGGGCCAGGGTGTTAAAACGATGGATGTAGAACGCCTCTCTGCGTAGGAGAAAGCGCTCTACATCAGTAACCTGGTATTTATTGGCCTGAAATGTTTCTAATATGACCACCTTGATATCCTTCGTTGTGTGTTTCTTTTCAAGAAAGTGGTTCACGAGAGGAGCAGTGACGATCCGATTCTTTATGCGGGAAAGATGTTCGCCTAGGCGTACCTTAAGAGGTCGCCTGGATTGTCCTATATATGCTAACTGACATGTGCAGGTTAGCATGTAGATGGAATCTTTCGAGTTACAATTTGAGAACCCTGGATTCCGAAAAGGAAGAGGCAAGATCATATTGGTACACTCCAATATCCAATAGATATTGGAGTGTACCAAAGAATTTCAGACGAAGATCAGTCTGTGTGTTATAGGCTGCAACAAAGCCTTAGACTGTTTGGAACATGAGAAACTATGGGTTGTCCTGAAAAAATGGGGATGCCTCAATGCTTGAATGTCCTGAGGTGTAATCTGTATTGTGGGCAAGAACTACTGTTAGGACAAAATATTAAGAGACAGAATGGTTTCTTGTAGACAAAGGTGTCAGACAAGTATTTTATCCTCTTACCTATTCAAATTGTACATGGAACATATCATACAGAAAGCCAGACTTTATCTTGATGAAGGAGGAGTAGAAATGGGTGGAAGAAACATCAATAATTTAAGATATGTGGAAAACAACAATGGCTTGAAAAGTCTTTTAATGAAACTGAAAGAAGAAAGTGTGAATGCAAGACTGCAGCTGAACATTAAGAAGACAAAAATCATGTTTACTAAAGAGTTACACAACCTTAATGTTGACAATGAAAAAAGTGAAAAAGTGAAAGGTTTTGTATACTTTGGTTCAACCATCATTGCAAATGGAAAATACAGCCAAGAAATCAGAAGACTGAAATTCAGAATGGCAATAATGAAAGAACTAGAAAAGATCAAGTGTAACATGTGGTTTATCCACAGATATAATTGGCATAACCTTTCCTGAAAGGTGGGTTTCGGGCGCACACGCCCTCGAGCCCTCATAACTTGGTTGGAAGGGAAATTGGGTGCGGATTCATATTAGTCATAGTTAGGATTCATTCATAACGCTCTGGCCATTAGCTCGGACATGAGTAAGGGCAAAGGTTCCAAGGTGATAATTCAAGGTAAACACACAATGTATTAGTCATATCTATGGACTCCCTAAATAGGAGAGCAAACTGCAATGTGGTATACTTGAAGAAGTTAATCCCGGAAAGATTCCATGTTAGGGCAAGACAATGGCCTCGCCAGCCCGTAGCTAACTAGTAGATAACAGTCTTCCCAGTAATTTCCTGATTACACATTACCCCTAAGTAACTTCTGTAAATGTAACTGGATTAACATGTGCCACGTCGGCAGTCTTCTGTGACAGGTCACGCGCAACCTATGCACGCAGGTACCTGAGGCAGGGAATAAATGCCAGCACCCTGAGTCAATCAGGACTGGTCTTTCACCGCATCTTTGCCTCGCTTGCCTTCCTTGTGACCAGTCACTCCGTGACCCCACGGGCCATTTCTGGCCCACCATTGCAACAGTAACAATGTGTTTGTGGAGACCAAGATCAAAATCACCCACACTATTGTATTCCCAATCAGCATGGTTTTTTGTGAAAGCTGGACATCAAAAGAAAGCTCAAAGGGAAAAAAAAATCTGATTCATTTGAAATATGGCGCAGAGGAGAGCTTTGCAGATATCTTTGACTGTCAGAAAGACAAACAAGTGGGTACGGAAGCAAATTAATCCTGAACTATCTCTGAAAGCAAAAATGTTGAAATTGAGGCTGACCTACTTTGGGCACATCATGAGAAGGCAAGATTCCCTGGAAAAGTCAATAATGCTGGGAAAGTTGGAAGGCAGTAGGAAAAAGAGGATTGATTCCCTAAAGGAAGCCACAGCCTTGAGTATGCAAGATCTGAGCAGGGCCATTGAGGACAGGACATTTGGGAGAGCTTTTTTCCACAGGGTCACTATAACCTGGAGACAAATTGACAAGAATCTTTTAAGCATGAATCAAACTACTGCTCCAAATTATCGAGTCTCAACAGACCTTGGGGAGAAAATAGATACTGAGGAATGCCAGTTTCTAAAAGTGCATCTTGAATTTATGATATCCTGTCATTTTTCCCCTCAGGCCAGTTCTGTCATTTTTTCCTCAGGCCAGTTCTGGCTGCCTTAACAACTGCTCCCAAGCCCACAACACAACCAAAAGGAAGCCAAATAGTAACTCCCAGTTCTTAGCAAAGAACAGTGAGTAAACATCTCTTGCTAAATTATTTCCTGTTTTTAGAAAATAAAGGTCTGGAAGGAAATGTTATTTTTTTCCTGCTTTGCATGTGTGTGTGTTTGGTGTGTTAAAGGTACATAGTGACCCTTTGTTTACATGATGTTAGCTACTCTCCAGTGCTCTATTATGCATTTTTAGGGGGAAAGAATAGCACCAGTTGTGTGGAGAATCAAGGCTACTCTAGAAGCTCCCACAATAAATTTACCTAAAGTGTACCTCCCCTCTGTGCCCTCTGTGTTCAAAGGGGAGAAGAGGGTTTATTTTAGACCAACAACTTTCAAAAGTCCTGGACGTTCCATAGTATAAACTCTGTGGCTTTTCCTAGGTCCATGATGGCAAACATTGGCACTCTAAGTGTTCTTGGACTACCAGAAGCCCAAGTCAGCACTCCTGCTGATCAGGACTTCTGGGAATTGAAGTTCAAGAACAGCTGGAGTGCCAAGGTTCACCATCACTGGACTAGGTAATGGTAACGTTAAAGGTCTCCCTTGCTTGAAAGCCAGTCATACCTGACTCTAAGCGGCAGTGCTCATCACCATTTACAAGAGTCAGCACTGTCTGTGTCTGCAGACATTTCCATGGTCATGCGGCAGACATGATTAGATGCTGGAACACATGGAATGCTGTTACCTTTCCTGCTGAAGTGGTACCTATTTATCTACTTGCATTTTCTTGCTTTTGAACTGCTAGGTTGGCAGGAGCTGGGACAGATGACGGGAGCTCAGTCCATCATGTAGCACTCAGGTCTCAAATTGCTGACCTGCCAACCTTCTGGTCATCAAATTCAACATCTTAACCACGAAGCCACCATGGCTGCCATGACCTTTCCTACAGCACGCTTTTTATTTAGGCAGTGGCTCAAGTGGCTAAGATGCTGACTGGGAGGCGGAAGGTCAGCAGTTCGATTCCCGAGTACTGCAGGTAGGACGGAATGAGCTCCCGTCTTTGTTCCAGCTCCTGCCAACCTAGCAGTTCGAAAGCAAGACATTGCAAGTAGATAAATAGGGACCACTTGGGTGGAAAGGTAAACAGTGTTCCGTGTGCTCCTGTGTATAGTCATGCCTGCCACATGACCATGGAAACATTTGCAGAAGCAGATAGCGCTGGCTCTTCGGCTTTGAAACAGAGATGAGCACTGAACCCTAGAGTCGGATACGACTGGCTTTCGAGCAAGGGAAACCTTTACCTTCACCTGTCATCATCTTTGGCCAAACTGGTTTTGCAGACACCTCCTTAACCAACTTTAGGGGGAAAGCCAAAAACTAAATGAAAACCATTGCATTTCCTAGTTAAACAGCTGTGAATCCTTTTCTTTCTTTCTTGATATGACCAATCTATACCTATAAAATGGTGCGTTAACTGTTGTAATGTGACAAAGGATGTTGCACCAGGCCCCACTAGCCCCGTCCGAGCCTCCGTTCACTCGCCCGAACGGGGTTCGCAGGTAACTGTTGGGTTGAAATTTTCGACGCGGGGGCAGGAGGCCCCCAGTCGCAAACAAAAAAGGGAACTTCAATTCCCAACGTTCCTTTCGCCGCGCCCGCGCCAGAGCCAATCAGGCTGAGCGGCGCGGCAAAAGGAACGTTCGGAAATGCGCCGTGGCCAATCAAAAAAAGCCGCAGGGAAAAAACCGCCACAGTAAGCAAACACGTGCAGGCAAAACTCCAAGCCCCAGCATCCTGTGCGCCATTAGCACGTCGAACGCTGAGGCGGCCTGTGCGCGAAAAAAAGGAAAAAAAAACCGCCGCCGCTGCCCTTCTTCCCCACGGGCCAGCCAGCATGGCCCGCGGGATAAAAAAGGGAGCCCCCCCCCGCCGCTGCCCTTCTTCCCCACGGGCCAGTCAGCATGGCCCATGGAAAAGAAAGCAAAGAAAGCACCACCCCCGCCATTGCCCTTCCTTCCCACGGGCCAGCCAGCATGGCCCATGGGAAAGAAAGCCACCCCCCCCCGCCATTGCCCTTCCTTCCCACGGGCCAGCCAGCATGGCCCACGGGAAAGAAAGTCAGGTGGGACGGCTGGGGTGTAGCAACGATCAAGTGAGAAATCAACACTCCCGAGAGGAAATAAGAGAAAATCAGGAATGTGCCTTTAATAGAAAAGACTATTCACATACTCGTCCTATGATGAGGTAATTGGGCGAAAAGTGAAGGTGTATGCACTAAACATGATAATATCGGGGATATCCTTTAAAACACAATTCATTAAATGCCAACTTCAGCCCACCAATACAATGGCATATGTTATACCTCAATCATACAAGACACTGTTGAGAACCCACGTTATCATAAATAAGGCCCTGGTCGAGTAGGGCGGGGTATAAATCGAATAAATGAAATGAAATGAAATGAAATAATACATGTGTTGGTAACCCTCCGAAGAATCCCAAGAACGCCTCAAAGTTGGTATATGGCAACAAGATCTCTGTGTTATATATCATATAGTATAGTCCATGGCATAGTCACTCTGTGCCTAAAGTCATTGAATCAGCTGTTCTTGAAGTAACGTCGGGGGCCAAAACGTCACTGTTCCAATGGTGGGTTCACAAACAGCAAGCAGCATCAGACAGCAGTAGACAGATAACCGATGCCCTTCCGGTAACGGGACATTTCGAATAGCTTTTTCAAGTGTCTACAACAATACAAAAATTACAAAATACACAAACCTGTAACTAAAACCGTATAGCGGACGTACATATAGAATTTTATAGCTAATGCATCTATATTATCATGCAACTCTACTATGAACATGAAGGTAGTACGTACCTAATATAATGTGACCTGCGCGTATCGCACCTCTGATGGCATCTCTCTCTATGTGTGCACGCGTTAATTACTTGTTCAAGTCTGCTCTATATATAAGCGAGCTACCAATGAGGGACATGTGTGATTAATCGGTAGGTGAGCTTGCAAAGTTCATGATAAAGGCTGACCCTAATTCTTAAAGTGATATACATTCTGCTGGAAAACGCGAGTAAACGTCCGGCTCTAAAGGAATGCAGAAAGGTCCCATTCAGCGGCCTTTGTTGCAGCAATTTAAGGTGTATCACCTTACTTGCAAGGCAAATTAAGGCAATGGTCCTACAGTTACTGCACTGTCTGGCATCTTCTTCCTTGCGGATTGGAATGGGCGCTCTCTTTCCCTCCCGGCCAGACCAGTGGGAGATGAACAGGCACAGCTGGAGGGAGTTTCGGCAGGCAGCCTCAAAAGTGGGGCCGACGCTGCCAACACCAAGGACACCGGGCGCTCTCTTTCCCTCCTGGCCAGACCGGCGGGAGATGAACAGGCACAGCTGGAGGGAGTTTCGGCAGGCAGCCTCAAAAGTGGGGCCGATGCTGCCAACGCCAAGGACACCGGGCGCTCTCTTTCCCTCCCGGCCAGACTGGCGGGAGATGAACAGACACAGCTAGAGGGAGTTTCGGCAGGCAGCCTCAAAAGTGGGGCCGACGCTGCCAACGCCAAGGACACCGGGCGCTCTCTTTCCCTCCTGGCCAGACCGGCAGGAGATGAACAGGCACAGCTGGAGGGAGTTTCGGCAGGCAGCCTCAAAAGTGGGGCCGACGCTGCCAACGCCAAGGACACCGGGCGCTCTCTTTCCCTCCCGGCCAGACCGGCGGGAGATGAACAGGCACAGCTGGAGGGAGTTTCGGCAGGCAGCCTCAAAAGTGGGGCCGACGCTGCCGACGCCAAGGACACCGGGCGCTCTCTTTCCCTCCCGGCCAGACCGGCGGGAGATGAACAGGCACAGCTGGAGGGAGTTTCGGCAGGCAGCCTCAAAAGTGGGGCCGACGCTGCCGACGCCAAGGACACCGGGCGCTCTCTTTCCCTCCCGGCCAGACCAGTGAGAGATGAACAGGTACAGCTGGAGGGAGTTTCGGCAGGCAGCCTCAAATGCGGGGCCAACGCCAAGGACCGCCGCTGTGTTCGGCCCCGGCGGGGGCGAAGAGGCTCGCTGGCCTCACCATCGGCCGGCGTTTCGGGCCCCGCCCCCCGCCCCTCACCAGGACTCAAAAGGCGAGGGGGCCTGCCGGACGAAACATCACCGCCGCTGTGTTCGGCCCCGGCGGGGGCGAAGAGGCTCGCTGGCCTCGCCATCGGCCGGCGTTTCGGGCCCTGCCCGGCAGTTGAGGGTTCAACACAGTTGTGGAAGAATGCCCCACCACTTCCATCACCACCGGAGCCGTGCGGAGGGTGGTGGGGGGAGTGAATGGGGCGGTTTTATATTGGGGTGGAAGGGAGGGAGGGAGAGATTGCCAGGCCAGCCAGGAAGGAGAGGCAGCATTCTGTCCAGGGCAAGCAGGGAGGCTCCGGAGACCAATATAGAGGTTGTGATGGGCATGGGGCGATATAGCGGGTACCGAGGGGCGGGCCGCACCCGGGGAACGCGGGGCAGATGCTTAGTATCTGTCCCTCGTTCCAGCCCCACGGTTACACCTCTAGGTCCTGAGCAGCTGACCCAGGGTGACCCTGTCCTTAGGCTGCTGCTGATGAATGCCAGGTCGGTATGTAATAAGGCCCCCCTGATACAAGACTCTATTATGGGGGAGCGGGCCGACTTGGCATGTATTACTGAGACCTGGCTGAGACCAGAGGATGGGGTTCCTCTGTCAGAAATGTGTCCAGCTGGGTTCAGTATTTGGCACCAGCCTAGGGATAAGGGTAAGGGCGGTGGCGTCGCCATCATAGCCAGCGAGTCACTGGGAGTCACCAGGGCTACTGCTCCACAAATTCTGGGTTGTGAGGCCCTGCTTCTGCGTCTGGGCTCTAAGGGTCAGTTGGGGGTCTTACTCCTGTACCTGCCCCCTTGCAGGGTAAGGGACTCCCTGCCTGAGCTCCTCGAGGCCGTCTCAGCGTTGGCGTTGGAGTTCCCTAGACTGATGGTTCTGGGGGACTTCAATTTACCCTCGCTGGGGACTGGCTCCGAGGTGGCTCAGGAGTTCATGGCTTCCATGGCAGCTATGGACCTGATTCAGGTAATTCAGGGCCCGACCAGGGGCAGTGGCCACACACCAGATTTAATCTTTTTGTCGGAGCGGTGGCAGAGTGATCTGAGATTACGGAAATTAAACATAACACCTGTGCCATGGTCAGATCACTATTTGGTGGCTCTAGACTTCCTGGGTACGTCGCTTCACAGTAGGGAGGCAGGGCCTATTAGAATGGCCCGCCCCAGGCAACTGATGGATCCTGATGGATTCCAGAGGGAACTGGGGGATTTTCATCTGGATCGGCAACACGATTCGCCCGAGGCACTGGTCGACCTGTGGAACAGGATGACAACAGCGGCCTTGGATGAAATCGCACCACTACGGCCTCTCAGAGCTCATCGAGCTAGGTCATCTCCATGGTTCACAGATGAACTGCGGGAGCTCAAATGGGCAAAGAGACGCCAAGATCGCCGCTGGGTGAAGACCCAGAGAGACTCCGATTGGACACTAGCTAGGGCCGCTATTAGGGCCTATCTAGTGGCGATGGAGGTGGTGAGGCGACAATACTTCACCACCCTTATCGCCTCCGCTGATAATCGCCCAGCCACCCTGTTCCGGGTTACCGGGTCTCTCCTTGGTAGGGGGACCCCGGTGCCCGGTTGGCAAGGGTCGGCTGAGGACTTTGCTGACCATCTAGTGGAGAAAATCGATCAGATTCGCTCTGGGTTTAATCCTGGCGTGGATGGGGAGAGTCCGGAGGGAGCCGGAGCACAGTCTTGCCATGCCATCTGGGACCGGTTTGATCCAGTTGCCCCTGATGAAGTGGACAGGCTCCTTGCAGCTGTGCGCGCCACTACCTGCCCTTTGGACCCCTGTCCCACCTGGTTGGTGAAAACCTCCAAGGCAGTGACAGGTGGCTGGGTTGGGGCTGTGATCAATGCATCATTGCGGGAGGGGGTGTTTCCTGCACCTTTAAAACATGCTTTGGTGCGCCCCCTCCTGAAGAAATCTTCCCTCGACCCAGCTGTCCTAACTAACTATAGGCCTGTCTCAAACCTCCCCTTTTTAGGGAAGGTGTTGGAGAAGGCAGTGGCGTGTCGGCTGCAGGGGGTACTGGATGAAGCGGATTATCTGGACCCTTTTCAGTCAGGATTCAGGCCTGGATATGGTACCGAGACGGCATTGGTCGCACTGATGGATGATCTCTGGCGGGAGCGGGACGGTGGTCACCCATCCGTCCTTGCTCTTCTTGACCTCTCAGCGGCTTTCGATACCGTTGACCATGGTATCCTTCTGGAACGGCTCCGAGGTTTGGGAATCCAGGGTACTGTGTGGTCCTGGTTTTCCTCATTTCTGAAGGGTCGGTCCCAGTCGGTGTGGTTGGAGAGTGAGAGGTCCAGTCCTAGGCCCCTCAAATGGGGGGTTCCTCAGGGCTCGGTGCTCTCTCCTCTCCTATTTAACATCTACATGAAACCGCTGGGTGAGATCATTCGTTCCCATGGGGTGCGGTACCATCAGTACGCGGATGACACTCAGTTGTACATCTCGGCCCATGGGGACCCCAGTGATGCTGTCAAAGTCCTTTCCAGATGCCTGGAAGCTGTGGGGGTCTGGATGGGGGCTAACGGGCTACAATTGAATCCCAGCAAGACTGAGTGGCTATGGATAGGGGGTCCTGCGTTAATCCGGGAGCTTCCATCGTTGGTTCTGGATGGGGCTATTTTGCCCCAGACAGACCCGGTGTGCAACTTGGGGGTCCTCCTGGATTCATGGCTACTGCTAGAAGAACAGGTGGCGGCTGTGACCAGGAGGGCTTTCGCCCAACTTCGGGTGATTCGCCAGTTGCGCCCACTCCTGGACCGGGACTCCTTGCTCATGGTCACCCATGCTCTGGTTACCTCCAGACTAGACTATTGCAATGCGCTCTACATGGGGCTGCCCTTGACGACCATTCAGAGGCTACAGCTGGTCCAAAATGCGGCTGCCCGGATGGTGATGGGGTGTGGCCGTTATGCTCATGCTTCGCCACTGCTCCGGGAGCTGCACTGGTTGCCAGTATGTCTCCAGGTGCAATTCAAGGTGCTGGTTTTGACCTTTAAAGCCCTATATGGTAGTGGGCCAGGTTACCTAAGAGACCGCATCACCCTGAGGACGTCTGTCCGTCCAACCAGAGCGGACCGGAGGGGCTCTCTAATTGTTCCATCAGCCAGAGGGGCTCGCCTCTCTGGCACAAGGAGGAGAGCCTTCTCCGTGTCTGCACCGGCCCTCTGGAACCTCCTGCCAACAGAATTACGTCTTCGGACGGAGTTGCTGCCTTTCAGAAGGGATCTTAAAACCTGGCTGGCAGGTCAAGTGTGGGGTGCGGGTGGAAGGGTAACCACCATGGGGTGGTTGGTGTAGAGGAACTCTTCCCCATGGTGCCTTTTCGATCCTGCAGCCCTTGCTTTTTAGGGGGTGGGTAGTCTTAACTTTTTTACTGTTTTAACTGTTTTTAGGATTATTGTTGTATTTGTGAATATTGTCTGTAAACTCCTTGGGTTGCCCTGGGGTTACTTTTTATGTTGTTAGCCGCCCAGAGTCGGCCTTGTGTTGAGTGGGCGGGATATAAATTGAATAAATAAATAAATAAAATAAATAAATAATGTATATTGAGTGTTGCCATTGTTTTGTTTTTCAGATTTGTAGGCATATTCTTGTTAGGATTCAGTCTCTGTGGCTTGAAATAAATCTATCAGTATTCCATATACCTCTAGTAATTTATTTTCCCTTGATTACTTTCAGAGCAGTTTTCACTTCATTTTCTAGAACTACAGGTTCTTCATGTACTTTCTCTTTAATTTCTCCTGGTCAGATAGTGCATTTACTTGTTGGTCAGTCATTCAGCATTCCTAATCTAATCTTAAATTCCCCTTTGATTTCTTGGACTTTCTGATAGAGATCTCTTCTTTTTTCTTTCTGTTTTCTATTTCTTTGCATTGGTTGCTATAGTAGTTCTCTTTGTCTCTATATGGCATTTACTGAAAATCTGCATTCAGGGTCTATCATCTTTTACTTTTGCTCCTTGCCTATCCTTCACAGCTTTCAATGTTTTCACTGACACCCATCTTGGATTTTCTTTTGACTACAGTAATTGTCTTTTTGCATTCTTCTCTAAGAATATCTCTGATTTCAATCCACAGTTCTGGCTCATGCTCACTTGAGTTTAGTAATGAAAATGGTTCCTTATGTGAATATTACATTCATCGGGAATGTATTTTAAGTTACATTTTGGCACTTGGATTCTTTTGGTGTTCTTTTTTTCAGGTTTACTCTAATGTTGGATATTAACAGATTTGCTCCTGGTCTTTGCAGGGAGAATACAGCTTTTCCATCTCCTGCTTACAATTATGTCATCTGTTTGATTTTTAGATTGACCATTAGGAGATGTTTACATGCGCAACCATCTTTTTAGTTGCTTGGAGTAACAATAAATTGTTGGTCTCACAGAACTCTATGAGTCATTCTCCTATTCCATTTGTGTCCCCTAGGCTAAATTTTCCAATAATATTTTGTTCTCCCCTATTCCTTATTTTTGCATTCCAGTCAACTAATATTAAAAGTATGTCTTCCTTTGATGTGTAATCAATTTCCTTCTCAATGCGTGCATAAAAGCTTTCAATTTCCTCTTCTTCAGCATCAGAAGTTGGAGCATAGACTTGGAAGATGGTTATGTTGATAGGTTTTCCACAGATTTTGATTTATATTATTTGGTCAGACCTTTGAACATAACCCCTAGCTGTCTGTGCAACATCTTGCTTGAGTATTACAGCCACTCCATTTCTTCTGAATATGTTACTTTAGAATACAGTGGAACCTCATACAACAATAACCCTGAATAGCAATGAAATCACGTAACAATTAGGTTTTGTGTGTGTGTGTGTGTGTGTGGGGGGGGAATGGTGTCCCACATAACAATTTTTGTTATGGAAAAAATTGTACAACAATTTTTCAATGGGAAAAACCACTTAGCAAAAAATAAAATAAAATATTGTTATACGATGCATCCCATAGGGAAAATCGCTATAAGAGGCAATTGTTTCATACAACAATGAGCCCCATGGAACGGATTAAAATCATTGTACGAGGTACCACTGTACTTTGTAACTGCCAGACTGAAAATATCACATTCCAGGACATTTTAGTTAACTGACATCAGGCACTGTGATGTTTATTTTTCTTTTTTTAACTTTACAATTAATTTTGATTCATATTTCTCACATTCCATATTTCAAATGTCTGTGTTGTGCAGAATTATACAGTACTTTTCTTTTACTTGTGTGCATGTCAGCCAATAGACGTCCTCTTGGCTTCAATTTAGTTGCTTCATTAGTGGCAGAGCTATTTGTGCTTGTCCTTTGCTTTTCCCTAGTAGCTGATTGAGTGCATTATGACCTGGGCTGGGATCTCACCTTCCTGCATTTCACATTAAGGAGAGTTCAGCAGGGGTTTACCCTTGCCACCTACTGCAAATAGTAACAGGGTATTTAGTACAATCTAGTTTATCTATCACTTGAGCAAAGATTGTGTGTGTGTGTCCCTCTCAGTCAGCTTCGAGGGCTGGATGGCCATTTTTTCCTGCTTGCATGATGGGGTTGGCCATTTTGTCCCAACAGCTTCAAATGGGTGTCCATTTTGCTTCTTGGATGCCTTTGGAGTGGTGGGCGCCACATGAAAGGGTGCTATAGACTGGATCCAGCCCATGGACCTTAGGTTGGGAACCCCTGATCTAGAAGCTAAGTAAGATACATTATAAGATATGGTTTCTAAATAGTCCTGCTTCCTGTCATTATGTATGATGTGGTCCAAGCATTAGATGTGTGTATGCATGCATGCATGCACGCACGCACGCACGCACTCATGCATGCAGGCACACACGCATGCACGCACACACATCTATTGCCTGTCCACATCATATATTTGTATTGTATATCTTATTTAGCTTTGAGTGAGATCCAGTACTCATTCCTGTATTGGTTTTGATCAGAGTGTGGACATTCAGCTTTGCAAAGCTCAATATGAAACAAAGGGCGGGAGGCAGAGTGTTTGACCTGAGTTCATGTGCTTTTAATACTTCTAAAGTAGCTGGATATGGCTTGTACTATTTGTCTTGTGTTACATTCCAGCTACAGTCCATCTGCAGTCCATGCTAAAGTCTGTGAAACAAAATAGGACCAAACATGCATAACACTGAAGAGCTAGTGCTCTCCTCAATCTCTCTCTGTGAGTGAATGAGTGAAGGGACTGCTTTTATCCTCCTGCAATATACTGCTTTTTAGGCTTTGTTTCACTCAGAAGTCTGGCTTCTCATTATATGAGGTAATATAAATCTGTAGTATTATTTCCCTCAAAGGAAACTGTCCCCTAAAAGAATCTGAAGGCATTTCCTACTACTGTAGGAATTTGAGAAGAGAACTTGCACAATAAATTAGATCGTAACCTGGACACGGTGGTTAGCAATGTGAGTACCTGCACGAACACAGATTCTCCTGGATCAAAGCAAAGTACTTGAACATGGCTCTCTGTGGAAGATGCAGTTTTTGCAAAAAATAGACTGTAGCAAATTTTCCTCCCAAGCTTTTCTCTGTTTTTCCTTGGCTCAGATTTAATGCCAACAGGAAGAAATAAATACGTCAATTGGCATAAAGTTTATGTAAACCTGAGCTGTAAGCATTCAATTTACCTCTGTTCCCAAGCTCATGAGGTGATGCTCACTTGAGAAATCACTCAGCTTGAGAATGAAGAGGGGGGGAAAAGACCCCATGAAATGACTATTGCAAGTAATAGTGCTAGCCCTAGAGATATAGATAAAAATTGCAAGGATGGCTGCCCCCTGAAACTTCAGGCTTGCCAAATTTCACAGGAATAAATACAGAGCAGTCTTGCCTGCTTGGGTTTCTTCAAGAGTAGACTCTTATCTCCTTATCTTCTGGGTGCATTGTTTCACAATGTTTTAATATATACTTATGTAACAAACAACAATAGTGATATAACACAATTGGATGCTACATCTTAAATACTTCAAGTTCTTTTCACCAACACCAGAGCAGGAGTTGTTTGAATAATTCAAGAATAATTCAAACCTCTCTTTGAAACCAAATGAGATATATGAAACCAAAGTCCAAGATATATTTATGGACTAAAGTAGGACATACACAACATAGAGGAATTGGCTTTACATATTCAGTCTCTAAAACCCCAAAATAAAATACAAATGTAAACACATAAGAGCACTATGTGGATTCATCCTCCCCGTGTCCCTGCTGCAGAAATATATTCAAATTCTGCTGCCTGAACCAAGGTAGTAAGAGCCTTGTCCTCCTCTGTGGAAACAGCATCTCCTACCTCTCCTGCTCTTTCTAATTCAAATCTTGAATCACAGCCTCTTCCTAGGATTTCACTATCCATTGGACTGAACCAAACAGTCCATAGGGGATGCAGTTGCAATATTGGAGAGTTGCTGCCAATCAGAGTTGACAGTATGACCTAGATGGTCCAAAGATTGGGCTCAGTATAAAGCAACTATTCTTGTTACAGTGGACAGCACTATACATTGTACACACTCTGCTTCAAGGAGCCCATTTGCCTTTTGGAGGTGCTCTTAGATATACCTCTCAAGCTGTACCTGGGTTGTAACTGTAGCAAAAGACATATTTCAGCCTTCTAGGTTGGTATACCAGCTGTGTGCCCTTTTGGTTGGAGAAAGCCATGGTCTGGTAGTATCTAAATTTGATTTAATACATTATGCATAGCACAACCTTTAAAAGATTAGAACGGTGTGGCTGTAGTGCTCCTTCAGAGGCAGGGGAAAATATGAGTATCGGGTACAGACATCATGGAATCATGGAGCTAGTTGAACTGACAAGTGGCACTAATGAATTGTTAGCTCTGGCACTGAGCTTTGTCAGGCTTGTTTGGAAAGGAAGCAGTGATGTTCCATTGCTAACCATGTGTGGTATGCAAAAATGACAATGTTATGCAATAAGCTTGGTGAGGTGGGTTCAATTTGTAATTCAGGAGCTTTATGGCTTAAGTAGCCTCTGCCTGCAGTGATGTGGGTCCGCTGACAAAGAACACAACATTTGAACACAAAGGAAAGACTGGAAAAGAGTGATTACAGTCTAAACAATGAGGTTGCCTATAATTGGTTCAGTGATGCAGATTTCATAGGACTATATACTCAAGCACTTGCCATCTTTGTATTGCATAAGGGATGTGTTCTGCTAATTGAGGATTCCGCGTGCCCGGTTGGGCATCGGTGGCCTCTGGCAGAGGTTAAACCAGTGAGCAGACTCCTGGCCTCTGGCCCTTGTCAGGGCGTAAGGGGGGTGGATAAATGATAGGGCTTGATTCACCCAATTCCTTTGACCTGACCAACGGATCTGCTGAAAGAGCGAATATCTAACCCGGTTACCCATTAGAGTAAATCACTCATCTCCAGGTCTCAGTGTAATCTCCGGTGCAAATAGAAGCCATATTTACCCTAGCCTAAGCCTCAGACAATGGTCCATGTTTGCCCCAGTTAATTGACTTCCCCGAAGAGATTCCCAATTAACTTGAGTGCTCAGGTGATGTCATTCCTGTCAGCTGACAGTCTTGCCAGCGTTGTGCTTTTCCTTCTATATATGTTGCAGCCTTTTCTCAATAAACTACTGGTCTTCGCTCCATCTTGCCTCGTGTCATTCCTTTGACCAGTCTCCTCCGGGACCTCAAGGGCCGCTTTACGGCCCCAATTCCTACATCTGGTGACCCCGAGGCGTGATCTACTCGAGAGTAAGTGACCCCCGAGCGGTCTACTCGTGAGTAAGCGATCAGCACAGCCAGGTTCTGTGCCAGAACCTTGTCCAATCATCCCGGAGGACAGAGCAGCAGCCCCAGTCGGAAAGCCATCCAATTGGGAAGACAGCTGCGCGGTGAGGCATTACAGAGAGGCATCCTACAGCTTGCTCCTGACTTTCGCGGCGGCTTGCGCCAAAGGGAAAAACGCGTTCCGCTCAGGGCTGCTGTGAGCCCCTGACAGCGCAGTGGCCACCGAGGGCCCGTGGCCGCAGTCCACGCTCCGAGCTCTACCCAGAAAGCGACGTCGCCAGAACCTGTTGCCTGCCAAAGACGCGTCGACTCGTCCCGAGGAGGAATCTTCTGAGGACCCAATCGCAGGTAATATGGGGACCTGTCCTCAGCGACAGCGTCCATCCGCTAGCCAAAGAACCCATGAGGAGGGGTTCATCATCCTGGCCAGGGTATTTAAGTTGCATTTTCACAGCAGGGAGCTAGCGAGACTTTTGGTGTACCTAGGGGAACACTGCCTGCTTTACCCAGAAGTAGGTACGTTAACCCTCGAGCTCTGGGATCAGATAGGAGACTGCATTCAGCAACCCCCGAAAGCTCCAGAGGGCATAATTCGCACATGGAGCAAATGTAGGAAGCGCTCAGTAGAGGATGACCCAGTCCGGATAGAGACCCAGAAAACCCCAGCGCAGTCAGAACCATCAGCCCCAAGAAGTCTCTATTCGTTATTTCAGCTTCAGCAGGGCAGTGTAGGGAGCATTCCCTCAGTGGCAGCTGCAGACGTCACTGAAGGAATTCATGGCATGAGAGGCCCTGGCGCTTCTCTGACAGTTAAAGGTTCCCTGCAAAGAAAGAACTCCATTCAGCGCATGGGTGAGGAAGATCCATTCACGGGGAAATTGCCAGTGGCACAATTAGCTAGCGCCCAACTGCTGTGCTCAGCCCATCTGAAGGCAGACACACGTTCAGGCAGGGATGCTCAGCGCCCACTGCTCACGGAAATCTGCACGGCCCCTGGCCATGCAGGGCTCCAGAGCAGACCCATTTCCACACTCAGGCGCAGAGCAGTGCCAAAACCCCAAGGCGCCTGCTTCCAGTGTGGAAAAAAGAGACACCTTAGAAGAGAATGCCAACCTAGACCAGGCAGATCTTCAAAAGATTGTCTTCATGCCAAATGGCCACCCTGGCACGCGTCTGGCCCAGGCTAGAAAGGAGGCAGCCATCGCCCTGGCCATGCCAGAAGAACCATCCCAGCAATAGTACCCCGAGTTCCCCCAAGGCACAGGCAGAACCTACTTGTCTCACCTTGGGAGTAGCCCAGAGAAACTTGTCCCCTAAGTAAAAGCACCCAGATGGCTGTAAATAGCCAGCTGTGTATAAATCATTTCCTCATGTGTAGTATAGAACGCTGCAGATCAGGGGAGGAATGTGCGAATGCGTAAATAGATGTGTGTATGCGTGGTGCACCACTGAATGTATGACTGCAAGAACTGTGTATGATTGCAAAAGCCTTGTCTCTATGACCACAGTATGACTGAAAAAGTGTTCCTTGTGTGTAACTGCGTGGTAATGTCACTGTGAAATATGTGTTAAAACGGTTTGCACTCTGTTCATGGGCAGGAGCTATTTAAACTTTGAGGAAGCATGATGAGCGAAACCCTTTGCCTTGCCTGCTTAGCAGTTTGGGCAGGAGAGGGGGGGGGGGAATCCTAACCTACAATAGGCCTTCTTCCCTTGAGACTTTTTCTTTGTCAAAGGATTAAGCCTCTCTTGGAAACCGGTTTTGCAATCAGGAAAACAGATTTTTCTTTTCAGAAGCGCGATCTGAAAACAAAAAATCACTTCTATGAGTTTTCCTCACTGTATCATAAGCTATGGGGCCCCTCCCTACGTCTGCGTTCCTCAAACCCCATCTCTGGGTTTTAAGGTTTCTTTGAATGTCTCTTAGCGTCTTGGAATCTCACTAGGAGTGAGAGAATTGCATTGTCTTTATGTGTGTACCGTGTTATCATCTTGTAACCTCGGTTCTCAACCTTTTAAGTCAGGGGCCAAATTCCGGGGCCTCAGGCAGCTCTGGGGGTCCGGACAGTCATCCTGCCCTTCCTTCACCACACAGCCCTTCTTGGCTTGGCGGGGGGAGTGGCGGAGCAACATGGGCCACATCTGGCCCACTCGCCCACATCTGGCCGCAGGTTGAGAACCGTTCTAACTCTCCTTCATTCTCTGGTATTTTGACTGTAATCAGTAACTCACTCATTGTACCCCTTTCACAGGAAAAAGCACGCAAACATTTTTGCGCTCTGTATCTTCAGAAAATGCTTACCTTTTTACAGGAACAAAATTCCTCTCCAGGCCTTAATTGTAACCAATTCATTTCTTCCTACAGCCTTAACTTGCTTCCTTTCACAGGCTCCAAAGTTAATTACTGATAGGGATTTTCTTGACAGGAGGATCCCAGCCAGTTGCCTTGGTTACCTGGCCTAATCTGATCCCGTTATGATAAGAGTTGTTGCATTCTCATTGTGCTAACTTCTGACTTGTCTTTCCTCCTTTTCTCCTTTCGCCAGTGGAACTCCCTGCTGGAAATGCTTAACCTGTGTGTCTTTTCATTTCTTGTGTATTATTTCCTTACAGCTGGCACGTCATAGTTGGTTTGTCTTTAATAAGTCTTAGTAGGTCATTTTAAGTATGGCACCTGGCCCACAGCACCCTCTCTAGTGTGCAGAGACATTTTGCAAACTCCAGAGCACAGAGGAAGGATTAGCCCCTGAGCTCCTGAGAATGTGCAGAGTGCCACTCATTAGCCAGGACTGCCTAGGACCATTTTAAGAGTGCAGTCAGGTCACACCCTTCAATCAGATACAGGCATTTTTAGGCCACCCCTTCCCTTTTTGCTGCTAGTCTAAGCACAGGCAAAAGGCTAAGCCACCATCTGGCACTCTTCTAAAAGTGTGCACGCACACCGTGGGCGGATGTGCGCAGGGGGGCCTCCATGAGAAATTTACCCAAGGGAAGCCTGGCGCTTCATGTGCCAAGGTTTGCCATAAGACCCCAGACTCGTCTCACTTCTAGCAGACAGTCACCTTGTGTGAATTCATGTCACTGGTTCCTCTTCAGGGGGCTAGGACAGCTTTCACTTATGGGGGTCGCACATATTAGGTTCTTACTTGGCAAGAGGACCAAGCTTGGCGCACGCTCCTGACTCTTCCGCAAGCGGGCAGAGCTGGCAGCCGTGCACCTCGCTTTGCGCACCTTTGCCAAAGAACGCTCCAACATAATTGCTGACAGCCAGTTTCCCAGGAATTTGCTTCACAGTCTACTGGGAGCACACATCACCCCCGTGATAGACAAAAATTTGCTAAGTTTGTTCCTCACAACTCCAATTCAGAGTCATGCACTCCAATTCAGAATGCCAAGGCGCTCGCCAGACAGTTCAATCTGCCACTTTCTCAAGCCCAAGGCATAGTTCGCTCTTGCCAGCGTCGTGCAGGGGCACCGGGGGGGCCCCCGTGGGGGGTCAACCCACAAGGGACAGAGGCCATTCAGGTGTGGCAAATGGACGTCACACATCCCCACATTTTGGCAGATGGCAGCACATGGACGTTTGCATTAAAACCTTCCCACAGTTTGTTTAGGTAACAGCACAGAAGGGAGTAACGGCTCCCCATGTGGAGCAGCATCTCCTTTCCCACGGCCAAGGGCGAACGTCGGCACACGACGTCCGTTGACGCCCCAGCTTATAGCTCCAGGCAGCTGGCCACCTTCAGGGCCACCTGGGATATTAAGCTCACTTTTGGCGTTCCTCACAATCCGCAGGAGCAAGCGATTGTGGAGGAACGGGCCTATCGGACCTTAAGTCCTACATTGACAAACAAACAGAAAGGGGGGGAAACCACGTCCCATAGTTGCACAGCAATTGCTATCCTATAAGTGCAAAAACCAACTAACTCTTTCAGAATTTTTATCTCCCAAACAAGTCTCTTCCCCATGCAGGTCCCAGAGGCCAGAATCAGACCCGGATGATTGCCAGGAGCAGCACCAGTCACTGTCCTGGGATGTCATCAGCTGTCCGTCTTCCTTTATGACTTACATCTCCAAAGACATTTCTATGAACATTTTTGCATACTCAGTGCTACTTCTGAGGACCATGCTTTTCCCCAAAACAAGACTTTTCCAAACTCAAGTTGCACATGAAGCCCCACCAAGAAGGGAAGCTTCACCTCCGGAAAAGCTGCTGAATGTCTTTTCTTGCTATTGTTATCTGTAGTTGCTATTATTTATACATGCCTTGTACAATGCTCCAGTTGGGAATTGCAAGGGACACTTGAATTTCTGTATATTGTGAATAACGGCCAGCTTCCACCAAAGGAAGCCAGACCGGCCCATGTTTTGCACCGGCCCATTGCTTGGAAAGTTTGAGCACCCGGTAGCTGGTACTCCCCAGTTAGTTTCACACCTCCCCATAGGTGCTAGAAAGACATTTGCACAATGCCAGAAGCTGCAGAGATAGCTTAGAATCTCCCCAGGTCACAGTAAGAGATCAATGACACATCTCATTATCTTGCCTTGCTACAGAAAGCAGTCTGAATTCAGACCCACAGCTCTGATAAACCAGGCTGTGGTCAGTATGTTCAGCGTGTCAGGCTTAGCCATAGGCAACGCTCAATTGGCTTGCGAATTAGCAAAAGCCATCAACCACACCTCCTCAGCAATAGCGCTGCTCGACCAGGAGCAGGCAGAGCTTCGCCATGCCATACTGGATAATCAAGCAGCTATAGATTATCCCCTGTGGTCACATCATTTGGGCTGCAAGTCTGTCCATGGCATGTGTTGCTTAAACCTCACAGACAATACCCACAAGATACAGAGCCAGCTCACGGACCTCCACACCTCAGTTAGGGACATCAAGGAGGATTATTCATGGGGGTGGCAGGACTCCCTGTGGTCGTGGTTCCCATGGGGATGGATTCAGACGACACTCAAAGTGATTGTGGGGGTGGTAATACTGGGCACAACAGTGGGTTGTTTCGTGCAATGTATTCCCTCACTACTATCGAGATGTCCCCCATGGAGGGAACCCCGAAGCGTCATTTCCGCTCATCAGCTGGCACCTCTCTAACGCAGATCCGCTGGTCAGGCTCTTAAATTAAACAGAAAGGGGAGATGAGGATTCCGCGTGCCCGGTTGGGCATCGGTGGCCTCTGGCAGAGGTTAAACCAGTGAGCAGACTCCTGGCCTCTGGCCCTTGTCAGGGCGTAAGGGGGGTGGATAAATGATAGGGCTTGATTCACCCAATTCCTTTGACCTGACCAACGGATCTGCTGAAAGAGCGAATATCTAACCCGGTTACCCATTAGAGTAAATCACTCATCTCCAGGTCTCAGTGTAATCTCCGGTGCAAATAGAAGCCATATTTACCCTAGCCTAAGCCTCAGACAATGGTCCATGTTTGCCCCAGTTAATTGACTTCCCCGAAGAGATTCCCAATTAACTTGAGTGCTCAGGTGATGTCATTCCTGTCAGCTGACAGTCTTGCCAGCGTTGTGCTTTTCCTTCTATATATGTTGCAGCCTTTTCTCAATAAACTACTGGTCTTCGCTCCATCTTGCCTCGTGTCATTCCTTTGACCAGTCTCCTCCGGGACCTCAAGGGCCGCTTTACGGCCCCAATTCCTACAGCTAATGTGCACAGAGTTGGCACAACACACTAATTATTCATATGAATGTGGTCCAACAAATGCCTAGAGCAAAAATCACATTGATTTTTTGGATTATTTACCTCTCACATTCTTGTAGGGACAAATATTAACCAAGGGCAGCAAGCTATGATTCATGTCATACATTTGAAAACATCAGTTAATGCAATTTGAATAGAAATAATGGCAATTATACACATTCAAGAGTCATTCCTAAGAACGTGGGCAAATAAATAACATAAGCAAGATATTTGGCCAGTTAGTCTGGCCAGGTTATCTGCTATAGTAACTCAACACCAATTGTCAGATGATGGTTAACTAACCTGATGATCCTAAAGACTAAGAGCCTTGGGTGCCGAAGTCCACAGGGAAGGGTGATGGTCTCCAAGTGGATTAAATCCTACTTGAATCCATCTTGTTGGAGGGCAGCAGCTTTAACAATACTCACCTGGTGCTAATGAGGACTTTGTGTTCCAAAAGGGCTCAGGACCAGAAAGTGACTCATGCAACTGGAACAGAGATATGGGTGTCATGCTGTGATGCAGAAGGCAAATGGAAGTTTACTGCATTACCTGTATATATTCCCAGGACAATCTTCATGGCAGATTGCCATGATGTTCATCAATATTCAGAATCGGATACGGTACAAGATGAAGCAGCAGCAGCAGGAGAATTTTATCTATTACCTAATATTCACATATTACCTATGCAGACAGAGTCCATACCTTCTGCATGATGATAGAAACTGTGCTGCACAGAAAGCATAAATGAGTTATTGTGTATATTGCTTGGTCACAATGCATATGTTCAGAGATGGGAAATGATGCCAGAATAATCACCAGGTCATCATGACAAACTCAGAACACTACATTTTTTACATACTGAATGATGAATGCGTGTAAGCCAAAGTTGAAACTGAATGCAAAGATGGGGCCTATGGGTTATTTTAGGCTACCACTCATGGAAATTCACAGGTGACATAGATGGGAAACTCAGATTTAATGCATATTCATTCTCCAATGTGTAAAATATATAGGCCAGAGTCCTTTTGGAGAATGAAAAAACATGGGCAGCAACATTGATGCAGATAACGACTAGTGTGCCTGTTGCAGGACTGGTCCTATAGCCAATTTGAGCAACCAATATGCAGAAGGGGGTGGGGATGGGGAACACTTGCTTAATTGCCATAATTCAAATTTTTCTCAACTAGATTCTGGCCACAGTGCTCAGACTTCAGTGTGATCACCTGGTCAAGAGCCCCAATCCTGAAACAAGAGCTGCAAGTCTGAGGCAGAGCAAGGTAGGGTTATTTGAGGTTTTTTGTTTGGAAGAAGAAACGGTGGGAAGGATGAAATCTTCAAACTGGAATTAGTTGGAACCTTGATACATACTGGTTTGGATCATCTTATGTCCTCTGTTGGATTATTTATTTACTTTTACTTATCTTCTGGCATATTTTGAAATCTCACAAAGCTGTCCTAAATCTCTCTGCATACCTGGAGCCTGGACTGTCAGGAAGCCTATTTTTGTGTAAACAGGGTATCAGGGACGTAGGGGGAGGAAAATGCCTCACAGGGGCTTCATTGGGCACCCAGAACCTCTTGGGAGCACCCGGCAGGGCGGACCAGAGATCCTGCGACCTGCTGCCTCTATGAGCATACTTCCCCATAGCCCGATTCACTGGGGAACAGGGTAAGAGAAGCCTTCTGCGTATGGCAGGTAATTATATTCCGTGGCTGAAGCTAAGCTTCCAAATACTGCTTACTCTTCCCTTCCCTTAGACAGAGCAATCCCCTCTCACCTCTTCCTTCTGGCTGGGCGACGAGGACCGTTGAAGTTTCTTCTAATTGCTTTGCTTGGTTTCCAAGCTGCTTCCTCACATAAAAGGCAGGCACTCAAACTATAGGCTTTTTGTAGTTTTATTGTTGGAAACACAGTTACAGATCTTACTTACATAAAAACATAAAACAAAGAAATAAACATAAAAGAAAACAAAATCTTACTAGCTTGTCCTAGCAGGTTCAATCTTATAGGTTTGGGACTATGTAGTCCCACATTGCTTCTTATCCCCAGAGACATCTTGCCTATGAAGTGGCTGAGAGCCAGGGCCTTTGCCCTTGCTCTGGAGTGTGCTTGCTTCGCTGCTCAAACTGGGCTCTTTTTATAATAAAAAGAGAGCTTAGGAATGTTATGACTTCATGGGGGCTGCACCTGTGTTCTCATGAGAAATGAGACAAGTGTACGTGCAGTGTGACATTAAGCCCCCACCTGTACATTCCTGAAATGAGTCAGTCTGCAGGTGTCAGGAGGTAATTAGTTTGATTGACAGGAGTGGAGACGTTTCTCCCTGGCATCAAAATGTCCCGTCAAGGGATTGCAGGTGTTTGGAATAAATCCAAGACTGGTAAACACATTCTTTATCTTATTTTTGGCATCAGCATGTCCGGGGAGTGTGTGACAGAATTCTGAACTAACACCTGGTAATTCTAACATCTGCTAATTGGCATTACATCACAGGAGAATAAATGTCTTCCTTTTTAATTTGCCCATCACACAGGGTGCTGCACTAGCTTAACGTTGCATCCACCTCATATTGTATTGAAGGGTTATCATTTCAAGGTCTGCTAATGTTTCACATGGTTTAGAAATGTTTGTCTTCCATGGTTTCTCTGAATGATTTTTAACACAAACCTTGTTCTTTCATCCGAATTTTTTTCAGCGAGACACCATTCCTACATGTTATGCTTCTCTCATCTTTGCCTTGTGAGCTTGGGAAACTGGGACTTGTAGTTCAAGACATTTGGAGGATCCTAGACTAGGTAGGATGATGATTTTTTTTCTATTTTATTTTCTAGCACTTCATTGACATTTGAAGCTGTACACAGGACAAGTTGCGCAGCTGGCTCAAGGCATTTGTTGCCTGAGGTAAAGAACAAGATTGTGTTTCCACCCATTTCATGGACAACAAAAAAAAATATCAGGTGGGCTGGTGTTGTATATTAAGGCACATTTGCAAGTAGCGCAGACAGTGCCTTGCAAGAGGAAAATGGTGGTTTCCCGCCATCCAAATTAGGTACCTAAAGAGGTACAAAAAAACCCTGCACAGGGCGCGCTCATTATGCTAATCCAAGCCCTGTCATTGGTTACAGTTTTGGATCCTGTTCTCCATTGGTTAAATACATATACTCTGTTATGATTGGTTAGTCAGGGTTATCCAGCAGGTCGCTACTTTGTATCAAGGAACCACTGCCGAGGAGACACTATATAAGCCCCATGAGTAAACAATGGTGGGGCTGGACCAGACTACACTTCCAGCTATGTGCTAAGCCTGGGTCTCCTCCATTATGCTACGCTTCTATGGTAACAAGTATTTTTCCTCGCTATGGCAAGAGTCCGGAGGGACTGATTCCTTTGGGATTGTATAGCCATCTCTGTGTCTGGAGCACCTTGTAAGCTCATCTCTAAAAGACTGTAGAATAAAGACTTGTTGCTGTTTTGTTCATTGTTGTCTGGACTGGTGCTTATAAGGGCCGGACATGACAGCTGGCCATTGACTCTTGTTTTTTCTCCATTTGCCTCCTGCACCTGACTTAACATTCACAGGCAAATTTAGGGAGGGGCTGGAAAATCTTTGGCCACACAACTCTCCTCCAGACTTCCCCCAGGACCTGCGACCTTATGTGACCACATCTCTTTCTCTAACGAAAGTGCCGACTGTCAGAGACTGGTCCACTGAAGCAAATGGCACATTATCTCATTTCAGTCTCAACGGACCCCTAGTGAGTCCTTTCTGGCCTGCCTTTCATGCCATTTGTGTTCCTTCTGCTGAACTCCCAGCATCATTTCACTCCATGGAAGGCGAAGGAGCTAAAGTGAGGACAGAGAAACACAAAGAAATGCAAGAATGAGCATGACTGAATAACTTTCCAACTCGGAAACCAAAGAGCTTCAGAAGCATTTCTAACTTGGAAGAAAATGTATTCTATTTCTTACTTGTAGAATTGATAAATCAGGTGGTGGCTAGGCAGCATTTAAATGGCTGTGTATGTGCATGTGTGCATGAGTGTGTGTGTAAATTCCCACTTATGCCACCAGCTCTGACTATCACTCCTGGCTCCATTCATTATTGGCTGCAAAAGAATATCAGCCCACAAAAGCCTTATTCTGTGAGGTCCTCAAAACAAAGCATTGGTGGGAGGGGTGGCTATGGGGGTTATCTATGTCAGGAAGATTCCTCAGAGGGAGGCATTTCAGAACATGCAAGAGGTAGAGGAAAGAAGGAAGGAGCAATTGCAGCTGTAAGAAATGAAGGATGGTGAAGTAGCAAGGTGGTGGACTGGGTTTTCTAGCCACAATGGCAAGACATATTGTGCCACCCCTGTCTTCAGGAGCAGGTATGCCACATGGATGACTCTGAATAAGCTGAGGGTCAGAGTGTCTAAATGTATGACCAACATGCTCAAAAGGGGGCTGCTGGTGGACAACAACACACTGCGTGAATGTGGAGCAATGCAGAATCCGGCTCATTTGCTGGTCTGCCAATTACTATTGGGCGCATGTACCAATGAGGATTTAAGTTTGGCCAATCACAAAGCCAAGAAGGTGGCTTTGTTTTGGTAGTTTAAAGTTTGACCTGGACATCAAAGCAGCAGCAGCAGCAGCAGCAGCAGCAGCAAGTAATCATATATTATGTAATCAACCTTTTGGCAATTAATTGGTGTACAAACATCTGTGAATCTGATCGGCCATGTAAAGCCCATGCCTAAGGTAGCAGAACTTTGTGTAGACAAAACAAACAATAATGAAATAATAGGGTGTCCTTTCACTTCCACTGTTTCAGGTGATATTGAGCATGTAGCTGTTATGGTCTGTGTGCTAAAAGTTTTGGCTGGACAGATTTATCATGTTTGTTATCATCAAATAGAAAGCGTGATAAAAACTTGTGAACTGTCAGCCCCAGTACCATGTGAAAGGCTGCTTCCTGTAGTTCACTTGTGTTATGACTTCAGCTCTAATACTGAAAGTAGAAAAAACAGTGTGTGTAAGTTTAGTGTATGAGAGTCAAGACACAAAGCACAGCCAACGGCTGGGTTAACTCAGGTTTATTGCATGGTGGACAGAGGGAACATGAGGTAATGGCGGACGAACAGCTCTATATATAAGGCAGTAACGTATTTGAATGTGGCTCCACGGTAGCCCGTTGGCTATTGGTCCGCGTGACGTCATGGCTGGTCACGCCCTTCTTGTCCAGGTGTAGGTAGCGGCGGGAAACTTCCCGCGCTGCGGTCTTTGATGGGTTTGAACCAAGAGAGCTTGGACGCTCGCTGCTGCCAGCTGGTGGTCATCAGCTCGCGTCCTATTACAGGGTTTATGTGATACAGCTGAAGGTTACATTGTTACTCATTGGCAAGGTTACATTGGTTCAGATACATTGATATCACATGTAGAAGGATACACTATTAGGACACAACACTCCTCCCCCCTAGGATGAGACGAAGTCTCTCAGCCAAGATGGCTTATTTCGAACACGCTGGGGTCTCGGCGCGGGCTGCCCTGCCCCGGCTTCGCTCCCTCCTCCTTGCTCCCTGGCTTCCTGCCCTGCAATCGGAGAGGATGACTTGTTAGTGGTTTGCCGCGGCTCTGCGGCTTTGTTGGGAGGTGTGTGCTTTGTTTGGGGAGACCCGGGGGCACTGGGGGCTAACGAAAAACCCCTCTTCTCGCTTGGACGGGTGGGGGAACACTCCGAAAAACCCCCCCGGCTCGCAAAATCAAAATCAAAATCGGATTCGGGGGAAGCGGCAGCGGCGGCCGCACACTCCTTTTCCCTCCCCCCGGGCTCGGATAGAACTGGGGTATCAAAAGGATATGAGTCGGGCTCGCTGCTTTCCCCCCTGTCTCCCCCTTGGGCTAAACGGGTGGGGGAGAACCCTATCGCTGAATCCTGTCGCTGTGCTCCACTGGTCGGTCCCTCGCTCACTCGGTGCCTCAGTTGATCAGCGTGCCTCCTCCAGAGGAGGCCGGAGCTAGTTTCCACCCGATAGGACACTGGCCCCGTCTGTTCTATTATCGTCCCTGGCACCCAGGCTGGGCCTGCGTTGGCATAGTTCCTGCAATGTACAGGATCGCCTATACCGAAACCTTTCGAGACCGCTAACTCTATGTTCTTCCCTTTGTCCTCGACCCTCGACGGGTCTAGCCTGGACAAAAGTGTGGTCAGTTTCCTCCGCATCAGCAGCTCGGCCGGCGAATAACCAGACGCTAAGGGGGTCACTCTGTACGCTAATAGGAATTGACAAACCTGGTGATGTAGATCTCCCGAGCCCATGCGCCGCAACGCATCCTTTGTGGTGCGCACTAACCGTTCCACTTGGCCATTCGTGGCCGGGTGAAACGGCGCGGATGTGACATGCCGAATTGCATTTGCCTCCATGAATGCCGCGAACTCAGCGGACGTGAAACAACTGGCGTTGTCGCTGACCAAAGTGTCGGGTAAACCGAACGTGGAAAAGACCCTCCTTAGCTGGCGAATGGTAGTGGCGGAGGATGTGCTCTTTACCGGAATGACCTCCAGCCACTTAGAGTATGCATCCACCACCAGGAGAAACATGGTTCCCCGGAATGGGCCAGCAAAATCTACGTGCACCCTGGACCACGGTCCCCTCGCTGCGTCCCATTCCCTATGTGGTAGGCGGGCCACCTCCGGTCGAGAACATTGACATGCTTCACAAGTGCCAACCATCTGCTCTATGTCGGCGTCCAGCTGGGGCCACCAGAAGTAACTCCGGGCCAACGCCTTGGAACGGACGATCCCCGGGTGGCTGACGTGCAACAGCTTTAGCACCTTCGGCCACAGGGACGTAGGAACCACCACCCGTTGGCCCCACAACAGGCACCCCCTCTCTAAAGACAACTCCACTCGCTTTCGGAAGAATGGGTCGAATTCCGTGCCTGGGGATGACGCCGGCCACCCCTTCTGCACCCACGAGCATACCTTCTCTAGTGTTCTATCCCATCCTCGTCGCCAATTTAGTGTATGAGAGTCAAGACACAAAGCACAGCCAACGGCTGGGTTAACTCAGGTTTATTGCATGGTGGACAGAGGGAACATGAGGTAATGGCGGACGAACAGCTCTATATATAAGGCAGTAACGTATTTGAATGTGGCTCCACGGTAGCCCGTTGGCTACTGGTCCGCGTGACGTCATGGCTGGTCACGCCCTTCTTGTCCAGGTGTAGGTAGCGGCGGGAAACTTCCCGCGCTGCGGTCTTTGATGGGTTTGAACCAAGAGAGCTTGGACGCTCGCTGCTGCCAGCTGGTGGTCATCAGCTCGCGTCCTATTACAGGGTTTATGTGATACAGCTGAAGGTTACATTGTTACTCATTGGCAAGGTTACATTGGTTCAGATACATTGATATCACATGTAGAAGGATACACTATTAGGACACAACAGTAAGTAGGGTAGGAATGGAATGCAAAATACTGTATGGTGGAAAGAGATTGTGGCAAGGAACACTAGATGTTATTGTTAGCTTCCCTATGCATTTAAATTGGGGTTGTTTTGGCTTTGAGGGAATTGTTAAACATTCTCCTCCACACATATTCTGGGCAGAATATACGTTTAACCTGAGTGTCTAGAAATCCTATATCTGTGATGGTGAACCTTGGCACTCCAGATGTTCTTGGACTTTCACCCAGAGGATTACTGGTCTATGGAACTCCCTGCCAGAAGAAGTGGTGACAGCTGTCAGTCTTGACAGCTTTAAGAAAGGATTAGACAAGTTCATGGAGGACAAGGGTTGTTGTTGTTCAGTCGCACAGTCGACTCCGACCCTTTGCGACCCCATGGACCATTTTCCTCCAGGCGCCTCTGTCCTCCACCATCCCCCTCAGCCCTCCCAGCTCTGTGCCCATTGTGTCTACAATGCCATCTAGCCATCTCATCCTTGGCCTCCCCCTTCTTCTTTTGCCCTCCACCTTTCCCAACATCAATGCCTTCTCAAGTGAATCCTCCCTTCTCATTTGATGTCCAAAGTACTTTAGCTTCATCTTTACTATTTGACCTTCCAATGAGCAGTCAGGGTTAATTTCTTCTAAGATTGACCTATTTGTTCTCCTCGCTGTCCAGGGGACTCTCAAAACCCTCCTCCAACACCACATCTCAAAGGCATCTATTCTTCTACGCTCAGCCTTCCTAATTGTCCAGCTCTCACATCCATACATTACTACTGGGAAAACCATTGCTTTGACTATTCTAATTTTTGTTTTCAAGGTGATGTCTCTGCTTTTCACTATGTTCCCCAGGTTTCTCATCGCTTGTCTCCCAAGAATCAGTCGCCTTTTTATTTCATGGCTACAATCCCCATCTGCAGTGATCTTTGATCCTAAGAAAGTAAAATCTGTCACTGCTTCTACTTCTTCCCCGTCTATTTTCCAGGAACTGAGGGGGCCTGTTGCCACTATCTTGGTTTTCTTGATGTTGAGTCTCAAGCCAGCTTTTGCACTCTCCTCCTTCAGCCCAATCAAGAGGTTCTTTAGGTCTTCCTCACTTTCTGCCATTAGGGTGGTATCGTCTGCATATCTCAGATTGTTGATGTTTCTCCAAGCGATTTTAATCCCATATTGTGATTCCTCCATCCCTGCACTGCGCATTATGTGCTCTGTGTATAGGTTGAATAAGCATGGTGACAAAATGCAGCCTTGTCTTACTCCTTTTCCTATTCCAAACCATTCTGTCATTCTGTGTTCTGTCCTAACTGTTGCTTCTTGGTTCATGTACAGATTTCTCAGGAGGCATATGAGGTGCTCTGGAATTCCCATCTCTTTAATTACTTGCCACATCTTGTTGTGGTCCACACAGTCAAATGCCTTGGTGTAGTCAATAAAACAAAAGTAAACTTGTTTCTGGTATTCCTTTGTTTTCTCCATGATGCAGCGTATGTTTGCAATGTGGTCTCTAGTCCCCCTGCCTCTTCTGAAACCAGCCTGCACCTCTGGTAATTCTCTCTCCACATGTTGCTGAAGTCTATCCTGTATTATCTTGAGCATCACTTTGCTGGCATGTGGGATGAGCGCGATTGTTCGATAATTTGAACATTCTTTGGCATTGCCCTTTTTTGGGATTGGGACGTATACTGATCTTTTCCAATCCTGTGGCCACTGTTTTGTTTTCCAAATCTGCTGGCATAATGAATGCAGTAATTTGATGCCGACATCTTTTAGCGCTTTGAAAAATTCAACTGGGATACCATCATCTCCACTAGCTTTGTTGTTTGCAGTGCTCTTTAGGGCCTTTATGACTTCGCTCTCCAGGATGTCTGGCTCAAGTTCTACTTCTTCATCATTGTGATTGTCAGGAGTGTTGAGGTCCTTTTTGTAAAGTTCCTCTGTGTACTCTTTCCATCTTTTCTTAATTTCTTCTGCATCAGCTAGCTCCTTTCCGTCTTTGTCCCTTATCATGGTCATTTTTGCTTTAAATGTTCCCTTGATTTCGCCGATTTTTTTGAAAAGATCTCTGGTTCTGCCTCTTTTGCTGTTTTCCTCCATTTCTCTGCACTGTTCTTTTAGGTAGTTTTCCTTATCTCTCCTTGCTTTTCTTTGAAATTCTGTGTTCAAATGATTGTAGTTTTTCCTTTCTCCTTTGACTTTGGCGTTCCTTCTTTCCTCTACTATTTTAAGAGCCTCATCAGACAACCACTTTGCTTTCTTACTCTTCTTTTCTTTTGGTATGGTTTTCTTTGCTGCTTCCTGCATGATGTCCCTCATCTCCGTCCATAATTCTTCTGGTACTCTGTCTACCGAGTCTAAGCCATTAAATCTGTTCATCACCTCCACCGTGTATTCTTTAGGGATGCTGTCTAGGTGATATCTTTCTGGTCTCCGTGTTTTCCCTATTTTCTTTAGTCTAAGCCTGAATTTTGCGATCAGTAGATTGTGATCTGAGCCGCAGTCTGCTCCAGGTCTTGTTTTTGCTGACTGTATGGAGGTTCTCCATCTTTGGTTGCAGAGTATGTAGTCAATCTGGTTTCGGTGTTGGCCATCTGGTGAAGTCCATGTGTAAAGTCGCCTCTTGTGTTGCTGGAAGAGAGTGTTTGCTATGACCAGTGCGTTCTCTTGGCAGAACTCTATCAATCTTTGCCCTGCTTCATTCTGTACTCCAAGACCAAATTTGCCTGTTATTCCCTCCACTTTTTGATTTCCTACTTTGGCATTCCAGTCTCCTAATATAATTTGGACATCATTTCTTGGTGTCTGTTCTATGAGGTGTTGTAAGTCCTCATAGAACTGGTCCATTGTGGCTTCATCTGCACCAGTGGTTGGTGCGTATATTTGGATCACAGTGACATTGAAAGGTTTGCCTTGAATTCTGACTGACATCATTCTGTCATTTTTAAGGTTGTATCACATTACTGCTTTTCTCACTCTTTTATTGACAATTATGGCTACTCCATTTCTTCTAAGGTTTTCTTGCCCACAGTAGTAGATATGATGGTTTCCAGAGCTGAATTCCCCCATCCCTGTCCATTTGAGCTCACTGATGCCCAAGAAGTCAATGCTTATTCTTTCCATCTCATTTTTTACCACTTCCAGTTTACCTTGGTTCATTGATCTCACATTCCATGTCCCTATGCAGTATTGTTCCTTACAACATTGCATTTCCCCTCCCCTTTCCTGTCCCTCCCCTTCCTCCCCTCTGTGGTGTTAAGCATCCTGCATCACCTAGACTGCCCCTTTGTTTTGCCTTTTGTTTTGGTCAATAGGGTTCTCTTGGCAAGATTTGTGGCGTGGTTTGCCGGTGTCTACGCTATTTTTCTCTCCTCATGGATACTTAAGGACAACCTCCGGGTTGGAAAGATAGGCAGGATATCTCTCAATGCCATTTCCAGGGAATCCTAAACAGGTGAAGGCATCTCCTTGGGAATACCCTGAAGGAAATGGTGAGCCACTGTGTGAGACAGAATGCTGGACTGGATGGGCTGTAGCCTGTTCCAGCAAGGCTGTTCTTATGGACTTCAATTCCCAGAAGTCCAAGCCTACATGAATCTACATGAAGGGGTTTACTGCGATTCATCCGACCCATGCTGCCCTTGTCACTCCCGGACGCGGAAGTAAAACACGCCCGTATGTGAGGCTGCAGTGGCTCAATGGTTAAAAAGCTCGCCTTGTTAGCTGGAAGGCCGACAAGTCAGCAGTTTGAGACCCAGTACTACATGACGGATTGAGCGTCCATCTCTGTCCCAGTTCCTGCCAACCTAGCAGATCGAAAACAAGAAATTGCAAGTAGATAAATAGGGACCACTTTGCTGGGAAAAGATCTCGGGGACATGAAAGGAGCCTCATTCGGGCATCCCCTGAGTGGAGTTTCTTCAGCAAAAATCCTTTCAACCCAGAATAATTTCTCACATAAAATTATTATTATTACATAGTGAAAGGGCGGTGGGGTGGGATTCTCAGCAGGAACTAGTTTGTGACCTGAATGCTGATTTAGGATGCAGTGCAGACAGGGGCTCTGCAGCAACTTTTGCTTCAAAACTGTAATAAAAATATAATACTTAAAAGGCATGAATATTGTAACATGCGTTTCAACTTCTGTCAGGATTTTGCATGTCTCACTGCAAATATTTATGGAATGTCATGAATATTAAACACAAGAGCCATTGTGATACTGACTGTTCTTTAAAAAGACATCCACTCTTCATGCTTCTGATTCAGGCAACAAGGGAGAGGTTAAAAGCGATGAGGCTCCTGGCCTCTCAGAACATTGTGTTCATTTCCTAGCCTACAGCATCTGAGCTTCAAGGCAAGTTACCTGTGGAGGGAAAATGCTGACAAGCCTGAGAGGCCACCTGGCTGGGAGGGAGAGATTAAGCAGGCTAGACTAGTTGTGCTATTTCTTCCTTTCTAGCTTGTCCAATGCAGGCTGCAGGGTCTGCCTTTAATGAAAGGATTATGTGCACATTAACCCAAGCATGAGAATGACAGCTTGTTTTCTCCTCCTCTTGGTGATAGCAGCAGCTTCAGTCCAAGTAGATGCCTAAGGGCACTTAGAGTGTCAGACTGGGGAGGCCTCAGTGGCTGACCCTGGGCCAAAAATGTCACCCCTTAGTTTTAAAACTAGACTTATAGCTGAGCCACAACAGACCAGATTGCAAATGAGTAATCGCATCTTCCTCTTTGCTTCCTCTTTTACTCCTTCGGGTGTCAAGAAAGATAAAAGGTTCTTGCTCTGGCACTTCTAGTGGCCTCCTCAGGTGTTATTTGGTGTTCTACAAATGTTTTTTTTTAAAAATGTAATCTCTCCACCTTCCTTGGGGTCTGCCTCGTGGTCTTTGGCCTTCCACAGATGTTGTGTTTGGAATATTGTGCCTTTAAGTAATGTAACACTTGAATGAGTGAATGTAACAATCACCAGCTGTAACACTGTAACCTTCCGTATGAGGACGCGAGCTAGTGACCACTAGGGGCAATAGCGAGCGCCTAGCTCACATGGTTCCAATTCCACAAATACCTTCAGCTGCGGGAAGATTCCCGCCACTACCTCACCTGGACAAGAAGGGCGTGACGGAGAGTGATGTCACGCAGACAGTAGCCAATGGGCTACCGAGGAGCCACATTCAAATGTATAGCCACAGTATATATTGAGCTGTTCGTCCACCATTAACACATGTTTCCCCTGACCATCATGCAATAAAGATGCGTTAAGCCAGGCTTTCGGCTGTCTCCATTGTCTTGGTTCTCAAACACTAAATTGGCGACGAGGATGGGATGATGGATCCCCATGGAATCAAGACAACACAGGCCGGTTTCAACATCAACAAACCGGAGGAATGGGAACTGTTCGAGATGGATTTCCAAAGCGCACTGATGGTGTCCGACATCTCGGACGAGGGGAAGAAAAGGGCCATCCTCATCAGGATGCTTGGGTTCCCGGCCATGAAGGTTTTGGTGGACCTGGTGTCTCCAAGGAAGGTGGGCGAGGTTCCGGTCAAGCAGCTCCTGAAAGCGATGCAGGACCATTTCCAGCCCTCGGTCTCAATGTTTTTGCCTCGGGATGCATTCTGGAAGAGAGTCCAGGCGCCTGGTGAGTCCATGGCTCCCTTTGCAGCGGCCCTCCGTTTGGCCACCGGCCCATGCAATTGGGAGAACCTGGAAATCGCCCTCAGGGACCGCATGCTGTGTGGCCTGTGGGACGAGGAGGTCCAGCAAAAGCTGATGAACAAAGAGCCGCCCCCAACATTGCAAGAGGTTGTGAAGGAGGCGCAGGCGGCAGAAGCCACGAGGGCCGGGGTTAAGGGGTTCAGGACAAGGCCCCCACAACCCAACAAGGCAGCAGGCTCAGTCCAAGCGGCCAGGTGGGCACCACACTCCTCCATGGAGAGCAGCGAGGACAAGGACATCCGGAAGGTGCGGAAAGACGGCCGGCGTTGCGACGGCTGCGGGGTGGCCCATGACCGCAGTAAGTGTCCGTTCAGGAAGGTGGAGTGCCACAACTGCCGGCACCGAGGCCACATAGCCAAAGTTTGCAGACGACGGCGCAAAGACCGGAAAGGCTCGACAGACCTCTCACCGAAGAAGCAGGAGGGCGTCTGGCCCTCGAGGAAGCAGGACGGCGTGGGCCGCATCTCCGACGACAGCGACAACGACACGGCGGTCCACAGCGTGTCCTTAGGACACCCACGTTATTTTGTAGAGGTACTGGTGCAAGGGGTCCCCGTTAAGATGGAGATAGACTCGGGTTCCTCATATTCTATCATTTCCCAGAGAGAGTTCTTGAGGATTTCCCCCAACGTGCGTCCCAAGCTCAAAGCACTGAGGTCTACGCTGCGGGACGTACAGGGAAATAGCATTCCGGTGTTGGGGGTGGGAAAATTCAAGGTACAATACAAGCAACACACCTCGGACCTCCCTCTGGTTGTTCTCAGGGGGGGGGGACTGTTGCCTCCCCGGGACACAATGGTTTAAGCCCCTGGGTTTGTTCATTGGGGGGGGGGTGCACACTATTGGAACTGACCCAATACAGGAGGTGTGTAACGCGCATCCCGAGGTGTTCAAGAAGGGACTTGGAAAATTCAAGGGGCCCCCAGTTGCATTCGACCTGGACCCGGAGATCCGCCCAATAAGACTCAAACCGTGAAGGGTGCCTTTTGCACTTAAGGACAAAATAGAGGCGGAACTGGACAAATTGGTGGGCCAGGGCATTCTAGTTCCTGTAGATTCTGCGGAGTGGGAAACTCGGATTGTAATAGTGCTAAAGGCCAACGGGGAGGTTCGGATCTGCGCTGATTACAAATGTACCATTAATAAGGCGTTACGCCCAAATGCGTATCCGGTGCCGGTAGTCAGCCACCTGTTGGCCAGGTTACATGGGGGAAAGTGTTTTGCGAAGCTGGACCTGGCGCAGGCTTATCAGCAACTCTCAGTAACCCCAGCTGCAGCAGCTGCGCAGACGATAGTCACCCACAAAGGGGCGTTCCAGGTGACGCGCCTACAGTTTGGTGTGAACTCAGTGCCAGGCACTTTCCAATCATTGGTGGAGTGTCTGCTGAAGGGTTTGGAGGGGGTCTTGCCATATTTTGACGACGTATTGATAACAGGGGGGAGTGAGTCAGAATTGGCTGAGAGGCTAGACAAAGTACTGACGGTATTTGAAAAGGCGGGGTTGAGGCTGTGGAAAGACAAATGTGTCTTCTTCGCAAAAGAGGTTGAGTTCCTGGGTTTCCGGGTAACCCCTGTCGGCATAAAACCATCCGAATCAAAGGTGGCCGCCATTCAGAATGCTCCTCGCCCCACCTCCAAGCCAGAATTGCAGTCGTTCCTGGGGCTCTTAAACCTCTACCATTCCTTCCTGCATAGGAAGGCGTCGGTAGCGGAGCCGCTTCATAAATTGTTAAAAAAGGACGAGGCGTGGCGATGGGGCGAGAGTCAGGAAAGGGCATTCAATGAGCTGAAACAACTCTTATCCTCAGACGCCATACTAACCCATTTTGACCCCAAGAAACCAGTGGTTCTGGTATGTGATGCGTCTCCAGTGGGGGTGGGGGCAGTCCTGTGCCACGTGTTGGAAGACGGGCGGGAAGCCCAGGTGGCGTTCTACTCCAGGTCCCTGTCTAAGGCAGAGCGTAACTATGCACAGACAGACAGGGAGGCACTAGCGATAATTGCTGGGATGAAGAAGTTTCACGATTTCCTCTATGGTCGGCCCTTCACCATTGTGACTGACCACAAACCCCTGCTAGGCATTTTTACCGCAGACAAGCCCACACCGCAGACCCTGTCTCCTAGAATGCTAAGGTGGGCCATTTTTTTAAACGCGTACCAGAACGCGCTGGTTTATCGCCCTGGAAAGGACATAAGCCACGCGGACGCCCTATCGAGGTCACCCCTGCCCCACATGGGCAGCCCCGTGTGTGAGGTGGAACAAGACCACCAAGTGCTCATGATAGAGGTCCTGGATTCACCCCCCATAGTGCCCGCGGAGATCGCCAAGGCGACAGGTAGAGATAAGATGTTGGCCCTGGTTAGTTCATGGGTGCAAAAAAGGTGGCCAATGTCTTCCCCAGCGGCAGAATTTGCTCCATTTTTTAGGAAGAGGTTAGAACTGTCCATGGAGAGGGGTTGCCTCCTGTGGGGCCAGCAGGTGGTCGTCCCTGAATCCCTGAGAGTAATAGTGCTCAAGCTGCTGCACGTTAGCCATCCAGGGATTGTCCACTCCAAGGCTTTGGCCAGGAGCTATTTCTGGTGGCCCCAGTTGGACGCTGACATTGAGAACATGGTGGGCACTTGCGAGAGTTGCCAAAGCTCCTGGCCCGAGGAGGCCCGACTTCCGCACAGGGAATGGGACGCGGCAAAGGGGCCGTGGTCCCGCGTGCACATTGACTTCGCGGGCCGTTTCAGAGGTTCGCTCTTTCTCCTTATAGTGGATGCTTATTCCAAGTGGTTAGAGGTTATCCCAGTGGCAAACACCTCTTCAGCCGCAACCATTAAACAGTTGCACAAGGTGTTCAGTTCGTTCGGTATACCCGATACACTTGTGAGCGATAACGCTAGTTGTTTCACGTCTGCCGAATTCTGGGCGTTCATTGACATAAACGCCATCCAGCACATCACCTCCGCACCTTTTCACCCGGCGACAAACGGCCAGGTTGAACGCCTCGTGCGTACCACCAAAGACGCGCTGAGGCGCATGGGCCCCAGAGACCTGAACCTACAGTTATGCCAATTCTTGCTTGGGTATAGGGTGACCCCCCTGGCATCAGGTTATTCGCCCAGACAGCTCCTAATGCGCAGGAAGCTGACAACGATACTGACCAGGTTAGACCCCACGAGAGTGGAAGACACTGGGAGGAACATCGGGATAGTGGGCACAAAGAGTTTCGAAATAGGCGCCCCGGTCCATTGCAGAAACTACGCTAGCGCAGGGCCATCCTCAGTAAATATTGTTCCTAGGTATTTGAACTCTGCCACTTGTTTTCTACTTGTTCCCTCCACAGTATTTTGATATTTAAAATACCCCAGTCTTCTCTTTATTGATTCTCATATTATTTCTCTTGCATTCTTGGTTCATAGCTGTAAGGTGTTTCTGTAATTCCTTGGCTGTTGATATTTGTTGATATTGTTTCCATTCATGAGTTTAGCTTTTTTTTTTGCTTATGCTGTCTATGTAGGTGATAAATAATAGGGGGGATGTACACATCCATACTTCACTCCAGATGTTACTGCGAAGGGTTCTGATATACCATATACCTTCACAGCAACATATATAGTAATAAATAAGGGGTAAGTGAGCATACAAAGGGCTAGGCCACATGAGAAAATCCAACCTTTGATTAGGAATTCTGTTTAGTCCAAATGTCCAAGTGAGAAAAAGAGCACAAACAATAGAAAATGGATCCTATACTGGAGTAGTGGTTTACCCTAATCAATAATAAGCAGTTCACCTGAAGAAATAAACTTATGTAAACACCATTAAGATGTGATAGTGTTGTAACCACACCCTCCCAACCTCAATGCTAATGTGTCAAATTAGTTCTCACACATTCAGTGCAAAGTTCTGAAAAGAGACTGGTAAGCACATTCAGTTTGAATAGCCATTTAGTGCTTCTGTGATTAGAGGCCCTGATAAGGTAGGGCTCCTTGCCATGGTAGTGCAGTAGGCAAGTTCAGCCAAACATGCTTACGCTCGCTTCTTGAGATTTTGCTCTGGTCCACCTGACAACCAGGCAGGGAAATGAGTTTCATGGACTCCTCTCTGCCCACTTCATTTACAGCTCTGCCTAATTTTGGGCTATATTGACACTTGCATTTAGTTGCTTTTAAATATGAGATACGGAAGGTGTTGATTCATATCCTTGGCCCTTCAATCCTTCATTTAATTTTAATACACCAGAGTGATACACTATGATGTGTTGTGCACACAAATTATGCTCGCCGCTATGCAGCACCCAAAATGTTCTTGCAGACCAGGGGTTCCCAAACTTTTTATGCCGTAGGCCTGATCATGCCTCCTGGACAGCTGAGTGGGATGCAACACCCCACCACCCCATGGAAGCAGAAGAGGGCACATTTATGGTGATCATAAAGGCAGCCACTTCCGCGTTTACACATGTGCAGGTGCATTTTATGGCTTATGTAAACGCATCTGCTTCCATTTCTGGGTGTGGCAGCACAGGCCACATGAAATAGTGCTGCAGGCTGGGTCTGGCCTATTGGCCGTAGGTTGGGAACCTCTTTTGTAGACTTTCCTGTTGGATGTATTTTTTTCACAAGTGCCTCCCCTTCTGGAGACTTCCTCTTCTCCCTGGTCAATTTTTAGCTCTCAATAATGAGCAGCGGGTTCAAACACTCTAAGATTCAGCATAAGGACCCTCACAATAGGTCCTATTTGATCCATCATTAAGTATCAATAACTGCTCTTCAGAATTCCTATGAGACTCTGAAATCTGTAACTCAATCCTTATTTACTTGGTTACTTGGTTGATCTGTGTTTCACAAGTTAATATATATAGTTTGATGTGGCAGATCGAATCATCATCTACCACTGTTTCCGATCCCATGCCAGTCTCATCCAGGGCCTTGGTAACTTTGCCCTGAACTGGTCTTTCCATTTGGTTGCTGGCCTTCCAAGTGGTCGCTTTATGTCAAGGGGTATCCACTCTGTGATAGCTTTCATCCACCTGCCAGCTTTGAAGCGGTACACATGCCTGGCCCACTGATAACTTGCAAACTCAATCAACCTTGATGCTTGTTTTGCACTGATCTTATATGCAGTTCTTTTGCTATTCGATTAACCCATCACATGCGTAGCATCCTTCACTCAATTACGCTTTATGTTACATCATTTATTTATTTTTTATATCAGCTGTTGTAGGTGCCCATGTTTCACTGCCGTATAAAAAAGTAGGCAGAATGGTGGTGTTGAGGAGCTCAGCCCATAATTTTCTTGTTTGTGCTTCGCCTTTTGCTTCACTAAGCACATCCTTTATGCTATTAAAAGCTGCCTGTGTTGCTTTCCTTCTTCTTGAAATTTCTTTTGTCAGATTGTGCCTTAGGTTGACTTCATGCCTAAGGTTTGGACCTGACCTGGAGGGCTACCTGGCTGTTCTGGCCAAAAATATGGATGATTTAAGATTTTGGGCTTTTCAGGTCTAGGGATAGAAGTCATGACCATTCATTGTGTAAGGATTCTATTTCTGCTGTTCTACCTGTTACGTTCAAACCTGTAATATGACATGGTAAGTCTAGGTGCTGTTCTAATATCCTTGCCTAAAGTAAGAACACTGAGCACCCAGTGTGGTGTAGTACAGTGATGTAGTGGGACTCTGGAGACCAGAATTTGAATCCTGTCTCAGCCATGGAAACTCACTGGAGGAGTGGAACTGCTGAAACCACTCAGTAAATATCTCACTTACTTTGAAAGCTCTATTAGGGTCACTATAAGCAGATAACTATTAATAACTCGTGCAGGGGTAGCAATTGTTGGACTACAACTCCCAGCACTTTTCCCCATTGGTGATGCTGGCTGGGGTTGATGGGAATTGTATCCCAGCAACATCTAGACACTTTGCCCACCTCTTGTCTACAAGAGACCTGTTACTCTTCATGTCTTCTCCAAAAGCATGAAACTTTCATGGTAGCATGTTACTCCTTGCAAATTATCCTGTTGAGAAAACCACAGTGTTTAAGAATATTGCACATTTCACCTTTATCATTTCAATCTCATCCCCACCCTTGGATGCTTATAAAAATCTCCCTGAAGGTCTAGTGGTGCAACCACTTGTTAGGTATCCCCTATTTGCCCTTCACTGACACAGATAACATCAGGGCTTAAGGTCAGATCCTTGTATTCTGGAAAGATCATTTGAGATCTATTTGAATGTTCTACTGCTTAGGGCTGTGGTGTTTAATTAGTTTGATTGGTAACTGATTGGAGCTCCTGAATTGGTGAGGGCCAGTTTGAATCTGCATCCATTCAGGCGATTTCTGGCTGGCTGTTTTTGAAGCCATTGTCAGACCAGATTTGTTCTGTGCAAAGTAAAACACAGGAAAAGATAAAACCAGCTCTTTCTATTCTTGCCAAGAACTACCTCAGAATTATATCCTTTAACTTACGTCCATTTGGAAATGCAAGGAAAGAACATCATTAACTGCTGGTCAGAGGCAGTTATTGTATTTATTGTTTGATAAAAATGTAGCTGCACACCTTGGAAAGGCTGATGCAAATCTACCCAGGAATATCCAAATGAGCAGAGCAACATATGGAAAAATCCAAGGAGCTGGCACTGACTGTGTAAACATCTTGATACCGATGATGTGGATGTTTTGACTATTGAGGAAATATCTTGGGAATAGCCTTAGGTTTAAATGCTGGATAAATCTTTTACGGTATTTTAGCTATATAATTATGCATTCACTGTGTGGTCCTTGTACACAATTGTGTGTGTCTGATTTTATCTCTTTTTTTAAATCACAGATTATGCTTTACAAACTAATGCCAGCTACAAATTACAGATTGTTAGTGTGAACTAATTATATTTTTGGGGGATAAAGTGTTTGAAAGAGGCCATGCACAGGGCAGCCCAAGTCATTTTTTGTGAGGAAAAAAAGATAGAAATACTGCCCCATCTCCATTCCACATGTACAGAAACCAGCTAGATAAGCAATTAGACAATTGTGCTTCAATATTGAAGATCTATTGTAATATGTTAATTACTTTCATCATACCTGAGGCAGCAGGTTAATTTTACAAGGACAGGACAGGCTGTGTAGCAAACAGAACATAATTTTCTCTGTAGGGGAAAAACAGAGAGAAACTATTAAGGAGCCACTTAAAGCAGCTACCTCAGTCTGTCTTATGAACAGGTCAAACCACCCCCCACCTAGTATCCATGGTTTCAGGTATACATTGATCCAAAACTATCCAATAAAAATACTGAAATGCATAAAATATATGTATTTCTATGGTGAATTACCAGAGCTGGCCACTAAAGGGCACTGTTTGCAATGTAAAATTTAGAATTTACTGTTCATCTGCAGTAAGTTGTAGAACATATCCCCTGAAAATGCAGAGGGGAGGGACTGGCTAGTTTACCACTCACATTCATGTTCATAAGTTGTAGTTGGGACTAGTTTGTAGAACATTACAAGTGATGAAAAGACAAAATCAGACAGGCACAATTGTCTACAAGAACCACACAACTTTTCTCTCTTTTTTTGTCAATGTGAAGTGCCAGGGAAGGTGATTATCTACATCCAGAGCAAGAAGATTTACCATCACCCAAGAACGACTACGCCAAACTGAGGATGACATCTTTCTCCCATCACAAGAGGAGTACCTTATTCTAAAGCGCCATTTCCATCAATATTACCGCCACCACCACCGCTTCTCCTGTCGCCCCCAGCAACACTATGGGGGGGGGGGCGAAGAGGGGGGGAGGAGTACTGAGATGTGTAGCTCCCTCTCTGGCATTCCCCTCGGCAGGTTGGGTGGGGGACTTAAAGGAACAGCAGGGGCCTCCGGTAGTTCTGCCTTCACTTTTTCCAGCAGTTGTGGTAACACAGCTGGTGGGGGGGGGCAGGGGAGGTGGAGGTTGGGGCAATAATGATGTTTTGTCATCATTATTGACAAAGGGGGGGGAGTTATTTATCCTGGAGGCGCTCTTGAGGTTCCAGGGGCCTATATTCCAATAGTGACGGGTATGGGGCGATATGGCGGGAACCAAGGGGTGGGCCGCACACGGGGAACAAGGGTCCGATGTTTGTTATCTGTGCCCCTCTGTTATCCATCCCCTCTGTTCATTCTCTGGTACCTGGACAGCAGGTTTGGAGTGAACCCTCCCTCAGGCTGCTGCTGATGAATGCCAGGTCACTTTGCAATAAGGCTCCCCTGTTGTGTGATTCTATCTTGGGGGAGCAGGCTGACCTGGCATGCATTACTGAAACCTGGCTGACACCAGAGGATGGTGTCTCACAGAATTTTGTCCAGCCGGGTTTGGGGTGTGGCACCAGCCAAGGGCTAAGGGGAAGGGCGGTGGCATTGCTATTGTAGCCCGAGAGTCTCTTGGAGTTACCAGGGTCACTGCACCTCAGGTGCAGGGCTGTGAGCTGCTGCTACTTCGGTTGGGCCCTAAGGGCCAGTTGGGAATCCTACTTCTGTACCTGCCCCCTTGCAGGGTAGCAGATTCCCTGCCGGCCTGCTCGAGGCGGTTGCGGCATTGGCAGTGGAGCTTCCAGGGCTTATGGTTCTGGGGGACTTCAACTTGCCTTCGCTGGGACTTGCCTCACGGCTGGTGTGGGAGTTCATGGCTTCCATGGCAGCCATGGGCCTGACTCAGGTAATTGAGGGCCCCACCAGGAGCAGTGGCCACTCCCCTGACTTGGTTTTCCTGTCGGAGTGGTGGCTGAGTGATCTGAAAGTACAGGATATAGAAACTACACCTGTGTCATGGTCAGATCACTATCTGGTTTCTCTTGATTTTGGGGGAGTGAGGCTCTGAGGTTTGGGGGCCCAGAGCATGGTGCTGTCCTGGTTTTCCTCATTTCTGAGGGGCTGGACTCAATCTGTGTCCTTAGAGAGTGAGCTGTCCAGCCCTAGGTCGCTCCCATGTGGGGTGCCTCAGGGCTCCGTACTCTTGCCTCTACTGTTTAGCATCTACATGAAACCGCTGGGTGAGATCATTCGTTCCCATGGGGTAAGGTATCATCAGTATGTTGATGATACCCAACTGTACATCTCAGCCCGTGGGGACCCGGGTGATGCAGTCAAAGTCCTGTCCAGGTGTCTGAAGCCTGTTCGGGTCTGGATGGGGGACAACGGGTTTCAGCTGAATCCCAGCAAGACTGAGTGGCTGTGGGTATGAGGTCCCATGCCATCTCGGGAACTACCATCTTTGGTTCTGGATGGGGCAGTATTGCCTCAGACAGATCCCGTGTGCAATTTGGGAGTCCTCTTGGACTCGCGGCTGCTGCTTGAAGAGCAGGTGCCAGCCGTGGCCAGGAGGGCCTTTGCACAGGTTCGAGTCATTCACCAATTGAGCACACTTCTGGATTGGGATGCCTTGCTCATGGTCACTCATGCTCTGGTCACCTCCAGATTGGATTGTTGCAATGTGCTCTACATGGGGCTGCCCTTGGAGACCGTTCGGAGGCTTCAGCTGGTCCAGAATGCAGCTGCCTGGGTGGTGATGGGTTGCGGATGGTATGCCCGTGCCTGACCTCTGCTACGGCAGCTGCACTGGTTACCGGTATGTCTCCGGATGCAATTCAAAGTGCTGGTCTTGACCTTTAAAGCCCTTCATGGCATTGGACCTGGGTACTTAAGAGACCGCATCACCCCAAGGTTATCAGCCCATTTGACAAGGGTAGACAGGAGGGGCACTTTTGTGGTCCAATCAGTAAAAGAAGCTTCTCTTATGGGGACCAGAAGGAGAGCCTTCTCTGTATCTGCCCCAGCCCTCTGGAACCTCCTTCCATCAGAATTGCGCCTCCAGTTGAAGCTACTCCCCTTCAGGAAGATGTTTAAAACCTGGCTCTGCCAACATGTGTGGGGCACATTTGGCTCCACATCTCAAGCCCGTTGGCTTATTTAGCCTGCCTGTTATGGGATTGAGCCCCCTTCTTGTTCTCTGATAAGCCTGTTTTACTGGGGGTGGAGGGAGGGTTAGGGTAGCTTTTAATGATGATGATGGTTTTTATGTGTTTTAATTTTGCTTTTAGATGAGGTTTTTATGTAATGTTTTTATTGGTAATGGTTTTATCTTTCTTGTATTGTGTGTGTGTGTGTGTGTGTGTGTGTGTGTGTGTGTTTCTGTTGTTGCTGCCCTGAGTGGTGCGTTGCACTAGGAGGGCAGGGTAGAAATCTAGAAAATAAAATAAAATAAATAAATAAATAAATAAATAAACAAATAAACAAATAAACAAACAAACAAACAAACAAACAAATAAATAAATAAATAAATAAATAATTTGGTTGCAATTGCTGTGTCTCGCCTTGTGTGTGTGATCTAAGTTTTAAATGATACTTGTTTGACACAGTGTTATGTATGTTAACTGTATTTTCTGACAGGAGCGGAATGTATCTTTTCTCATGTATCTATTCTTCTGCAAATAAGTGGATCAAAAATGTGCACACTCTGTTAGCCAATGGTCTTGTTGTATTATTGTTACTGTTACTGTTTATAGTGTATATAAGTCCGAGTTTTGTCCCATCCAAACTGTGTTCAAACCCCACTAATAAAGAGCTGAATTTCACTACTTCACTCGTCTGCTTCTTCATTCCCTGAACACGAAACACAGTTTGTCATATTTCTCTGTGTGTGTTGCTATTCCCAATTATATAGAAGCCACGTGTGTTGAAAAAAGGCAGTGGAAAAGATGTTGAGTGGCTGGTAGCCTTTTGTCTACCAAGGTTTGGAAGGTAATGAAAGATGTATTACCCAAAGTGAAACATGAAACCTACTACCTCAAACTGTTTTACAATGTTGTATACTCCATTTTAGAAACAAAAAAAGAGCTTAGCCTCAACATCTAGCCAGGATGATATAGGGGACTTTTCTGTTTGTCCTGCACTTTTCCAGCTCTGCAGTGTCCAACCTGATAAAGAGTCCTGTTGGACCCAAAAGCCTGCTTGTCTATTTATTTATTTATCTATTTATTTATCATTCACATTTGTAAATGCCGCCCACTCAGGCAGAACCCGACTCAGGGCGGCATTACAACAACTCCAAAAAATACATAAAAACATTATAAAACCTTATAAAACCCACCCAATAAAAAACCCACCCAATAAGAAAAAACCAACATCCACCCCCATTTAAAACCCATATCCCAATCACCCGTCCCACCTACCACACAGAGGGAAAGAGAGAGAGTCTTATAAAAGCCAGCCGGCGGGGGCCATAGTCCCGTTCGGGCCCCATACCTGCCCTGCCAGCCAGGTCTTTACTCCTTTCCTGAAGGGCAGCAGTTCACTTTGCAGTCTTAGATCTGTTGGTAGGAGGTTCCAGAGGGTTGGTGCGGACACAGAGAAGGCCCTCCTTCGGGTGCTAGTCAAATGTGCACCCCTCGTTGATGGCACCACCAGAGAGCCTCTCCGGTCCGCTCTGGTTGGACGGGCAGCCACTCTTGGGACAATGCGGTCTCTAAGGTATCCTGGCCCCCTGCCATATAGGGCTTTAAAGGTCAAAACCAGCACCTTAAATTGCACCCGGAGACAAACTGGTAACCAGTGCAGCTCCCGAAGCAGCGGTGAGGCATGGGCATATCGCCCACACCCCATCACCACCCGGGCTGCCGCATTCTGGACCAGCTGCAGCCTCCGAATGGTCGTCAAGGGCAGCCCCATGTAGAGCGCATTACAATAATCTAGTCGGGAAGTAACCAGAGCATGAGTGACCATAAGCAAGGAGCCCCGGTCCAGGAGCGTGCGCAGTTGGCGAATCACCCGAAGTTGGGCAAAAGCCCCCCTGGCCACAGCTGCCACTTGTTCTTCCAGCAGGAGCCGTGAGTCCAGGAGGACCCCCAAGTTGCGCACTGGGTCTGTCTGGGGCAAAACAGCCCCATCCAGTACCAAAGATGGTAACTCCTTGGATAACGTGGGGCCCCTTATCCACAGCCACTCTGTCTTGCTGGGATTCAGCCGAAGCCCATTGGCCCCCATCCAGACCCCAATGGCCTCCAGGCATCCGGATAGGATTTCAACAGCATCACTGGGGTCCCCCCGGGCCGAGATGTACAATTGAGTATCATCCGCGTACTGATAGTACCGCACCCCGTGGGAACGAATGATCTCACCCAGCGGCTTCATGTAGATGTTAAACAAGAGAGGAGAGAGCACAGATCCCTGAGGCACCCCATATTTGAGAAGCCTAGGGCTGGACCTCTCACTCTCTAACCACACCGACTGGGTACGGCCCTCCAGAAATGAGGAAAACCAGGACAACACAGTGCCCTGGATCCCCAGTCCTTCGAGCCGTTCCAGCAGGATACCGTGGTCGACGGTATCGAAGGCCGCTGAGAGGTCAAGAAGAGCAAGGACGGATGGACAACCCCCGTCCCGCTCCCGCCAGAGATCATCCATCAGTGCGACCAATGCCGTCTCCGTTCCATATCCGGGCCTGAATCCCGATTGAAAGGGGTCTAGATAATCCGCTTCCTCCAGGACACTCTGCAGCTGGCGCGCCACCGCCTTCTCCAAAACCTTACCCAGAAAGGGCAGGTTGGAAACCGGCCTATAGTTGTTAAGGACAGCTGGGTCGAGGGACATTTTCTTCAGGAGGGGGCGCACCAAAGCACGTTTTAGCTGTGCAGGAAATACTCCCTCCCGTAAAGAAGCATTTACAATCCCCCCAACCCAGCCCCCTGTTACCCCCCTGGAAGCTTTCACCAACCAGGTGGGACAGGGGTCCAGAGGACATGTAGTGGCACGAACATCTGCAAGGAGCCTGTCCACTTCATCAGGGACAACAGGATCAAACCGATCCCAGATCGAACAGCAAGACTGTGCTCCGGCACCCCCCCGACCCTCCCCATCCACGCCAGGATTCAATCCTGAACGAATCCGATCAATTTTCTCCACCAGATGGTCAGCAAAGTCCTCAGCCGACCCCTGCCAACCGGGCACCGATCCCCCTCTACCAAGGAGGGACCTGGTTACCCGGAACAGGGCGGCTGGGCGATTATCAGCGGAGGCAATAAGGGTGGTGAAGTATTGCCGCCTCACCACCCCCATCGCCACTAGGTAGGCCCTAATAGCGGCTCTAGCTAGTGTCCAATCGGAGTCATCCCGGGTCTTCACCCAGCGGCGCTCTAGGCGTCTCTTTGCCCGTTTGAGTTCCCATAGTTCCTCTGTGAACCACGGAGATGACCTAGTTCCTCGGGCGCGGAGAGGCCGCAGTGGCGCGATTTCATCCAAGGCAGCTATTGTCGTCCTATTCCATAGGTCGACGAGTGCCTCGGGTGAATCGTTTAGCCGATCCAGAGGTACATCCCCCAGTTCCCTCTGGAAACCATCTGGATCCATTAGTTGCCGAGGGCGGACCATTTTAATAGGCCCTGCCTCCCTACGGTGAAGTGTCGCCCCCAGAAAGTCAAGAGTCACCAGATAGTGATCCGACCATGGCACAGGTAAGATGACTAAGTCCTGTAATCTCAGGTCACTCTGCCACTGCTCCGACAGGAAAACTAAGTCTGGCATGTGACCGCTGCCCCTGGTCGGACCCCGAACTACCTGAGTCAGGCCCATGGCTGCCATGGAAGCCATGAACTCCCTTGCCCCCTCAGAGGCCATCCCCAACGATGGCAAATTGAAGTCCCCCAGAACCATAAGCCTCGGGAACTCCAATGCCAGCATCGAGGCAGCCTCGAGGAGCTCAGGCAGGGCATCCCTTACCCTGCAAGGGGGCAGGTACAGGAGTAAGATCCCCAGCTGACCCTTGGGGCCCAACCGTAGAAGCAGGGCCTCACAACCAGACACTTGTGGAGCAGTGGCCCTAGCGACTCCCAAAGATTCCCTGGCAACAATGGCGACACCACCGCCCCTCCCCTCACCTCTAGGCTGGTGCCAGATACCGAACCCAGCTGGACACATGTCCGAAAGAGGTACTCCATCCTCAGGTGTCAGCCAGGTTTCGGTGATGCATGCCAGGTCGGCCCGCCCATCCCGGATGGCGTCTTGAATCAAGGGGGCCTTATTGCAAACCGACCTGGCATTCACCAGCAGCAGCCTAAGGGCGGGGTCACTCTGGATCTGCTGCTCAGGACCCAGAGATGTACCTGCAAGGCTGGAATGAGGGACCGCACTTAAACATCGGACCCGCATTCCCCGAGTGCGGCCCGCCCCACGGTACCCGCCATACCGCCCCATGCCCGTCACAACACCTATATTAAACTCCGGAACCTCCCTAGACGGAATGCTGCCCCTTCTTCCTGGCTGGCAAGGCCAACACTCTCTCTTCCCTCCCCCTCCGCCATCCACCTCCAAATCCAGCACCGAACAAAATTTCCGGGCCTCCGGCGGCGCCTCTCCCTTAAGCCCCCCAACAGGCAGGGTCCAAAGGGAGATGGGACACCCCTGCCTCCCATTCCCGGGCCGAATAACGTGGGCCCCCGGGAAGAGGCAGCGCCTCTTTATCTCCCCGCCGGTGGTGGGGGCGGGGAGAGCGCGGCGGCGGCGGCGGCGGCGGCGGCGGCGGCGTCTCTCTTTGGAGCCTCCCGGGCCACGGGAGGCTCCCCTTATCTCCCCGCCGATGAAGGGGGCGGGGAGAGCGCGGCGGCGGCGATGGCGGCGGCGGCGTCTCTCTTCGGAGCCTCCCGGGCCACGGGAGGCTCCCCTTATCTCCCCGCCGGTGGTGGGGGCGGGGAGAGCGCGGCGGCGGCGGCGGCGGCGGCGGCGGCCCTCTTCGGAGCCTCCCGGGCCACGGGAGGCTCCCTTTATCTCCCCGCCGGTGGTGGGGGCGGGGAGAGCGCGTCGGCGTCGGCGGCGGCGGCGTCGTCCCTCTTCGGAGCCTCCCGGGCCACGGGAGGCTCCCTTTATCTCCCCGCCAGTGGTGGGGGCGGGGAGAGCGCAGCAGCGGCGGCGGCGGCGTCCCTCCTCGGAGCCTCCCGGGCCACGGGAGGCTCCCTTTATCTCCCCGCCGGTGGTGGGGGCGGGGAGAGCGCGGCGGCGGTGGCGTCGTCGTCGTCGTCGTCGGCGTCTCTCCTCGGAGCCTCCCGGGCCACGGGAGGCTCCCCTTATCTCCCCGCCGATGAAGGGGGCGGGGAGAGCGCGGCGGCGGCGATGGCGGCGGCGGCGTCTCTCTTCGGAGCCTCCCGGGCCACGGGAGGCTCCCCTTATCTCCCCGCCGGTGGTGGGGGCGGGGAGAGCGCGGCGGCGGCGGCGGCGGCGGCGTCCCTCTTCGGAGCCTCCCGGGCCACGGGAGGCTCCCTTTATCTCCCCGCCGGTGGTGGGGGCGGGGAGAGCGCAGCAGCGGCGGCGGCGGCGGCGGCGTCCCTCTTCGGAGCCTCCCGGGCCACGGGAGGCTCCCTTTATCTCCCCGCCGGTGGTGGGGGCGGGGAGAGCACAGCAGCGGCGGCGGCGGCGGCGGCGTCCCTCTTCGGAGCCTCCCGGGCCACGGGAGGCTCCCTTTATCTCCCCGCCGGTGGTGGGGGCGGGGAGAGCGCAGCGGCGGCGGCGGCGGCGGCGGCGGCCCTCTTCGGAGCCTCCCGGGCCACGGGAGGCTCCCCTTATCTCCCCGCCGATGAAGGGGGCGGGGAGAGCGCGGCGGCGGCGATGGCGGCGGCGGCGTCTCTCTTCGGAGCCTCCCGGGCCACGGGAGGCTCCCCTTATCTCCCCGCCGGTGGTGGGGGCGGGGAGAGCGCGGCGGCGTCGTCGTCGTCGTCGTCGTCGTCCCTCTTCGGAGCCTCCCGGGCCACGGGAGGCTCCCTTTATCTCCCCGCCGGTGGTGGGGGCGGGGAGAGCGCGGCGGCGGCGGCGGCGGCGGCGGTGGCGGCGTCCCTCTTCGGAGCCTCCCGGGCCATGGGAGGCTCCCCTTATCTCCCCGCCGATGAAGGGGGCGGGGAGAGCGCGGCGGCGGCGATGGCGGCGGCGGCGTCTCTCTTCGGAGCCTCCCGGGCCCGGGATATGATATTTTAGTGGTCTAATCAAGGTACTGCCTGTCCTTATTTTTAAATTATGTATGATGAAGAATTTCTGGGAGTTTTCATACACTAACATTGTCAATCATCAGTGAAATGGTGTGTTCTTCTTATTATTAGACAGGCAAGGATTCCTGTGCATATATGAAAAATGAAGCATAAAAATGTTTGCATTTTTTCATATACAAATACACACCAATTCAGGTTGGCTCATGCAGAATTTGGGGTGACGTTTATCTCTTCCTACTGTAGACAGTAAAGACATGTTAAGGCACCATGGTGGTAGAGGGTATATGCATATAAGGCAGAGATGGCGAACCGTGGCACTCCAGCTGTTCTTGAACTTCAATTCCCAGAAGCCCTGATCAGCAGGAGTGCTGACTTGAACTTCTGGTAATTGATGGCCAAGAATACCTGGAGTGCCAAGGTTCACCATCATGGGTACAAGGCATGCAGGTATAGATGCAAAAAGAAGGCATCAGCCATGTTCCTTCAAGGTTTCCTGGCAGTAGAATTGACTTAGTGTAGCTGCTGCAACTGGATAAGGAAGAATGAAAGACATCCCCCCACCCCCACCCCCCCAAAAAAGTATTTTAAATCTCCAAATACCCTGCAACTCCTTCCATTCTCCTCACTTTTGCCTTACCTGTCCAGGTGCCCTTGCAGCTTGCTTTTAAATGGTAGTTTATGTGTTACCTGGAGAGACACTTTGCCCTTGGTGTGACTGGAAAGCCTGGGAGCTTGCCTACATTTAATGACAATTTTCCATGGGCTTAAACTTTTTCATGTTTCCATTTAGATTAGATCTTAAGACCGTGGGTGGCAGTGGTGGGGGTGGGGTGGGGGACAGAAGTAGCATTGGCTCCAAGGTCTACCACTTTGCAGTCACCTTGTCAAAATGCCAGGGACTGAGATCAGAGAGCAGGAAGAAATGGGATGTAGTTACGTTCTGTAAAATTTCAACTCTAAGCCAGACAGCAAAAAAATAGAGTTGTTTTGCAGGTCTCTAAATTTTGACCGGTTTTCTTTCATCTGATGAAGTAAACTATAATGCCCAAAATCTTTGAGACAACAGAAGACTTTTAATGAATGATGTTTGGTTTAGGAAAGGGGTCGGTTGTGTGCTCTACAAAATAAAATTGCACTTGAACATGTTGAGTATTCATTCCCCAGCACACAATTTTCACAGGAGAAGAACTAAAAATTAAACAACTGTGAGCCCAGTAGTAAGAATAGGCTTCAGGGCAGAATTTCAGCTGAATGAGTCTTTGTACTGGGTCAATACAATGCCCTCTTTTCTTTAAATCTGACCTTGGGGCCAGAAGTGGCTTTTTCAAGTTCTGTTCTAATAAATGAAAAACACAGGCTATATGTACTGAGTGCCCCACCACTTCCATCAAGGGCTGGGGTTGTGAGGAGGTTTTGGGCATTGGATATTTTGATTACATGTATAGGTGAACACTCCCTTCCCAGCTTCTTTGAAACTGTTCTGCAAATAGTTTGTCCCCTCTTTGTATAATTAATGTTTGAAATGTGCTAATTAAATACGTAATTTGTCATTATGCTGCTCTTAATTATTTAAGATATTCCCTGGTGAAGAGCTCACTAGCTTAAAATATTAGGTTTGGTACTTATAATTAAATTACCTTTGACAACCATCACTTAATTATCCCATACAATTGTGGGCAGATTTCTAGATCTTTCAATCTCTTAAGCAAGCAAAACTTTGCAGAAAATAAAATAAAATAAAATAAAACAAAAAATAAAACAGGAAGTATCTGGGGAGTGAGTGAGCAGGTAGGTCAACTTGATGGTGATTAATTGATTGATGAGATGAACAAACAGGCAGAGGCCTGTTCCATCAATTTATGAAAATATGAAATCCACTTAGATATGGCTCAAAGCTTAGATGACACTTACAAATCCCATGGCAGGCAGCAGCTTGACTGTTGAAGAACTAAACTGTCACTGTGGTGTTACTGTGATTATGACATGCCACAGGTCTTAAACTACAAGACCTTTGCTATGTGTTGACAGCACTAACAGTTCTACCTTTCCCAAAAAGCTTAGCATGTGTTACTAGAGAATTTCTAAAAATTAATAGTGAGTATGGAGCTCCATCTTGTGGTAAAAGCACATGAAGCCCTGATTTTTTGTTGCTCCTTGAACACTATTAGTGAACAAAGCATCCTTGATTTTTTATTTTAATTTATAATTGTTATGCATACACCCGTACCACTGTTCCAGTTCAATGAATCACTTTCTGGTCCTGAGCTCTTTTGGCATGCAAAGTCCTCATCAGCTCCAGGCTAGTATTGATGAAGCTGCTGTCCTCCATCAAGATGGATTCAAGCGGGATTTAATCCACTTGGGGACCATCACCCTTCCCTGTGGACTTCACTGCCCAAGGCTGTTTGTCCTCAGGGTTGTCAGGTTAGTTAATCACCACCTGATCAGTGTTGAGTTGCTGGCAGTAGGGTCTACTTTATTACCCTAGCAGGGTAGCCTGGCCAGACAAGAAATGGCTACCAAGTATTAAAATATAATTACTATGTAGTTCAACTCTCATTTTAAAATCTAATGAAACATTCTTATGAAATGTGATTGGATAATTTCTATTAGCACAGTAACTTATTCACTGATGTTGACTGACTTCTTCTGACATGAAAAGGTATTTCCACAGCTTTTCTAACAATTCACAGGGATACAACTGTTGCCTTCTTCTTCTGCCGTATCCAATTATGATTGGTCATCCTAATGAAAGCGTGGTGCCAAAATGGCCACCGCGCTCTTTGCGGGGGCCCCCCGGACTCAGACATCCGGGTGAGTTAGGGGGCGTGGCCACCCCTCTATAAAAGGGGTGGCCACGAGGCAGCCGAGCTGCCATTTTAAAAAGAGCGACGGAGAGGAGAAGTTTTCTCCGTCGCTGTTTGTTTCCCCCTTGGTCCTTCCCGGCTGGGAAGGAAGGATTTCGCACGGAGCCTTGGCTTGCTGGCTCCTCTGTGCCTTTTTGTGCTCTTCGATCCCTGGAAAGGGATCCTGCTCCTTCCGATATGCCTCCCAAACGGAGGGCCTCGGCAACGAAACCACGGCCCACGGGGAGGACTTTTGGCCCTGCGCAACATGGGGGCCAGCCCTCGGGTCGGAGGACCAGGGCTGCGCCCACGCGCCAAGGCTCTACCCCCACCGATACCGGTGGGGCGATGCAGGCTGCTTGGCCCTCGGCTGGTCAGCCTTCGGCTGATCAGCCTTCGGCTGGCCCTTCTGGGGCTTCAGCCCTCGGCCCGCAGATACCGGCCATGGGCCCGGGCAGCGGGGGTGGGTCCGGTGCTGGGGCGCAGCACGTTCCACCTCCGGCCCCTCATGGGCCGGAGTTTTGGGCATGGCCCTATTCGGGCCCGGGCTCTCATACCGGGGTTCCTGGTCCAATGCCTGGTGGGCCGTCCGGCCCACCCGGCCCACTTTATACTGGGGGATCTGTGGCAGTCGATGCATTGCTAACGTGTTTAGCTGTGCTCGAGGCATCCTTAGGGATGGCACACAACCCCGTGCCTGGTGGCCCTTCATTTGCTGCGGGGGCACCTTTGGGTCCTCCGCCTACCTCAATGGCCGCCACACTGCAGCAAGTGGCTAGCCGGGTTGAGCTGCTGGAGACACTCCGGCCTACCACGGCTGGTGTCTCGCAGCTCCCTGTTCGGCCAGAGCTACAGCAGGAGAGTGGTCAGGTGTGGCCCCAGGGCTCGATTCCGGTCGCGAGCTCCGACGCCCGCCGTGGGCCAGAACCCCCAGTGGGGGCGGCTCACAGGGGTGCAACTAGTGAGTATCAGGTTCAAGTTAATGCACCCACACCACAGCCCACTTTCAATGGTGGGGTTCAGTGGCCATGGCCTCGTAATGTTGAGGCGAGTGGGCATCAGTCGCCACCTTATCCCAGTGCCCCTTGGTTCCATACTGGTGCAACGTTGGGGGTGGGGGTTTCCGCCCCCGGGCCAGTGCCGGGCATCGCAGGGACTGTCCAGGTTCCGCTGTGTATGCCCCGGGTACCTCATGTGCCGGTGACGGCTTTGCCGACGGCTGGTTATTCGTTGCCCCTTGGTGATCATTTGTCCCAGGTCACGAGGGAAAAGATTTGGCGGGGGGAGTACGTGGATACATTCTCCCTATTGAACCGTGAGCCCACTAAGGAGGAGAGAGAGAGACAGGATGACAAAGACAAAGAGCTGTCCCGCCGTCGTAAGCCACCACGCACCTGGGCCAACTGGTTGCCCGCATATCTTATTTATATGGCGGTGTATCTCAGGGCCCGGCCAGACCTGGCCATTCCTATGGTCCAATATTTGGACAATATTTATAGGGCGATGGTGGATTTTCCTGGCCCATCGTGGTTGGCTTATGATGAGGAATTTAGAATGAGGGTGCCATTGCACCCGGAGATGAGATGGGATGAGCCCTGTCAGAAATTGTGGCTATTGTACATGACCCCCACGCATCCGGCGCCTGGGGATAGGTACCATTGTGGCCATGCCGTTCAGCGAGCTGCTCCAACGCAGGCTCCCCGCCAGCTGGTGGGGCAGGGGGTTCCAGCCCGCTTGCTGTGTTGGAGCTTCTCGGCCAGCGGTGTGTGCAATAAGCGGCATGGCCGGTACAAACATGAGTGTCCCTCTTGCACTGGCCCCCACGCCGCCGCCGCGTGTCCGCGAGCCGGCGGGTCGCGGGGCAGAGGTAGAGGTGGACAGGGAGCGGGCAGAGCGGCTGCTGAGGGAGCTAGCCAGGCAAAAGGCCCCCTCCCCAGTTAATGTGTATATGTTGGAGTGATGGCTCTCAACTTATCCACAGAGAGAGGATGCGAAGTACCTCCTTGAGGGTTTCCAGTGGGGCTTTCGAATCCCATTCAAAGGAGTGCGGGGACCCCAAGATGCACCCAATTTACTGTCCCTGAAAGGTAGAGAGGAGGTGGCTGCCCTGAGTATTGCTAAGGAGGTTGGGGCCAAGAGGGTGGCAGGCCCCTTTTCTGTGCCACCCTTTCCCAACCTGAAGGTCTCCCCTCTGGGGTTGGTACCCAAGAAGGCCCCGGGGGAATTTCGTTTAATCCACCATTTATTGTACCCGGCGGGTTATTCTGTCAATGATGCTATCCCTGATGACCTTTGTTCGGTTAGGTATACGTCCTTTGACCAAGCCCTACGGATGGTGCGCTCTTGTGGTCCGGGTGCCCTCCTGGCAAAATGTGACATCAAATCGGCATTCCGATTGTTGCCAGTGCACCCTGAGGACTTTGAGCTATTGGGTTTTAGATTCCAAGGGAAGTTCTATGTAGATAAGGCCATGCCTTTTGGCTGCTCTATATCCTGTTCGGCATTTGAACGTTTTAGCACCTTCCTTCAGTGGGCCTTTGTTCGCAGGTCCGGGTCTCGGTCTGTAGCCCATTACCTTGATGACTTTTTGTTCGGGGGTGAATGGGGCTTGGACACGTGCACGCGTCTCCTCACCACATTTCAGACGCTAATGCAGGAACTGGGTGTCCCTTTAGCGCCCGAAAAGACCGAGGGCCCATCCACTACCCTCACATTTCTGGGTATTGAAATTGACATGGTCGCACAGGCATCCCGGTTACCAATTGACAAGGTTACCCGGATCTCTGCGATGATTTTGGCCTTGCTGGCCAAACGTAAGGTGTCACTTAGGGAGCTTCAGGTACTGCATGGCCATCTTAACTTTGCCTGGCAGGGCATTTGCTCGGCGCCTGTGTGATGCCATGTCTGGCCTGACAAGGCGCCATCATAGGGTCCGACTAACCAGGGGCATGCGGGCTGACCTTTTGGTTTGGCTCTCATTCCTGCGGGACTTCAACGGGGTATCCTTTTGGAGGTCCGACCATTTAGTTTCACCTAGGTTTCAAGTGCAGTCGGATGCCTCCGGCTCCCTGGGATATGGGATTTACTTCCAGGGGAGGTGGGCTTATGGCCAATGGCCTCCAGAATGGCGGGGCACGGATCGCCTCCGCGATCTTACATTCCTTGAGTTTTTTCCAATCCTGGGAGCTTTGATGCTATGGGGCAAGGAGTGGGCCGACTCAGTGGTCCATTTTTGGTGTGACAATGCTGCAGTAGTGCACATTGTCAATGCTCAGACATCTAAATCACCCAGGGTGATGGCTTTAGTTCGCCAATTCGTGTTACGTAGCCTACGCCTCAACGTGCTTTTCAGGGCCAGACATGTACCAGCCATTGATAATGATATTGCAAGCGTGGCGCCAAAATGGCCGCCACGCTCTTTGCGGGCCCCCCCCACCGGACGAAGACATCCGGGTAGTTAGGGGGCGTGGCCAGCACCCTTATATAAGGGGCGGCCACGAGGCAGCCGAGCTGCCATTTTGCGAAGCGACGGAGCAGAGAAGTTTTTCCCTCTTACCTCCGTCGCTCTTGCCTTGCTTAGGGAAGCCTCTGGCTGCTGATTTTCTTGACTTTTTCGGCTTCCCATTGTTTAGCTGCTATGCCCTCGAAGAAGAACGCGACTGCAAACGCGGCTCGTTCTGCGCGGAGGCGCCAGCCGGGTCGGAGGACCGCGGCTGCGCCTCCCCAGCAGCCTCCTTTGCCTGAGCCCACCGGGACCGGTGGGATGGGGTTAATTACCCCTTGGCCCGAGGCGGGGGGTCCGCGTACCGGCCCAGCTGGGGCCGCGGCCCCCGGCCCGCAAGCAGTGGCCACTGCCTCTGGCATGGCCCATTCTGCGGGGCCTTCTTCCATGGGTCCGCAGCTTCCTGCGGGGGGTTTCAGCCATGGGGGGTGGCTGGGTTCCCTCCCCTGGCAGGGTAACCCCCGGCCCTGCAGGGGACGGGCCTGGGGTCGTGGCCGTATATGGGCCCGGGGTCCAGGGACCTGGACCGGCGCCTGCACCCAGTGGGCCGGCTGGCCCTTTGCCCCCACTTGGCTTAGGGGGCTACGTTAGTGTTGAGGCCCTTCTGGCCCGCGTTGCGGCCCTCGAGGCATTCCTTGCGAGGGTTAACCACCCGGGGGTGCCTTTTGGGGTGCAGGTTGATCCATTGTCTGCCGGTCAGCGGCAGGCGGCAGGACGGGTCGAGCTGCCCGAAGCGCGTGGGCCGGCTTCTGCCACTGCCTCGCAGCTCCCCACTCAACAGGCTGATGCTGGTCAGGCCCCGTCGACGAGCTCAATTGCGGCCGTGAGCTCGGACGCCCCCAGCGGGCCGGAACCCCCGGTGGGGGTGGCCCGTGGGGGTGCTGCATGTGAGTATGTGGTTCAATCTAGTGCACCCACACACCTACCCACGTTGGGGGGGCATTCCAGTGGCCGTGGCCTCGCATGGGTGGCGCGACGGTTCAGTCGCCGACGTCCCACCCGGCGACTTCACCGCTCACCCAGGGCCCAGTTTTGGGTGGTACCTCTTATTCAGTTGGGAATGTGTTAGGGGTGGCCGGGTTGGTCCAGGCTCCTTTTCAGATCCCCGTGGTTCCCACTGTGCCGGTGTCAGCATTGCTGACAGCGGGGTATTCCTTGCCCCTGGGGGACCATTTGGCCCAGGCCACCAAAGAGAAGATCTGGCGTGGGGAGTATGTCGACATCTTCTCCCTTCTTAACAGAGAGCCCACCAAAGAGGAGAGGGAGGGGCAGGATGAGAAGGATAAGGAACAGGCACGTCGTCGTAAGCCGCCACGTACGTGGGCCAATTGGTTGCCGGCGTACCTTATATACATGGCGGTCTACCTCAGGGCCCGGAATTTGGCAATTCCGATGGTCCAGTATTTGGACAACATTTACCGGGCGATGGTCGACTTCCCGGGCCCGTCATGGTTGGCTTACGACGAGGAATTCCGTATGCGGATTCCCCTGCACCCTGAGATGAGGTGGGATGAGCCCTGCCAGAAGCTGTGGCTTCTGTACATGACTCCCACGCGCCCTGCGCCTGGGGACAGATACCATTGTGGACATGCGGTCCAGCGAGCGGCCCCAGCACAGACACCCCGCCAGGTGGCGGGGCAGGGGGTTCCAGCCCGCCTGCTGTGCTGGACTTTCTCGTCCAATGGTTCCTGCAGTAGGAAGAATTGCCGGTACAGGCATGAGTGTCCCTCTTGCGCTGGCCCCCATGCGGCCTCCGCCTGCCCCAGGCCTGGAGGGGTGCGGGGCAAAGGTAGGGGCGGACAAGGGGCTGGCAAGACTGCTGCAGAGGGAGCTGGTCCACCGAAAGGCCCCCTCCCCAATTAATGTGGACATGTTGGAGCGTTGGCTCGCATCGTACCCGAGGGGGGCAGATGCGGTTTACCTGCTTCAAGGTTTTCAACTGGGGTTCCGTATTCCTTTCCAGGGTGATAGGTCCCCCCAAGATGCCCCCAACCTTTTGTCCCTTAAGGGGAGGGAGGAGGTGGCTGCCGCCAGCATTTCTAAGGAGGTTGATGCGGGCAGGGTCGCTGGCCCTTTCCCTGCACCCCCGTTCCCCAACCTTAAAGTGTCACCCTTGGGCTTGGTGCCCAAGAAGTCACCGGGCGAGTTCCGCCTGATCCATCACTTGTCCTACCTAGCCGGCCGATCGGTCAATGATGCTATCCCTGATGACCTTTGCTCGGTCAGGTATACATCTTTTGACCAAGCGCTGCGCATGGTGCGCTCATGTGGCCCGGGTGCGCTGTTGGCTAAGTGCGACATTAAGTCTGCCTTTCGCCTCCTGCCGGTTCACCCGGGTGACTTTGAGTTGCTGGGTTTTAAGTTCAGGGGTGAATATTATTTCGATAAGGCCATGCCTTTTGGCTGTTCCATATCGTGCTCGGCCTTCGAGCGTTTTAGCACCTTCCTACAGTGGGCTTTTGTCCGCAGGTCAGGGTCCCGGTCTGTAGCCCATTACCTGGATGAATTTTTATTCGGGGGTGAACGGGGCTGGGACACGTGCACACGTCTCCTCAACACATTTCAGACGCTAATGGAGGAACTGGGTGTCCCTTTAGCGCCCGAAAAGACCGAGGGCCCATCTACACAGCTAGTCTTCCTGGGGTTGGAGATTGACACGGTAGTGCAGGCTTCTAGGTTACCAGGGGATAAGGTGTCAAGGATAGTGGCCCTTATCTCGGACTTGCTTGCTAAACGCAAGGCATCACTGCGGGAACTGCAGGTGTTGCATGGGCATCTCAATTTCGCTTGCAGGGTGGTCGCACCGGGCAGGGCATTTGCTCGGCGCTTGTGCGACGCCATGACAGGCTTGTCCAGGCCCCACCATAGGGTCAGACTAACCCAGGGCATTAAGGCAGATATGCTTATCTGGCTCCAGTTCCTGAGGGAGTTCAATGGGGTGTCATTTTGGAGGTCTGACCTTCTGGCTTCCCCTCGTTTCCAGATACAGTCCGATGCCTCTGGGTCCCTGGGTTATGGGATGTACTTCAATGGGAAGTGGGCCTATGGTGGGTGGCCACCAGCCTGGTCAGGTACGGGGCGCCTGCGGGATCTTACGTACCTGGAATTTTTCCCCATCCTGGGGGCCTTGATGCTATGGGGTGAGGAGTGGGCCAACTCGGTCGTTCATTTCTGGTGTGACAATGCGGCCCTTGTCCACATTGTCAACTCACAGACTTCCAAATCACCCAGGGTAATGGACCTGGTGCGCCAGTTTGTATTGCGCAGCCTGCGCCTTAATGTACTGTTCTGGGCCAGGCATGTCCCGGGGGTCAATAATGATATCGCTGACGCTTTGTCCCACCTGCAGATCTCCCGGTTCCGCGCCTTGGCCCCGGATGCAGAGGAATTTCCCTCGCCATTACCGGACGAGATATGGACCTTTGGCAAGGAGAGGTGAACCGGGCGATCGGCATGTCGCTAGCGCCACGCACGCGTAAGGCGTATCAACACGCATTCAATTCTTTCAGGGCATACTGTGCCCAATTCCGGCTGCCAGATACCTGGCCGATCCCAGTGGCCCATATACTTCAATTCATGGTTGACCTGCATTCCCAGGGCCTTGCACCTCGAACCATAGCATCCAGGCTGTCAGCGCTGGCTTTTATGGCCAAAGTAGGCGGACATGCGGACAGTACCGCTGACTTCCGTGTGAGACACGTTTGGAGGGGTGGGTGCGGGAGCATGGGCGTAGCCCGGACAACCGCCACCCAATTTCCCCAGGGGTTCTTACCCAACTGGCACGGGGCTGGCAGGACCTATGTTTTGATAGGTATGAGGCAGCCCTGTTTCATGCGGCTACAACGGTGGCCTTTTTTGGAGCGCTCCGCATCAGCGAGCTTGTGATGCTGTCTAAGGCGGATGCTAGTCGTAGGGCACTGGAACTCGAAGATGTCTATGTGGCCAAAGACTGTGCTCAGTTGAGGATACGCTGCTCTAAGACGGATCAGCATGGCGTAGGCAGTGGAGTAAGACTGCTACGGTGTTCTTTGGCAGACATCTGTCCAGTTGGTGCCCTACAGGAGTTCCTTGCACTGCGTGGCACGCATCATGGCCCGTTTTTCTGTCACCAAGATGGGTCTCCCCTTACTAAATTTCAATTTTGGAAGGTGACCGGCAAAGCGCTGGTCGGTGTTGGCCTCCCAGGGGCCTGTTACGGCACCCATTCATTCAGAATAGGGGTGGCTTCCACGGCGGCTGCTTTTGGGTACTCCAGGGCTGAGATACGCCGTATGGGTAGGTGGGGATCGCAATGTTTTCAATTTTATGTCCGCCCTCTTTCACCGTGAGTACCAGTCGAGTCACCGCACCTTTTCTATTACTCGTTTTTTCCTTGACAGACCCTGGGTGTCGTATTACGCCGGTGACAGTATGGCTGATGGGCCATAGCTATGTGCACAGGGCAGCGCGTTACGCTGCGGCGACAGAGTGGGGACCCCGACTGGGACTGGGTGCATACGCAAGGCTCACATGGTATGGTAGGCCCGGGATGTTGTAGAGGGAGCTGTTGCCATTCCTTTTCTCGGGCCGGAGTGCTGACCCGCCTGACATCCTGATCATACACCTTGGGGGCAATGATTTAGGTCAGGTCACCGGCCTATCGCTGAAGCATGCAATTTGCGGCGACCTCGCCTACCTGCATTATGTGTGGCCCGCCACAACCCTCGTTTGGTCAGACATGGTGCCGCGGCACGTGTATAGGGGAGGGTTCGACCTCCAGGCCCTGGACCGGGCTAGATGCATGGTAAACAGGGCTGTTGCCCGGTTTATTGTCAGCAGGGGTTGGGGGCGGGTCAGTCGTCACCCCACCATTAGTCTGCAAAATTATGGCCTGTATGCAGGGGATGGGGTCCATCTGTCGCGAGGAGGTATGGACCTCCTGTTTGGTGATTGGCGAGCAGGCCTGTTGACCGAGCTGACGGTCTGGGGGGGGGCGTCGAGCCTTCTTTGAAGCCCCTCCGTGTGGCGGGTAGCACTGGTAAGGTAAACATTTATGACCCACAGGTATCCGGCAGGTTCGCAATTGACTGGACAACACTAGACAGGTATAAGTTGGTTAAACGTTGTCCGGTGAACGACGAACCAGGCGACGGGGTGATGGCTACAGCTAGACAGCATGCATCACCCCGTGATTTTACGGATACGCGTCAGTGGGTGGGGTCATTAGTTACATATTGACTATGGTCAACAATTTGTTTGTTGTCAACAAACAAATTGATACAAATAGATACATTGTAACAATTGCCGTTGGCAATTTTGGGTGGTACCTTACCAGTGTTACTTCGGCCTGCTTGCCTTAAGAATTATAATTGGTCAATTACCAATAGAAATTTATAATTCGGACTAGGGCATGAATCAATAAATGTGGCCCAATGCCGTTATCCACTTTCATTGGTGTCTGAGTCCTTTATTGGGGGGTGCGCCTGCAATGCAAGCGCGGCGCCAAAATGGCCGCCGCGCTCTTTGCGGCCCCCCCCACCGGATGAAGACATCCGGGTAGTTAGGGGACGTGGGCAGCACCCTTATATAAGGGGCGGCCGCGAGGCAGCCGAGCTGCCATTTTGCGAAGCGACGGAGCGGAGAAGTTTTTCCCCTCCACCCCCTCCCTAGTTAACAGTGTGATATTTTGGTCGCTTCGGGGCCGGGTGGGAATTTTTGGCTGGGACTCACAATTGGCTCTTGGGTCCTGGTTTTTTCGCCCATCCCACACTGTTGCTATGGTTTGATATAGGGGTTTTTCTGTTGTTGCTGTTGACTTTGGTCACATGGGCGGGTAGCACTGGTAAGGTAAACATTTATGACCCACAGGTATCCGGCAGGTTCGCAATTGACTGGACAACACTAGACAGGTATAAGTTGGTTAAACGTTGTCCGGTCAACGACGAACCAGGCGACGGGGTGATGGCTACAGCTAGACAGCATGCATCACCCCGTGATTTTACGGATACGCGTCAGAGGGTGGGGTCATTAGTTAGATATTGACTACGGTCAACAATTTGTTTGTTGTCAACAAACAAATTGATACAAATAGATACATTGTAACAATTGCCGTTGGCAATTTTGGGTGGTACCTTACCAGTGTTACTTCGGCCTGCTTGCCTTAAGAATTATAATTGGTCAATTACCAATAGAAATTTATAATTCGGACTAGGGCATGAATCAATAAATGTGGCCCAATGCCGTTATCCACTTTCATTGGTGTCTGAGTCCTTTATTGGGGGGTGCGCCTGCAATGCTGATGCTTTATCCCGCCTGCAGATCCCTCGGTTCCGTGCCTTGGCTCCGGACGCAGAGGAATTCCCCTCGCCACTTCCGGCCAAGATTTGGACATTTGGCAAGGAGAGGTGAACCGGGCGATCGGCATGTCCTTGGCGCCCCGCACGCGTAAGGCGTATCATCATGCTTTCGTTCAATTTAATAGCTTCCGTGTGCAACTTCAGTTGCCAGAGGTGTGGCCCATTCCAGTGGAACAGGTTTTACAATTCATGGTTCATTTACACAGTCAGGGCCTCGCGCCCCGCACTATAGCATCAAGGCTGTCAGCATTGGCATTTATTGCCAAGGTGGGGGGTTTTGCTGACAGCATGAACGATTTTCGCATACGGCATGTTTTGGAGGGGTGGACATGGGAACGTGACCGCCGCCCAGACACTCGGCACCCAATTTCCCCAGGGGTGCTCACACACCTTGCACGAGGCTGGCCTAACCTATGTTTTGACAGGTATGAGGCAGCTCTTTTTCATGCGGCTACCACGGTGGCCTTCTTTGGAGCGCTCCGCATCAGTGAGTTGGTACTACTGTCTAAGGCGGATGTGACTCGTAGGGCACTGGAACTCGACAATGTCTATGTTTCTAATGAGTGGGCTCAGTTGAGGATACGGTCCTCAAAAGTTGATCAGCACGGCGTAGGCAGCGGAGTTAGACTGCTACGATGTTCCATTGCAGACATCTGTCCGGTTGGTGCCCTACAGGAGTTCTTGGCAGTGCGTGGCACGCACCCTGGCCCGTTTTTCTGCCACCCGGATGGGTCTCCCCTTACTAAATTTCAATTTTGGAAGGTGACCGGTATGGCGCTTTCCAGTGTTGGCCTCCCTGGGGCTTGTTACGGCACCCATTCATTTAGAATAGGTGCTGCTTCAACTGCAGCTGCATTTGGGTACTCTGCGGCTGATATACGCCATATGGGAAGATGGGGATCTATGCGTTTTGCATTGTATGTTCGTCCTCTTCAGACATGAGTACCATTTAAGTCACTGTTCTCCTTTTTTCTCTTACAGACCCTGTGTGTCCCCGCACACCGGTGGCAGTATGGCTGGTGGGCCACAGTTACGTGCACTGGGCAGCTCAGTATGCTGCGGCGACAGAGTGGGGACCCCAGCTTGGACTGCGTGCGGCCGCATGCATACGTTGGTACGGTAAGCGTGGAATGAGATGGCGGGAACTGTTGCCATTACTTTTCTCCATTAGGGATGCTGAACCGCCTGATGTCCTTGTACTGCACCTCGGGGGCAATGACCTCGGCCAGGTCACCGGCCTTTCTTTAAAATTCGCGATTTGCAGAGACCTAGCTTATTTGCACTATGTGTGGCCGTTCACCAGGCTGCTATGGTCGGACATCATACCATGTCACGCTTACAGGGGAGGTATTGACCTCCGTGCCCTTGACCGCGCTCGTCGCTCGGTGAACAGGGCAGTTGCCCGGTTCGTGGCAGACAAGGGTTTGCGGATGGTCATCCGACACCCCACCATTAGTTTACAAAATTACGATCTGTATGCAGGGGATGGGGTCCACCTGTCGGATAGAGGTATGAACCTCTTTGTGGAAGATTTGCAAGCAGGCCTGTTGACCGAGCTGACGGTCTGGGGGGGGTGAGTCTTCATTGAAGCCTCCCCGTGTGGAGGGTAGCACTGGTAAGGTAAAGATTTATGACCCATAGGTATCCGGCAGGTTCGCAATTGACTGGCCAACATTTAGACAGGTACAGGTGTAATAACGTTGACCGGTCAACGACGAACCAGGCAAGGGGTGATGGCACGAGCTTTTCAGCATGCATCACCCCGTGATTTGATGGATACACGTCAGAGGGTGGGGTCAGTAGATAGTTTATTGACTACGGTCAACAATTTGTTTGTGTCAACAAACAAATTGATACAAAATGGATACATTATAGCCAATTGCCGTTGGCAATTTTGGGAGGAACCTTACCAGTGTTACTGTGGCCTGCTTGCCTTAAAGAATTATAATTGGATGAGTACCAATTGAAAGTTATAATTCGGACTAGGGCATTATTCAATAAAAGTGGCCCAATGCCTTTATCCATATACCGGTGTCTGAATCTTTCTTTGGGGGGTGCACCTGCAATGGTGAGCAGCTATGAAAAATGTCCTGGGAGCAATATAATGCAGTGGTGTTCCATTTGCCATCCTTATCGCAGCATGACACCTTTACCACGCATCCAGTTCTGAGGGATCCGTGAGCACAATTGGCATACTGTCCCTGACAGAGGCCATGACTTGTGAGAACGCTCCGAGCTTTGGGCTCCGAGGGGACAGAAATTGGGGAGCAGATTAATAGTCATAAGATTGATTCACCCATATCTGACCTGACAAACAGTCCGAGCAGGAGGAAATTGAATGTCTAACTAAGCGGTTAGGTAATAGGTAATATCGCACCTGCGAATTACCCCAAGCCCTAACGTCAACAGTGGCCATGTTTACTCTTGGGTAAGCTAGGAACAATGGACTTCCCCTGCCAGTGTTTAATTTAGTTAATTAACTTCCCCGGGAGAGGTTCCCAATTAACCCGTGTAAACATGTGATGTGATTTTCTGTCAGATGACGATTCTATCATACGCCGCCTTGAATTCTTATATATGTTGATGATTTTCCCTCAATAAATCACTGGTCTTCGCTCCATCTTGTCGCGTGTCATTACTTGACCAGTCTCCTCCGGGACCCAACAGCAGCTTCACGGCCCCAATCCAACACAATTCCATGAGGCACTTTCTGATCCTGAGCCCTTTTGGCATGCAAAGTCCTCATCAGCCGCAAGTTAATATTGATGAAGCTGATGCCCTCCATCAAGTTGGATTTAAGTGGGATTTAATCCATTTGGAGACCATCACCCTCTAGAACAGGGGTTCTCAACCTACAGCCTGTGGGCCGGATCCAGCCCATGGCACCATTTCATCCAGCCTGTTAGGATACATGATTTATGTAGTCCCCACTGTGCATTGTATTGGATTGCAGTCTGTACCTTTAAGAGCCTCTCTGTGTTCTGCCCCAGCTGAACCGAATCAGAGTCAGCAGTTTTGCTACTATAAAGGAAATGTGTGGGTTGCTCGCGTTATTGATTGGCTATTAACCTTTCCCAATGGGTTTGTCGGGTTACGCACGGCGGCTCGAGACCAACCTGGCTCGGCTGGAAGGGAAATTGGATCGCGGGCCAATAGCATTAGGCAGCAACAGAGAATCCATATTGCTTGTCTGGGGATGCTGAGAGAAGTAGGACAAATGTCCTAAGGTGAAACACCCAGTAGAGACTCAAGGTCTAGCAAACACCAAACGGTATCCAGCTCACATCCACGGACTGAGCTGGGCAAAGGCAAACCGCAGCTAGACCAAATAGCTATGCATAGGTGCCCAGGGCCTCAAGGACTCTGAGATAGGGCGAGAATGATGAGTCTCGCCAATTCCGCTAATCAGTCCCCAAAACAGGGACCCATGTACGTAGTAACTTCTTAGGCTGGCAAATGTAACTTGGCCAGCAAGATGCCCTGTAAACAAGCCTTCTGTCACGGGGTCTCATGTAGGCTATGCGGGGAGATCCCGATGTAGTCAATAAATGCAGACCACCTGAGGATTTGGGACTGGCTTTTTCCACCACACATCTGTCTCGTGTACCTTCCTTGCCGCCGCTCCGATCCTCCAGGGGGAGCTTTACAACAGAAATGCACTCTGAGCATTCTCTTGGGACCATATTCACAAAGGGCTCTAGTTCTATGGGCTATATTCACCAGGGGCTACAGTCTCTGGGGGCTATCTGAACTATGGTGCTACACTGCTAGAAGCTATGGTAAGCTTTGGAACTTTGAGCTATGAGGCTGGATACTGAAAGACTGCATGATACTGCTAAAGGCTTCTAAGGACTGAACTCTGTTTGCCTCATGTTTGCAACTGAATAGCAAGCCTGCTTACTGCACCTGGAAGGAAACTACTGCTTGCATCTGCTCAAAGGTAATCTCTGCTAAAGACTGTTTACTTGGACATTTGCTATCTCTTATGGACTGCTGCCAACTGTACTGAGAGCTGCTTATCTCAGACATGTTTTTACTTCTCCTGTGTTTGCTGAAAAGTAAAGCTATTTTCTTTTCATTATACAACCTGCTTGTCTGTGTGGAAATCTCTCCCAGCTGTTGCTGCATACACAGCTAGCCGCTTTGCTCTGCTAAACACAGCCAAGCCTCATTGGGGTACCCTCAGCACCCCAGCACCCCAGCACCCTATCACAGCCCATACCCTTGCTCCTGCTGCTATTGCCGCCATCGCTGCTGCAACCATCCTTGTCCCCTCTGCTTTGCTTGGTGTGTCCCTAATGCCACTCCATAGCAGGGCAGATGTAAGAAGGCTTACAACATCTGCCCTGCTATGGAGCGGCATTAGGGAAATGCCAAGCCAGGTGGATGGGACAAGGATTGAGGTGGTAGTGGCAGAAGCAGAAGTCGCAGATGAATGTGGCTGCCCATGTCTTTCCCGGGAGCCGCTCTGGTAGAGCGTGAGCAAGGACAGTCAGGACCCCTCCTTCACCCACAGCAAGCCAGTTAACAGGGAAGCATTGGCAGCAGGGTCAGCATGGGGGAGTGTTGGCAAGATGGACTGGTGGCATGGGGGAGTGTTGGTGGCAGCTTTGGCATGGAGGGAGTGTTGGTGATGGTAATGGCAGCATGGGGGTGAGTGTTGGTGGGTCAGACTGGTGTCATGGGGAGAGTGTTGGTGACAGTGTAGAGAACACCAGTCCAGCATGCCAATAGTCTGAGGGGCATGATCTCCCCCGGCTTAAAAAGGTTGAGAAACACTGCTCTATAACCATGTAGAGGTCTAAATAGGCAATGAAAGAATAAATAAAGAAATGTCCTTTGTTTGATGAGTGGTCTGAGTTTATTAGACATATCAGAAAGTAAAAAAGCAAAAAGAAACAAAAAACACTGCAGCACTTTAAAGACTAACTTGTTGTTGTTGTTGTTGTTGTTGTTCAGTCGCACAGTCGGTTCCGACCCTTTGCGACCCTATGGACCATTGCTCTCCAGGCGCCTCTGTCCTCCACCATCCCCCTCAGCCCTCCCAGCTCTGTGCCCATTGTGTCTACAATGCCATCTAGCCATCTCATCCTTGGCCTCCCCCTTCTTCTTTTGCCCTCCACCTTTCCCAACATCAATGCCTTCTCAAGTGAATCCCCCCTTCTCATTTGATGTCCAAAGTATTTTAGCTTCATCTTTACTATTTGACCTTCCAGTGAGCATTCAGGGTTAATTTCTTCTAAGATTGACCTATTTGTTCTCCTCGCTGTCCAGGGGACTCTCAAAACCCTCCTCCAACACCACATTTCAAAGGCATCTATTCTTCTGCGTTCAGCCTTCCTAATTGTCCAGCTCTCACATCCGTACATTACTACTGGGAAAACCATTGCTTTCACTATTCTAATTTTTGTTTTCAGTGTGATGTCTCTGCTTTTCACTATGTTCCCCAGGTTTCTCATTGCTTGTCTCCCAAGAATCAGTTGCCTTTTTATTTCATGGCTACAATCCCCATCTGCCGTGATCTTTGATCCTAGAAAAGTGAAATCTGTCACTGCTTCTACTTCTTCCCCATCTATCTTCCAGGAACTGATTGGGCCTGTTGCCATTATCTTGGTTTTCTTGATATTGAGTCTCAAGCCAGCTTTTGCACTCTCCTCCTTCAGCCCAATCAAGAGATTCTTTAGGTCTTCCTCACTTTCTGCCATTAGGGTGGTATCGTCTGCATATCTTAGATTGTTGATGTTTCTCCCAGCGATTTTAATCCCATATTGTGATTCCTCCATCCCTGCACTGCACATTATGTGCTCTGTGTATAGGTTGAATAAGCATGGTGACAAAATGCAGCCTTGTCTTACTCCTTTTCCTATTCCAAACCACTCTGTCATTCCATGTTCTGTCCTAACTGTTGCTTCTTGGTTCATGTACAGATTTCTCAGGAGGCATATGAGGTGCTCTGGTATTCCCATCTCTTTAATTACTTGCCACATCTTGTTGTGGTCCACACAGTCAAATGCCTTAGTGTAGTCAATAAAACAGAAGTAAACTTGTTTCTGGTATTCCTTTGTTTTCTCCATGATCCAGCGTATGTTGGCAATGTGGTCTCTAGTCCCCCTGCCTCTTCTGAAACCTGCCTGCACCTCTGGTAATTCTCTTTCCACATGCTGCTGAAGTCTATCCTGTATTATCTTGAGCATCACCTTACTGGCGTGTGGGATGAGCGCGATTGTTCGATAATTTGAACATTCTTTGGCATTGCCCTTTTTTGGGATTGGGACGTATACTGATCTTTTCCAATCCTGTGGCCATTGTTTTGTTTTCCAAATCTGCTGGCATATTGAATGCAGTAATTTGACGCCGCCATCTTTTAGCGCTTTAAAGAATTCAACTGGGATACCATCATCTCCACTCGCTTTGTTGTTTGCAGTGCTCTTTAGGGCCTTTATGACTTCGCTCTCCAGGATGTCTGGCTCAGGTTCTACTTCTTCATCATTGTGATTGTCAGGAGTGTTGAGATCCTTTTTGTAGAGTTCCTCTGTGTACTCTTTCCATCTTTTCTTAATCTCTTCTGCGTCAGCTAGCTCCTTTCCTTCTCTGTCCCTTATCATGGTCATTTTTGCTTTAAATGTTCCCTTAATTTCCCCAATTTTTTTGAAAAGATCTCTGGTTCTGCCTCTTTTGTTGTTTTCCTCCATTTCTCTGCACTGTTCTTTTAGGTAGTTTTCCTTATCTCTCCTTGCTTTTCTTTGAAATTCTGTGTTCCAATGATTGTAGTTTTTCCTTTCTCCTTTGACTTTTGCGTTCCTTCTTTCCTCTGCTAAGACTAACTGCTATATTTTAATGTGAGCTTTCATGGAGCAAGTCCACTTCATCAGACATAGGAATGGAATAGCAAGGCATGAGCTTATATACACCAGATTCAGAGTCATAGAGTAATTAATTTAGAATTACATCATAATGCAAATCAATACAGCTTCCCACAGTCTAATAGTTTAAATAGTTTAATAGGTTGACACCATGAGGGAAGCCATAGGATTGTGTCTTTAAGAGATGAGCAAGGTTATTGAGGACAGGACATTTTGGAAAGCTTTCATCCATAGTTTTTTTTTGTCCCAATCAAACCCTTGACTGCCAAAATGAAGCCACTTTCTTGGCTTTGTCATTGGCCAAACTTAAATCCCCATCAGTGCATGTTTCTGGCAGTAATTGGCAGATCAGTAAATGAGCAGGATTCTGTATCTCTCCACATTCACACAGAGTGTTGTTGTCCACCAGCAGCCCCCACTTGAGCTTGTTGGTCTTGCATTTAGTGACTTCAACCTTCTGCCTATTCAGGGCCATCCAAGTGACGTAGGGATGGTTGAGTTTCTCAGCTATATCCTCCTTTAATGTTGTTCCTTGTCCAGTGAGCTCATCCCTCCATCTTCTAATTTGATTTTGCTCTTGTGTCCCCTCAAGAATCTTTGTTCTTGCCATAAAGCTTTTACTGGATCTGACTTGGTGGACTTGAGGCTCATATCCATTCAGAGGATGTTGAGGGTCATTCTCTTGCTTAGTTCTCTCAGCATCTGCTGCTACTTATCTTAGGTGGAGCAATACCAACAAGATGGTATATTTTCTCAACTGGTATAGATTTGAGGCATCCTGTTGCTATACGCATGGCTTCATTAACAGTGGTGTCAACTTCTTTTCCATGTGTGGATGTGCTGCATACTGGAGCAGCATATTCTGCTGCAGAGATGCTCAGGGCCAGGGCTGTAGCCAGGATTCTAGATTTGGGAGGGTGAATTTTTTTTCAGGAGGGGCAACAATGCCACACACACACACACACACACACACACACACACACACACACACACACACACACACACACACACACACACACACACACACACACACACACACACACACACACACACACACACACACACCATTGGCATCCCGGGGTGAGATGGGGTGGGGGCAAGCTTTTAGTTCAGTAGGGTTTTCGCCCCGCCCCCTGTCCCCCTCTGGCTACGGCCCTGCTCAGGGCCAAAGCTGATGTATGCATCATGAATGGTTGAGTTACCTGTAATAGGTAATACCTGTAATAGCCGGGCAGCCATCCCCAGCCGGGCAGCCATCCCCAGCCGGGCAGCCATCCCCAGCCGGGCAGCCATCCCCAGCCGGGGGGCGAAGAGGAGGAGGAGAGCCAGAGTCTCAGGCAAAGGATAAGTAGCTGACATGCAAAAGTAGAAGACCTAATATAGCAACTGACATAGAGACTTTATACTGACTAAACATAGAAACTGACATAGAGACTGTGTTTTAAAGTGTGATAATATGCATGATAATATGTTGTCTTAAATGTCTTAAATGATTTAAACTTTTAAAAACTGTGATAAAATGTATGAGGAGGGAAAAATGGCGTAGACACCTGCAAACCACGCCACAAATCTTGCCAAGAGAACCCTATTGACCAAAACAAAAGGCAAAACAAAAGGGCAGGCTAGGTGATACAGGATGCTTAACACCACAGAGGGGAGAAAGGGGAGGGACAGGAAAGGGGGAGGGGAAATGCAATGTTGTAAGGAGCAATACTGCATAGGGACATGGAATGTGAGATCAATGAACCAAGGTAAACTGGAAGTGGTAAAAATGAGATGGAAAGAATAGACATTGACATCTTGGGCATCAGTGAGCTAAAATGGACAGGGATGGGTGAATTCAGCTCTGGAAACCATCATATCTACTATTGTGGACAAGAAAACCTTAGAAGAAATGGAGTAGCCATAATTGTCAATAAAAGAGTGAGAAAAGCAGTAATGGGATACAATCTCAAAAATGACAGAATGATGTCAGTCAGAATTCAAGGCAAACCTTTCAATGTCACTGTGATCCAAATAAACGCACCAACCACTGGTGCAGATGAAGCCACAATGGACCAGTTCTATGAGGACTTACAACACCTCATAGAACAGACACCAAGAAATGATGTCCAAATTATATTAGGAGACTGGAATGCCAAAGTAGGAAATCAAAAAGTGGAGGGAATAACAGGCAAATTTGGTCTTGGAACACAGAATGAAGCAGGGCAAAGATTGATAGAGTTCTGCCAAGAGAACGCACTGGTCATAGCAAACACTCTCTTCCAACAACACAAGAGGCGACTTTACACATGGACATCACCAGATGGCCAACACCGAAACCAGATTGACTACATACTCTGCAGCCAAAGATGGAGAACCTCCATACAGTCAGCAAAAACAAGACCTGGAGCAGACTGTGGCTCAGATCACAACCTATTGATTGCAAAATTCAGGCTTAGACTAAAGAAAATAAGGAAAACACGGAGACCAGAAAGATATCACCTAGACAGCATCCCTAAAGAATACACGGTGGAGGTGATGAACAGATTTAATGGCTTAGATTCGGTAGACAGAGTACCAGAAGAATTATGGACGGAGATGAGGGACATCATGCAGGAAGCAGCAAAGAAAACCATACCAAAAGAAAAGAAGAGTAAGAATGCAAGCGCGGTGCCAAAATGGCCGCCGCGCTCTTTGCGGGGGCCCCCCCCACTGGACGAAGGCATCCAGGTAGTTAGGGGCGTGGCCAGCTCCCTTAGAAAAGGGGTGGCCACGAGGCAGCCGAGCTGCCATTTTGCGAAGCGACGGAGCGGAGATGTTTTTCCCCTCCACCCCCTCCCTAGTTAACAGTGTGATGTTTTGGTCGCTTCGGGGCTGGGTGGGAATTTTTGGCTGGGACCCATATTGGCTTCTGGGTCCTGGTTTTTTTGCCCATCCCACACTGTTGCTATGGTTTGACATAGGGGTTTTGTCTGTTGCTGCTGTTGACTTTGGTCACATGGGCGGGTAGCACTGGTAAGGTAAACATTATGACCCACAGGTATCCGGCAAGTTCGCAATTGACTGGACAACACTAGACAGGCATAAGTTGGTTAAACGTTGTCCGGTCAATGACGAACTAGGCGACGGGGTGATGGCTATAGCTAGACAGCATGCATCACCATGTGATTTTACGGATACGCGTCAGAGGGTGGGGTCATTAGTTAGATATTGACTACGGTCAACAATTTGTTTGTTGTCAACAAACAAATTGATACAAATGGATACATTGTAGCAATTGCCGTTGGCAATTTTGGGTGGTACCTTACCAGTGTTACTTCGGCCTGCTTGCCTTAAGAATTATGATTGGTCAATTACCAATAGAAATTTATAATTCGGACTAGGGCATGAATCAATAAATGTGACCCAATGCCGTTATCCACTTTTATTAGTGTCTGAGTCCTTTATTGGGGGGTGCGCCTGCAAAGCAAAGTGGTTGTCTGATGAGGCTCTTAAAATAGCAGAGGAAAGAAGGAACGCTAAAGCCAAAGGAGAAAGTAAAAACTACAATCATTTGAACACAGAATTTCAAAGAAAAGCAAGGAGAGATAAGGAAAACTACCTTAAAGAACAATGCAGAGAAATGGAGGAAAACAACAAAAGAGGCAGAACCAGAGATCTTTTCAAAAAAATCGGGGAAATTGAGGGAACATTTAAAGCAAAAATGACCATGATAAGGGACAAAGAGGGAAAGGAGTTAGCTGATGCAGAAGAGATTAAGAAAAGATGGAAAGAGTACACAGAGGAACTCTACAAAAAAGACCTCAACACTCCTGACAATCACAATGATGAAGAAGTAGAACTTGAGCCAGACATCCTGGAGAGCGAAGTCATAAAGGCCCTAAAGAGCACTGCAAACAACAAAGCTAGTGGAGATGATGGTATCCCAGTTGAATTTTTCAAAGCGCTAAAAGATGACGGCGTCAAATTACTGCATTCAATATGCCAGCAGATTTGGAAAACAAAACAATGGCCACAGGATTGGAAAAGATCAGTATACCTCCCAATTCCAAAAAAGGGCAATGCCAAAGAATGTTCAAATTATCGAACAATCGCGCTCATCCCACACGCCAGTAAGGTGATGCTCAAGATAATACAGGATAGACTTCAGCGGCATGTGGAAAGAGAATTACCAGAGGTGCAGGCCGGTTTCAGAAGAGGCAGGGGGACTAGAGACCACATTGCCAACATACGCTGGATCATGGAGAAAACAAAGGAATATCAGAAACAAGTTTACTTTTGTTTTATTGACTACACTAAGGCATTTGACTGTGTGGACCACAACAAGATGTGGCAAGTAATTAAAGAGATGGGAATACCAGAGCACCTCATATGCCTCCTGAGAAATCTGTACATGAACCAAGAAGCAACAGTTAGGACAGAACACGGAATGACAGAGTGGTTTGGAATAGGGAAAGGAGTAAGACAAGGCTGCATTTTATCACCATGCCTATTCAACCTATACACAGAGTACATAATGCGCAGTGCAGGGATGGAGGAATCACAATATGGGATTAAAATCGCTGGGAGAAACATCAACAATCTGAGATATGCAGACGATACCACCCTAATGGCAGAAAGTGAGGAAGACCTAAAGAATCTCTTGATTGGGCTGAAGGAGGAGAGTGCAAAAGCTGGCTTGAGACTAAATATCAAGAAAACCAAGATAATGGCAACAGGCCCAATCAGTTCCTGGAAAATAGATGGGGAAGAAGTAGAAGCAGTGACAGATTTTACTTTCTTAGGATCAAAGATCACTGCAGATGGGGATTGTAGCCATGAAATAAAAAGGCGACTGATTCTTGGGAGACAAGCAATGAGAAACCTGGGGAACATAGTGAAAAGCAGAGACATCACATTGAAAACAAAAATTAGAACAGTCAAAGCAATGGTTTTCCCAGTAGTAATGTACGGATGTGAGAGCTGGACCATTAGGAAGGCTGAACGCAGAAGATTAGGTGCCTTTGAAATGTGGTGTTGGAGAAGGGTTTTGAGAGTCCCCTGGACAGCGAGGAGAACAAATAGGTCAATCTTAGAAGAAATCAACACTGACTGCTCATTGGAAGGTCAAATAGTAAAGATGAAGCTAAAATACTTTGGACATCAAATGAGAAGGGAGGATTCACTTGAGAAGGCATTGATGTTGGGAAAGGTGGAGGGCAAAAGAAGAAGGGGGAGGCCAAGGATGAGATGGCTAGATGGCATTGTTGACACAATGGGCACAGAGCTGGGAGGGCTGAGGGGGATGGTGGAGGACAGAGGCGCCTGGAGAACAATGGTCCATAGGGTCGCAAAGGGTCGGAATCGACTGTGCGACTGAACAACAAAAAGCCTGTAATAGGAATTCAAAGGATGCCATTTATTTTCACTTATTTCTGTGTGAAGTAGAAGAATGTTTAGCCAATTAATGCTTATGAGGTAATGCCAATTATAAAATTGTTGCTTAACCAGGTGTTAGTTAGAATCACAATCCCATGTTCTCATTGACGCCAGTCCCAAGGACAACTTAGTCTGGGAATCTGACAGTTCCATCTATCACATAAAGATACCAAAGATGGAATCTAAGATAAGCAGCTAACGTAATGTACAGGTGCATAACACACAGCTGGATGTCCAGATGTCCAGCCAATTTGTCTCCTCATGTCATATTTGGGGAATGTTCACATATTTTGAGAAGGGGAGGTGTGATTGGGAAAATGCATAAAAACTGGGAAAATTAGCTTTTCAGCAGCAGACATCCCACGGCCTGGGATGATTCTGCCCATTTTCTTTTTCAATATGCTTAAATGTTAGACAGTCGGTCTAATGTTTAATTGGGGCTCATCGGGGCCCAACCTTTTACCTATTTAGCTAGCTTAGCCATTTCTATTATTTTATGTTTCTATTTGAACTGCCTTTATCCGTATGCTATTTTACTTTATTTTTGTACCAATAAAAAGTTGCTATATTTGAAGAATTGTAGTAGTGTATTTTTATTCTCCTCAAAGCTTAAAGAGGAGAAGCCTTAGAATCCAGAATACAAAAACCAAAGGTGAGGGAGGCCATAAATTAGGTCTTTGCCAGGAGGAGTGAATTTCAAAGAGAAGAAGAAGACTTCATTAAAAGTGCCGTTCTTGGTAAAGGAGTCTCTTCCTGATTGAGGTAATTTTTATCTAAACCCCTGGTTAGCTGGACTCTGAAAGTGTCATCAAAAAGGAGGAGGCATAAAATAGATGTTTGGGAATACTTGACATTCCTATAAGTCCCACATCGCCATTTTAATTGCCAGATATTTCTGGACGAAGAGAGGTGAGTGCATCTCAAAACGCTGTCTGCAAAAGAGAAAGCAGATAAACCTCTAGGAAAGAATTTATGCCTGCCTTGACACTATAATAAATGGCTCTCTGTTTGGCAGTACAGAAGAAGGGTCAATTTATCACCTTTTGATATTACCCATTTATAGTTTGTGACTTTCCTGATGATGTTGTCCCTTGGCTTTGGTATTAAGGCAGTGCTGCTTAAAAGAGAGTGTCCTGTCAAGTGTCACACAAATGCAAGCGTAAGGTGCCTCTCCGGGAGTTGCAGGTGATGCACGGCCACCTCAACTTCGCCTGCAGAGTGGTAACACCAGGCAGTGCCTTCGCCAGGTGTCTGGGTCAAACTATGGCGGGTCTTTATAAACGACACCGCAGGGTACGGCTGACTAGGGGTTTATGAGCGGACCTGTTGGTTTGGCTCACATTCCTGCAGGACTTTCATGCCGTCTCCTTTTGGAGAGCTGAGCTTATGGTCAGCCCCAGTTCCAAGTACAGTCGGATGCCTCCGGCTCCCTGGGGTATGGGATTTAATTTTGAAGGACAGTGTGCCTATGGTTTATGGCCCCAGGGATGGCAGAGCACGGATCACTTACGCGATCTTACGTTCCTGGAGTTTTTAAATTTTGGGTCCCCTTTATGCTCTGGGGGGACAGGTGGGCTAATTCTGTGGTTCACTTTTGGTGTGACAATGCTGCGGTAGTGCACATTGTCAATGCCCAAACGTCTAAATCCCCCGGAGTCATGGCCTCAGTTCGCCAATTGTTCTTAGGTTTATGCGCTTTAATGTGCTCCTTAGGGCTAGACATGTGCCAGGCATTAATAACGATATTGCCGATGCTTTATCCCACCTGCAGATCTCCCGGTTCCGTGCCTTGGCTCCAGACGCAGAGGAACTTCCCTCTCCACTCCTGGCTGAGATATGGACATTTAGCGAGGAGAGGTGAACCGGGCGAGTGGCATGTCTTTGGCACCTCACACGCGTAAGGTGTATCAGCATACACTCCTTCACTTTAGGGCCTTTTGTAGGCAAAGGCAGTTGCCTGAAATGTGGCCGATACCGGTCGACCAGGTTTTACAGTATATGGTGCACCTTCATGATCTGGGGTTGGCCCCACGCACCATCGCCACCAGGCTTTACACCTTGACATTCATGGCCAAGGCACAGGGCTTTACTGACTGTGGGAGTGTCTTCTGCATACGCCATGTATTGGAAGGGTGGACACATGGACGTGGCCGCCGCCTGGACACACGTCGCCCTGTTTTAACAGGTATTCTGACCCACCTTGCACGAGGTTGGCATAGACTATGTTACAGTACGTATGAGGAGTCTCTTTTTCATGCAGCTACCACTGTAGCTTTCTCTGGAGCTCTGCGAATCAGCGAGCTGGTCCCATGGTCAAAGGGGGACGTGTCTCGTAGGGCACTGGAACTCGACGATGTATCTATCAACCAGGAGTGGGCTCAGTTGAGGATTCGTTCCTCAAAGGCCGATCAGCATGGAGTAGGCAGTGGTGTTATACTGCTACGATGTACATTTGCTGACATCTGTCGGGTTGGTGCCCTACATGCAATTTTGGCAGTGCCTGCTGCGCGCCCTGGCCTGTTTTTCTGCCACCAGGATGGGTCTCCCCTTACTAAATTTCAGTTCTGGAGGGTGACCGGTACCGCACTTCACAGTGTGGGGCTCTTTATGGCACCCATTCATTCAGGATAGGCGTCGCATCGACTGCGGCTGCGTTTGGGTACTCTGAGGCTGATATATGTTGGATGGGCAGGTGGGGGTCCGTGCGTTTTTTCCTTATATGTCCCCTCACTGTATGAGTATCTAGTTATGTCCTTAATTCCTTTTCCTTCTTTTACAGACCCTGTGTGTCTACGCACACCGGTGGCAGTGGGGCTGGTGGGCCGCAGCTATGTACACTGGGTGGCACAGTATGCTGCATCATCAGAGTGGGGACCCCATCTCAGGCTGCGTGCATCCGCACGTATGCGGTGGTATGGTATGCGTGGCATGAGATGGCGGGAACTGTTGCCATTCCTGATGTCCATCAGGGATGCTGGACCGCCTGATGTTCTGATTCTGCACCTCGGCAGCAATGATCTCGCACGGATCACTGGCCTTTCCTTAAAATGTCGAGGTGCAGTGACCTGGCATTTTTACATCATTTATGGCCGTACACATGGTTGCTATGGTCTGACATCGTGCCGAGACACTGTTTTAGAGGAGACATGGATCTCCATGGTTTGGACTGTGCCCGGTGGTCAGTAAACAGGGCTGTTGCCCGGTTTCTTGTTGAGAATGGCTTGGGGACAGCCATTCGACCCCCGGGAATAGGGTTACAGGCTTTTAGCCTGTATGCAGGAGATGGGGTCTACCTTTCGGCCAGAGGTATGAACCTCTTTCTGGAGGATGTGCAAGCGGGCATGGCGACCGAGCTGACGGTCTGGGGGAGGGGCGGTGAGTCATCATGGACGCCTCCCCATGTGGTGGGTAGCACTGGTAAGGTAAATATTTATGACCCATAGGTATCCGGCAGGTTCGCAATTGACTGGCCAGCACGTAGATAGGTACAGGGGAAACAGGATTGGCCGGTCAAGGGCGAACCATGAAAGGGGTGATGCTAGGAGCTTCACAGCCTGCATCACCTTTATATTTGGACGGATACACGTCATAGGGTGGGGTCAGTAGATAGTATATTGACTTTGGTCAACAATTTGTTTGTATCAACAAACAAATTGATACAAATTGATACATGTAGCCAATAGCCATTGGCATTTTGGGTGGAACCTTACCAGTGCTACTGTGGCCTGCTTGCCTTAAAGAATTGCAATTGGATGATACACCAATTGAAAGTGATAATTCGGACTAGGACATTATTCAATAAAAGTGGCCCAATGCCTTTAATCCAATACCGGTGTCTGAGTCTTTATTTGGGTGGGTGTGCCTGCAAGGTATTTCAGTGCTGATCAATTCGTAGGGTTGCTATAGGTCAGAGATGACTAGAGAGCACACAACAACAACAATGACAACAACAACTATTTAAGTGTTGACAAGATAACTTGCAAGTCTGTAAATATTGCCAGGTCACAAAAACTTATCTGATTATCCATCTATTCTGAAGAGTAATCATTTGGGGTTCAACACAAGCCAGAAGGAAAAGGAGGAGACTTGAGAGTCTGTGAATGGTACTTATTCACTGCAGATGAATTTAACAAATTATAAATATAAACCAACAAGTGATACAGTGCCAGGTGCCTCTCCATTCTCTTTTTAGTTCTTCATTAAATAACAGGGTTGGTCTGGCTGGACCTATGGTAATGGAGTAGACCATACAGCCGAGTGTTGACTCCCTAAAGGGCCCAATGGCTACAGGCAGATGAACCCCTTTATGTGGGGTAATGGTCCCCTCAGTGGAGAAAATGCCACTGAAAACTATCATATTGGACCCAAAGGCAAAATGAGCGGAGGAGGAACTCTGATTCCCAACAGTCATGGAGGTGGAAGAGGCCATGCCAGATGGACTGGCTGTGAAGGCGCATCTTGTCAAGACTGTGGCAGTCCATTCCAGTCTCAGTGTTAAATCCTGCATGTCTCATTTCATTTGTGCTGCAGGAGATGGCTCCATGATCATAGTGTGTGGGTCACTTCATGGTAAGCTGGGATCCACCTTAAACAAATTGACACCAATGCAATTTTTTCTGCTTCTGGGGAAAAAATGCATTCTTGTATACGAGTTGCTGCCAACTATGATGAAATAACAGGAAGGCAAGGGAAAACAATATTCTTTTTTAAATGTGTGTTTCTAACCAACAAAAGGCTCTTAATTGGGTCTTCTTTAGTGGTCTACCTTCTCTTTTCATGTACTTGCCAGAAGAACACAACTTGGATTTCTCCATCCTGTCTCTATTTGGTTCCATATAGAACTCCAATAAATAGCAGCAGAATTCCATCGACAAAGAAGTGTGGCTGAGCTTTTGTCTACATTGAATGGTGCACCTGGGAAAGAAAAAAGGAATCTCTGTTCTAGTGAGTGGGGACCCAGATGTGACTGTTTTTCTGGGCAGGGGAGAGGGGAGAATTTGGCTGCTGAAGGAATGCTCTTATGTGCAGCTGCATGTGGTTCTAATAACAGAGGAATATGGAGCCTGTTTCTTTTGCTTTTATCAGTGAAAGGGAAATGTCATATGAGAAACGAAAACATCTCCAGGAGGAAAATTCATGGAAAAATGTAAGCAATGGCCCCTGAGTCCTATAACCAACATTCTGTACCAAGAAAAGCTGAGTTTTTAGTGTATGGGACCAAAGACAACCGGACAACCGAAAGGTTGGTTTAACACAGGTTTATTGCATGAGGTTCCAGTGAAGCATGAGGTAATGGCGGTGATACATCTCAATATATACAGTAGCTCTCTACATTTGAATCTTGTAGCACGGTAGCTCATTGGCTGCTACCGGCATGGCCTCGCCCAGGCACGCCTCTTTCTTCTGCTGCTGAATGCGGGGAAGGTTTTCCCGCGGCTGTCCGTGATTGAGCAATGTGAACCATGTGAGGCTGAACGCTCGCAGCTGCCCTCTATGGGCTGTCTGCTCGCGTTCCTTTACAGCTGGTCTCGTTTGTATCTGGAGTGGTTACATTCTTGCCTTTACAGTATAATGAACATGCATACATACATACATAACATCCCTCCCCCCTAGGATGGGACGAAGTCCCGCAACCATTGTGGCTTGCCGCACGTGCGCTTGGGACGCGCTTGCGTCTGACCTAGTACTGGAGAGCCTGTGATCCCTGACTCCACGGGTGCTTGTCCTGCAACGGGAAACGGGGATTCGTTAGTGGCTCCGTGGGGCGTCCGTGCCTGCCTCGTGCCCGGGGATGGGAAGGGAATGAATAGTTGGGAGGTGAACCCCTGCCTGTTGCTCTCTGACCCCGGGGACCCACCTATTGTGAACCGCGGAACCGATGAGGTCGCCCTTGTGGTTCGGCTACCTTCTGATCCCTGCTCGGGGGACCTTGAGACTGTGGTGGGCGGACTTGCTGATGCCTCCCGTCTTGGGGGTGTCGGTCTCCGGGAAAATGGCGCTATATCGCATTCTAACTCACAGGGGCTACTGGGACTGGAGGTACCAGGGGCTGAACTGAAACCCCTCTTTTCGCTAGGACGGGTGGGGGACCACTCCGCTAACTCCCCCTGGTACTGTAAATCAACGTCTAAGCTTCTATGGGCATCTGTGTTTCGGGGAAACTCCCGCGGGGTATGTATGTGGTCGGGGCTCTTCCATTTTTTCGGGGACTCCCGCAAAAGATTTCTGTGGATCGATTCCCTTTCCTCCCCCCTTGGTGGGGACCCATGCTCCCCTTTTCCTCCCCCTTGGGTTAAGCGGGTGGGGGAGTACCCTAACGCTGATTCGATGCTATTCTCGTCTCCGTCCTGCTCTCCGGGGACCCTGCGCCTGAGTTGGTCCACGTGTCGCCTCCACAGGAAGCCTGTACTGGTTTCTACGCGGTATGAGACGGGGCCGGTTTGTTCTACTACGGTGCCCAGCACCCAGGCTGGCCCCGCGCTGGCGTAGTTCCTGCAATGCACCGGGGCGCCTACGCTGAAACTCTTTGTGGGTTCCACCCCTATGTTCCGCCCTTTGTCCTCTACTCTCGTGGGGTCTAGCTTGGAGATTCCCGTGGCCAGCTTCCTGCGCATCAACAGCTCTGCGGGGGAGTACCCTGACGCTAGTGGGGTGACCCTGTATCTTAGCAGGAATTGGCACAATTTCAGGTCGAGGTCTCCGGGACCCATGCGCAGTAGCGCGTCTTTCGTGGTGCGCACGAGGCGCTCTACTTGGCCGTTGGTGGCCGGGTGAAAGGGGGCAGAGGTGACGTGCCGAATGGCGTTTCGCTCCATGAATGCCCCGAACTCGGCGGACGTGAAACAGCTGGCGTTATCGCTGACGAGGGTGTCGGGTAAACCGAACGTGGAGAAGACCCTCCTTAACTGTTTGATTGTTGTGGCCGAGGAGGTGCTCGAGACTGGGATGACCTCCAACCACTTGGAGAACGCGTCCACCACGAGGAGGAAAAGCGTTCCCCTGAACGGGCCAGCAAAGTCTACATGTACCCGGGACCAGGGCCCCCGTGCCGTGTCCCACTCCCTAGGTGGCGAGCGAGCCTCTTCTGGCCTTGAGCTTTGGCACGCTTCGCAAGTGCCGACCATGTGTTCGATGTCGGCGTCTAGCTGGGGCCACCAAAAGTAACTGCGGGCCAGCGCCTTTGAGCGGACGATCCCCGGGTGGCTGACGTGCAGCAGTTTAAGCACCCTCGGCCGGAGAGGCGTGGGGATCACTACCCGCTGTCCCCACAAAAGGCAACCCCTCTCTAGGGACAACTCTAGTTTCTTTTTGAAAAATGTGTCGAATTCCGCTGCTGGGGAAGACACGGGCCACCCTTTCTGTACCCAGGAGCAGACTGTGGCCAGCGTTTTGTCCTTGCCTGTCGCTTTGGCGATGTCGGCCGGTACTACTGGAGGAGAGTCTAGAACCTCTATCATTAAGACCTGATGGTCCCTCTCTACTTCGCCCACGTGGCAGCAATCCCGGGGAATGGGGGACCTCGACAGGGCGTCGGCATGGCTGATCTCCCTCCCGGGCCGGTATACCAACGCGTGCTGATACGCGTTGAGAAAAATGGCCCACCTGAGCATTCTCGGGGACAGGATTTGGGGTGTGGGCTTATCTGCGGTGAAAATGCCTAACAAAGGCTTATGGTCAGTCACTATGGTGAAGGGGCGGCCGTACACAAAATCATGAAATTTCTTGGTCCCCGCAATTATTGCTAGTGCTTCTCTGTCTGTCTGAGCATAGTTTCTCTCTGCTTGGGACAAGGACCTAGAGTAGAACGCTATCGGGGCCTCCCTACCGTTCTCCAGCACGTGGCATAACACCGCCCCCACCCCCACCGGGGATGCATCGCATATCAGGACCACTGGGCGTTTTGGATTGAAGTGGGTCAGTACGGCATCTGATGCCAGGAGTCGCTTCAGGTCATTGAAAGCCTTCTCCTGGTCGTCGCCCCACTTCCATGCCTCGTCCTTTTTTAACAATTTGTGTAGCGGTTCTGCCACGGTTGCCTTCCGCGGGAGGAAGGAGTGGTAGAAGTTGAGCAGTCCGAGGAACGACTGCAACTCGGGCTTGGAGGTGGGGCGAGGGGCCTTCTTGATGGCGGCTACCTTGGATTGGGCTGGCCTTATTCCCTCGGGAGTGACACGGAACCCTAGGAACTCAACCTCTGTAGCGAAGAAGACGCATTTGTCTTTCCGCAACCGCAACCCCGCCTTTTCGAATATTGTCAGGACCTTTCCCAACCTTGTTGCTAATTCGGCCCGGCTCCCCCCTGTAATCAATACGTCATCAAAGTAGGGTAACACCCCCTCTAACCCCTTCAGGAGGCGTTCCACAAGTGACTGGAAGATCCCGGGCGCCGAATTCACGCCGAATTGGAGGCGCGATACCTGGAACGCCCCTTTGTGGGTGACTATGGTCTGCGCAGCAGCTGCGGCGGGGGTCACCGGGAGTTGCTGGTAGGCTTGGGCCAGGTCGAGTTTAGCGAAACACCTCCCCCCGTGTAACCTGGCCAACAAGTGGCTGACTACCGGCACCGGATACGCATTAGGGCGGATCGCCTTATTGATGGTGCACTTGTAATCAGCGCATATGCGGACCTCCCCGTTGGCCGTGAGCGCTGTTACAATTGGAGTTTCCCACTCCGCAGAATCAACAGGAACAAGAATCCCCTGGCCCACCAATTTGTCCAACTCCGCCTCTATTTTGTCCTTTAGTGCGAAGGGCACTCTGCGCGGTTTAAGTCTGATTGGACGTACTCCAGGGTCCAGGTCGAAAGTCACTGGGGGGCCCTTGAATTTCCCGAGCCCCTTTTTAAAAACCTCGGGGTGCGCGTCGCACACGCTCTGTATTGGATCAGTCCCGGCGGCGTGTGCTTCCACGGCGTGTACCCCCCCAATGAACAACCCCAGGGGCTGGAACCATTGAGTCCCGAGGAGGCTGCATTTACCTCCCTTGAGGATGACTAGGGGAAGCGTTGCGGTGTGCTTTTTAAACTGGACCCGGAACTTCCCAACCCCCAACACTGGGATGCGGTTCCCTTGCACGTCCTTCAGTGTGGCCCTCAACGCCTTGAGCTTGGGCCGCATGCGGGGGGCGATTTTCATGAACTCCCCCTGGGAAATAATGGAGTATGAAGAACCCGAGTCCACCTCCATTCTAACAGGGGCCCCTTGTATTACTACCTCAACGAAGTAACGGGGGTGCTCCGTGGAAACGCTGCAAACCGGTGCGTCGTCCTCGCTGTCGTCGGAGATGCGCCCTACTCCGTCCCGCGTCCTCGTGGTCCGGGTGCCGTCCTTTGGCCTCGTGGTGCGGTCCTGCCTCGTGGTGCGGTCCTGCCTCGCTGAGCGGTCTGGAGAACTCCTGGTGGCCTCGCGCCGTTTCCGGCAGAGCTTGGCGATGTGCCCGCGCCGGCCGCAGTTGTGGCACTCGGCCTTGCGGAACGGGCATTTGGCACGGGCGTGGGCGGCGCCGCATCCGTCGCAGCGCCGGCCCTCTCTCTGGACCCTCCGGATGTCCTCGTCGTCGCCGCTCTCCGCAGACGAGGTCGAAACTCGCCGGGCCGGGCGCACCGAGCTCTCTGCCTTTGCGGGCTTCGGGCGCCAGTCCTGAAGCTCGTGCACCCCGGCAGTAGTGGCCTCCGCGGCCTGTGCCGTGTCGAGGACTTGTTGCCACGTGGGAGGCGGCTCCCTTTTCATTAGCGCACGCTGAGTCTCTGTGTCCCTCAGACCGCAGAGCAGGCAGTCTCGGAGGGTGATGTCGGGGAGCTCCCACTTGCATGGGCCGGCGGCCAACCGCAGGGCCGCGGCGAACTCATCGACCGATTCCCCGGGTGCCTGGACTCGCCTCCAGAACGCGCTCCGAGCGGGGAACATCGCTATTGCTGGCCGGAGATGGGCGCGCAACGCCGCCAGGAGCTCTGTAGCTTTGAGGTCGCTCACTTTCCTCGGCGCGATCAGGTCCACCAAGGTCCTCTTGGTCTCGTGTCCGAGCATGCGGACGAAAATGGCCCTCTTTTTGGCCTCATCGGAGACTTCGAGCTCCACCAGCGCTGCGTTGAAGTCTATCTCAAACAGCTCCAAGTCTCCCGGCTTCTTGATCTCGTAGCCGGCGCATGTCTTGGTCCCGTGGGCAGCCATATCCCACCTTCGTCGCCAATTTAGTGTATGGGACCAAAGACAACCGGACAACCGAAAGGTTGGTTTAACACAGGTTTATTGCATGAGGTTCCAGTGAAGCATGAGGTAATGGCGGTGATACATCTCAATATATACAGTAGCTCTCTACATTTGAATCTTGTAGCACGGTAGCTCATTGGCTGCTACCGGCGTGGCCTCGCCCAGGCACGCCTCTTTCTTCTGCTGCTGAATGCGGGGAAGGTTTTCCCGCGGCTGTCCGTGATTGAGCAATGTGAACCATGTGAGGCTGAACGCTCGCAGCTGCCCTCTATGGGCTGTCTGCTCGCGTTCCTTTACAGCTGGTCTCGTTTGTATCTGGAGTGGTTACATTCTTGCCTTTACAGTATAATGAACATGCATACATACATACATAACAGAGTTGTAAATCAAAATACCACTGTTAGTGTTGTTGGTGTTATTATTACTCCATTTTTCTCATTTTAGGCCCAATGACTCATAGTGTTGTAGTGCTTGGAGCAGAGAACTGAAATGGTACCCTCAAGTTGCTCACATAAGTTTGGACAACAGCAAAAACCAAGAAAGTGGCTTCATTTTGGCAGCCCAGGGTTTGATCGGGACTCAAAAGAAGAAGTCCATACATAGCACGATTTTTAAATTATTATTTAAAATAAAAGGGTGACAATGCAAGCGCGGCACCAAAATGGCCGCCATGCTCTTTGCGGCCCCCCCCCACAGGACGAATGATCCGGGTAGTTTAGGGCGTGGCCAGCTCCCTCATAAAAGGGGTGGCCACGAGGCAGCCGAGCTGCCATTTTAGCTAAGCGACGGAGCGGAGAAGTTTTTTCTCTCTGTGTCTCCGTCGCTCCTTACCTAGTTTGGAAGCCTTTTTTGGCGGCGAACCTTCACTTTCGGCTTCCTTTTACCTTGAGTGAGATGCCTTCGAAGAAGAAGGCGCTATCGGGTGCGGCTCGCACGAGCAGGAGGCGCAATCCGGGTCGGAGGACCACGGTGGCGCCTCCCCAGGAGCCGCCTTTGCCGGCACCCGCCGGGACCGGCGGGATGGGGTCGATCGCCCCTTGGCCGGAAGCGGGAGACCTGAGCATGGGCTCGGTGAGGGCTGCGGCCCGCGCCCCACATGCGCTGGACACCGCGCCTGGATCTGCTCATTCTGCTGGGCCTGCACCAGCGGTGGCGCAGCTCCCCCCGGGGCCTTCTAGCCTTGGAGGGTGGTGTGGCCCCCTGCCTTGGCAGGTGCCGGCACCGACCCTTCCGGGCTTCGGTGCGGGACAATGGCCCTACTCGGGTCCTGGGGTACAGGGCCCTGTACCTGCGCCTCTCACAGGCGGGCCGGCCGGCCCTTGGCCCCAGGTTAGTGTTGAGGCCTTACTGGCCCGTGTGGCGGCCCTCGAGGCCTCCTTGGCTCGGGCCAGCCATGCTGGGGCTACTTGGGGGGTTAGTTTGGAGGCGCCGTCGGTCGGGCAGCAGCAGGCGACGGGACGGGTCGAGCTGCTGCAGGCGCGTGGCGCAACTTCAGCCACTGCCTCGCAGCTCCCCGCCCAGCAAGCAGGTGTGGGTCAGGCCCCGATGATGAGCTCTACGGCGGTCGTGAGCTCCGACGCCCCTGGTGGGCCGGAACCCCCGGTGGGGGCGGCCTGCGGGGGTGCGACATGTGAGTATGCGGTACAAGCCAATACACCTACACACATTGCCACTACGGGGGGGCCTTTCAATGGCCTTGGCCTCGCGCGGGTGGTGCAGTGGCCCAGTCGCCGGCGCCCCATTCGGCGATGACGACTGCTACCCAGCTCGCTGGGGTTGCAGGTGTTCCCTACCTGCCGGGAATATATTGGGGTGGCGGGGCCAACACAGGCCCCTTTTCAGATGCCCGCGTTGGCTGCGGTCCCGGTTTCGGCCTTGCCAACGGCAGGATATTCTTTGCCACTGGGTGACCACCTAGCGCAAGCCAACAGAGAAAAGATATGGCGGGGGGAGTATGTAGATATCTTCTCACTCTTAAACAGAGAGCCCACCAAGGAGGAGAGGGAGGGGCAGGACGAGAAGGATAAGGAGCAGGCACGTCGTCGCAAGCCACCACGTACTTGGGCCAACTGGCTGCCGGCTTATTTAATCTACATGGCAGTGTACTTGAGAGCGCGGCCAGATTTGGCTATTCCGATGGTCCAATATTTGGACAACATCTATAGGGCGATGGTCGACTTTCCAGGCCCCTCGTGGTTGGCTTATGACGAGGAATTTCGCATGCGGATTCCCCTGCACCCCGAGATGAGGTGGGACGAGCCGTGCCAGAGGCTTTGGCTTCTGTACATGACGCCCACGCGCCCAGCGCCAGGGGAGAGATACCATTGTGGACATGCGGTCCAGCGAGCGGCTCCAGCTCAGGTTCCCCGCCAGGTGGCGGGGCAGGGGGTTCCAGCCCCCCTGCTGTGCTGGACTTTCTCGTCCAATGGTTCCTGCAATAGGAAGAACTGCAGGTATAAGCATGAGTGTCCCACCTGTTCGGGACCCCACGCAGCCTCTGCCTGTCCCAGGCCTGGAGGGACGCGGGGCAGAGGGAAGGGCGGACAGTGGACTGGCAAGCCTGCCGCAGATGGAGCTGGTTCACCGAAAGGCTCCCTCCCCAATTAATGTGGACATGTTGGAGCGTTGGCTCGCATTGTACCCGAAGGGGGAGGATGCAGATTATCTACTTCAGGGCTTTAGACAGGGGTTCCGTATTCCTTTCATGGGTATTAGGTCCCCTCAGGATGCCCCCAGTCTTTTGTCCCTTAGGGGAAGGGAGGAAGTGGCGGCCGCCAGCATTAATAAGGAGGTCACTGCGGGTAGGGTCGCTGGCCCTTTCCCTCTGCCCCCGTTCACTAACCTTAAGGTATCGCCCCTGGGCTTGTTTCCCAAGAAATCTCCAGGTGAGTTTCGCCTTATCCATCGCTTGTCCTACCCAGCCGGCCGATCGGTCAATGATGCTATCCCTGATGACCTTTGCTCAGTCAGGTATACATCTTTTGACCATGCGCTGCGCATGGTGCGCTCATGTGGCCCGGGTGCGCTGCTGGCTAAGTGCGACATTAAGTCAGCTTTTCGCCTCTTGCCGGTGCACCCGGGCGACTTTGAATTGCTGGGTTTCAAATTCCGGGGTGAATATTATTTTGATAAGGCCATGCCTTTTGGCTGTTCCATATCATGCTATGCATTCGAGCGTTTCAGTACCTTCCTGGAGTGGGCTTTCGTCCGCAGGTCAGGGTCCCGGTCTGTAGCCCATTACCTGGATGACTTTTTATTCGGGGGTGAACGGGGCTGGGACACGTGCACACGTCTCCTCAACACATTTCAGACGCTAATGGAGGAACTCGGTGTCCTTTTAGTGCCCGAAAAGACCGAGGGCCCATCTAACAAGCTAGTATTCCTGGGGGTGGAGATCGACACAGTAGCGCAGGCTTCTAGGTTACCGGGGGATAAGGTGTCCCAGTTAGTGGCCCTCATCTCGGATTTGCTGGCCAAGCGCAAGGCATCGCTGAGGGAACTCCAAGTGTTACATGGTCACCTCAATTTTGCCTGTAGGGTGGTCGCACCGGGCAGGGCTTTTGCTCGGCGCTTATGCGACGCCATGGCAGGGTTATCCAGGCCCCACCATAGAGTCAGGATTACCCGGGGTATCAGGGCAGACATGTTCGTCTGGTTACAGTTCCTGAGGGAGTTCAATGGGGTCTCATTTTGGAGGTCTGACCTCCTGGCTTCCCCAAGTTTTCAGGTCCAGTCTGATGCCTCAGGATCCCTGGGTTATGGGATGTACTTCAATGGGAAGTGGGCCTATGGTGGGTGGCCACCGGCATGGGCAGGCACTGGTCGCCTGCGTGATCTCACATACCTTGAATTTTTTCCTATCCTGGGGGCTTTGATGCTGTGGGGCGAGGAATGGGCCAACTCGGTCGTGCATTTCTGGTGTGACAACGCTGCGGTTGTCCACATTGTCAATGCACAGACTTCCAAATCACCCAGGGTTATGGACCTAGTGCGCCAGTTTGTGCTGCGCTGCCTGCGCCTCAACGTTTTGTTCAGGGCTAGGCACGTCCCAGGGGTTAATAATGATATTGCCGACGCTTTGTCTCGCCTGCAGATCTCCCGGTTCCGTGCCTTGGCCCCGGATGCGGAGGAATTTCCCTCGCCACTCCCGGACGAGATATGGACCATTGGCAGGGAGAGGTGAACCGGGCGATCGGCCTGTCACTGGCGCCCCGCACGCGTAAGGCGTATCGACAAGCTTTTAATTCTTATAGGGCATTTTCTGCCCAGTTTCACCTGCCAGAGACCTGGCCTATCCCGGTGGATCATGTGCTGCGGTTCATGGTTCACCTGCATTCCCAGGGCCTCGCACCTCGCACCATAGCATCTAAGCTGTCAGCGTTGGCTTTTATGGCCAAGGTGGGGGGTCATGTGGACAGCACCTCTGACTTCCGTGTGAGACATGTTTTGGAGGGGTGGGTGCGCGAGCGCGGGCGTTGCCCGGACGACCGGCACCCTATTTCCCCAGGGGTTCTTACCCAGTTGGCCCGGGGCTGGCCAGGCCTCTGTTTTGATCATTATGAGGCAGCCCTTTTTCATGCAGCCACAACGGTGGCATTTTTTGGAGCGCTCCGCATCAGCGAACTTGTGATGCTGTCTAAGGCGGATGCAAGTTGTAGGGCACTGGAACTCGAAGATGTCTATGTTGCCAAAGACTGGGCCCAGTTGAGGATACGCTCCTCTAAGACTGATCAGCAGGGCGTAGGCAGTGGTGTAAGACTGCTACGGTGTTCTTTGGCAGACATCTGTCCGGTTGGTGCCCTACAGGAGTTTCTTGCACTGCGTGGCACGCACCATGGCCCGTTTTTCTGTCACCAAGATGGGTCTCCCCTCACTAAATTTCAGTTTTGGAAGGTGACAGGCAGAGCCCTCGCCAGGGTGGGCCTACCAGGTGCCCGTTATGGCACACATTCATTCCGTATTGGGGCAGCCTCTACGGCAGCTGCTTTTGGGTACTCCGGGGCTGACATACGCAGCATGGGAAGGTGGGGTTCACAATGTTTTCAGTTTTATGTGCGCCCGCTCCCGCCGTGAGTACCAACCCAGTCACCTTACATCATTTCCCTCAATTTTTTCTTACAGACCCTGGGTGTCGTATTACACCGGTGACAGTATGGCTGGTGGGCCACAGCTACGTGCAAAGGGCAGCGCGTTACGCTGCGGCGACAGAGTGGGGACCCCGACTGGGACTGGGTGAACACGCCAGTCTCACATGGCATGGTAAGCCTGGGATGTTGTGGCGGGAGCTGCTGCCTTTTCTGTTTTCAGGCAGAAGTGCTGCCCCGCCTGACATTCTCATCATGCACCTGGGGGGCAACGATTTGGGTCAGGTCACCAGCTTGTCGCTCAAGCATGCGATTTGCGAGGACCTCGCCTACTTGCACTACGTCTGGCCTCCCGCAACCCTGGTTTGGTCAGACATTGTCCCGCGCTATTCTTACAGAGGAGGATTTGACCTCATGGCCATTGACCGCGCTAGGCGCGCGGTCAATAAGGCGGTGGCGCGGCTCCTTGCCGACAAGGCTTGGGGACGGGTCAGTCGTCACCCCGCTATTGGACTAGAAAATTATGATTTGTATGCAGGGGATGGGGTCCATCTGTCGCGAGGAGGTATGGATCTCCTGTTGGGTGATTGGCGAGCAGGCCTGTTGACCGAGCTGACGGTCTGGGGGGGGGGCGTCAGGCCTTCTTTGAAGCCCCTCCGTGTGGCGGGTAGCACTGGTAAGGTAAACAGTTATGACCCACAGGTATCCGGCAGGTTCGCAATTGACTGGACAACACTAGATAGGAATAAATTAGTTAAACGTTGTCCGGTCAACGACGAACCAGGCGATGGGGTGATGGCGATAGCTAGCCAGCATGCATCACCCCGTGATTTCACGGATACGAGTCAGAGGGTGGGGTCATTAGTTAGATATTGACTACGGTCAACAATTTGTTTGTTGTCAACAAACAAATTGATACAAATTGATACATTGTAACCAATTGCCGTTGGCAATTTTGGGTGGTACCTTACCAGTGTTACTTCGGCCTGCTTGCCTTAAGAATTATGATTGGTCGTTTTACCAATACAAATTTATAATTCGGACTAGGGCATGAATCAATAAATGTGGCCCAATGCCGTTATCCACTTTCAATGGTGTCTGAGTCCGTTATTGGGGGGTGCGCCTGCAAACAGCTTTATTATTTTTTTTTTGCAGACATTTTCTTTTTTTAAAATGAATTTTTATTAAATTTTATACATATAAAATACAAAGCACAATACAAAAGTATACAACATAATGCTTAAGAAAAAAACCAATTATTAAAATACACAGTATAGAAACAACTAAAAGAAAAAAAAATGTATACACATATCCGAGTTCCTAAATACCATCATTGTAAATAAAAACTCTTGACTTGTTAAATAAAATTTAATCTCTAACCTTAGCAACCCTCTCTAAATCTCATTTTCCAATAAGTCAAATAGTACCATTATGGATAGGAATACAAAAATATAAATGTAAATAAAAAATCACCCCGTGTTTATTTACATTGCCCTGGAGAGCTCAGAGTATCTCATTATTTTAATCCCAAAATCCATTTTGCTCAGGTACAGGTCTATTTCTTTCATCACCCATAAGGGAATGATCCACAAAAGGTTCCCAAATATTCCAAAATCTATTTTCTTTCAGATTATCCCTCTTTTTCTTTATCTCCCAAGTCAATTTGTCATTCAATGCCAAATTCCACATTTCTTTATACCACTCTTCGGTTTGTATAATTACATCATTTTTCCAATGTCTAGCAATACAATGTCTAGCCGTTGTAATCATTATTTCTAATAACTCTTTCTTATCCTTATTTAAATTAATGCCTTCCACATTTGTTAACAGAGTGATACCTGATCCCAATTTTACCATCTTACCAAAAATTTCTCCAATTTCTTTTTCAATTTTATTCCAAAAATCTTTAACCACTTTACAACTCCACCACATGTGTTCATACGTTCCAATAGTGTCCTTGCATCTCCAACACATTTTATCGTTTTTATTGTCCATTTGGTGTAACCTCACTGGGGTCAGATACCATCTCCACAACATTTTAAAATTATGTTCCTTTATTCCAACTGACATAGTTCTCATAATCCTCTTTTTCCATTTATTTCTCCATATCTCCTTTCCTATCTTTATATTCAATTCTTGTTCCCACCTTAATTTCAAATCCTCTTGTGGATCACCATCCCTATTTAGTATTGTATACAATTTACTAACTAATCCCTTGATATTTTTATCCCCCTTTCTAACTTTTAGAATTAGCTCTTCAAATTCCGTCTTTTCTCTTTCCAAATCACATTCACTCATATATTTACTGTTCCATTTAATTATCCTCAATCTCTGAAACCAATTAATTTTTAATTGGTCGAACAATTTTATCCTACTAGCCTCATCTCTACATATCCGAAACCAGTCCTTCAACAGGATAACCTCATTCTTCACCAGTACCTCCTTTATCTCCTCATTTATATTAAGTGGAAAACTCACCATGTCTAATATTTTCAATATAGGTGAGACATTCGGAACCAAATCCTTCTTTACCCTCTTCCATACATTCATTAATCCTTTCATCATAGTATTTTTATTCACTACCTCTCCCAATTTGCAACCTAAAAAGACCATTTTACCCATATGTTTGTAGTCCCTCATCTCTATTTCCTCCCATATTACCTTTTCCCTTGCCAAGATCTTCACAACATTCTTGATTTGAAATGCCTGATAGTATGCCATCAAATTCGGCATTCCCAATCCTCCTTCTTTCTGCGGTAAATACCATAACTTTTTTGGTAACCTGGATTTCTTTCCACCATTACAAAAGTTATTAATCAGTTTTTGAAACTCCTTAATTTCCTTATCCTTCAATTGAATTGCTAACGCATCAAATAAAAAGTTTATTCTGGGTAACAACATCATTTTAGCAAGTGCAATTCTCCCGAACCATGACAGTTTCAACTTTTGAAAGCTTTGTATTCTATTCTTAATTTCGGTTTTCAAACTATCATAGTTCAGTCTTTTAAGCTCTTCCAATTTGTTTGATATAATTATTCCCAGATATTTCAGCTTATTATTGATCTGAATATTAACTATATCCTTTATCTTCTTCTGATCTTTTTCATCCATATTGCAAAGCATCATTTCCGATTTATCCCAATTTATTTTCAGCCCAGTAATATCCTCAAAATCCTTTAGTTGTTGCCAAATTCTATACATTACCTTCTCTGGTTGTTTTACAATTATCAGAGTGTCATCGGCATACATACTTATCTTATTTCCCATAATCCCCTCTATTTTTTCTTCCTCTCGTATAGCTTTTGCTAATGACTCCATTGCCATAATAAAAAGTATTGGAGATAAGGGGCAGCCCTGTCTCGTACCTGCCTCCAACTTTACCTCATCTGTAACTTCATCGTTTACTCTGACAGTAGCTATTCCTTGCTGATATAATTGACCAATTACCCTTCTGTATTTGACACCAAATCCATAACTTTTTATTATTTCCTTAATTGAAATCCATTGTAGAGAGTCAAATGCCTTAAATATATCCAAAGATATTAATCCCACTTTTTCTTTTGTTTGACTCACCATATCAACTAGATCTACTACTCTTCTGGTCAAATCTGCCATATGTCTTCCTTTCAAAAACCCAACTTGATCAGCATTTATGTATTCCCCCATGAAATTATTCAACCAATTAGCAAGTATTGCTGTGAAGATCTTAGCATCTTGATTTATCAATGAGATGGGTCTATAAGATTCTACTTTCTCTAAATTCTTTCCAGGTTTTGGCAAAATTACAATTGTGGTCCTATACCATGAAGTCGGAATTTGCCCTCTATCTAATATGTAATTATATAATTTTGTCAACTTTGGTACCATAATATCTCGAAATTCCTTGTAAAAATCTGCTGGCAACCCATTTTCTCCAGGGGCTTTTCCCAGCTTCAACCTAGCAATTATCTCTTTTACTTCTTTCTCTGTCACTAATTCTTCCATTCTATCCCTATGTTCCTGTTTTATTCCATTAGTTATTTGCATTTCTAATTGCTTTTTAAGTTTCTCCTCATCTATATCTTTTTTTGCATAAAGAGCTTGATAAAAATCCTTCACAATTTTACATTTATCCTTTATTTTATTACATCTTATCCCTTGTTCATTAATCAAAACTCCAATTTCCCTCTTTTCCCTTTTATCCTTTGCTGCTTTTGCTAATAATTCTGAGTTTTTATAACTAAATTCAAAATATTCCCTTTTTAAATAAACCAAATCTCTTTTCACCTTTTCTATTTCTTTACCTACCAATTCAGTCTTTAATCTTAATAAATTAGCGAAAACTTTTTTATTCTTTGTTTTTGAATGCTCCTCCTGTAACAACTTTATCTCCTTTTCAAGTGTGTCCTGTGTTAACATGTAATTTTTATATCTATTACTTGCCATCTTTATACACTCCCCTCTAAAAATCGATTTCATGGTATCCCAGACCATATTGTATTCTATCTCACCATTGTCATTCCATTGCCAACTTTCACTCCAACTCTTCATAATTTGTTCTTTACACTTCTGGTCTCTAAAAAGGTTAGCATCATATTTCCAAATCCTCCTTGTTCTAATCTCTTTCCGTAATTTTAAATCCAATATCACCTTGGCATGATCCGATTCCTTAAATATTCCAACTTCTATTTCCTCCAAGTTTTTAACCAAATTTTCAGTTACAAATATATAATCTATTCTAGAATAAGAGTTATGAACCTGTGAAAAATACGAGTACACCCTTTCTAATCCCTTAATTTCTCTCCAAGAGTCTTTCAGACCTAAAGCAGCCATCCAATTATCCAACATTCGCCCTTTAATCCCTTTTCCACTTCTTAATATATTTGTACAGTCCAGATTTGATCTTACTAAATTGAAATCGCCTGCCACAATCATACTCGTTGATTTTTCTTTTGCCAAAATCATGCACATTTTTTCTAAAAATTCCACTTGATGATCATTTGGGGCATATATATTCACCAACATTATTTCCTCATCGTCTATTTTCCCTTTCACTATCAAAAAACTCCCTTCCAGATCTGCAATACTATCTATTATCTCAAACCCCAATCTAGCTGAAATCAAAATTGCTACTCCTCGTGATTTTGATGTACCATAAGATTTCTCATAATGCTGCATTCCAGCCTAAAAAGATTTTATTTGTATCATGAGATTTTTGATGAGTTTCCTGTAAAAAGACTATGTCTGGTCTATTCCTCTTCAGAGCTGATTCTATCCTCCTCCTCTTAATTTGAGATCCTGTACCTTTTACATTCCATGTTAATACTTTTATCACTCTCATGATTTAAATTGTCCCCCACTTTTATCCCTCCTGAGCTCTCAATTGGGCATGCTACCAATTGTCCTAACATAATTGAAACAAAACTTAAAACATAAAACACTCAATAACAACCTCCCCGCTTTTTTCTTCAAAAAAAGAAGAGGAAAAAAAACGCCTTTGACTTCCAAAGAGGGGAGGGGGGAACGTGTAGGATAAACCTAATAAGCATGATAATTAAAGCTCCAGCGCTCCATCCATATTTTATAAGTAAAACTATTATGAATACCTCTTTACCATTAAAAATTCTCCCTTCTTCCCCTTTCTCTAACTTTTGCTTGACTCCTCCTCCACCACTATCAATGACAATTCTCCATCAGCTCCTCCCAAACAGCCAAACAGAATTTTTTTCCACAGGAGCTGAAGAAACTGCAAGCACTTATATTCCACCAGTGTAAGGAGACAACCTCAATCCAAAAATAAAAAGGAGCCCACCTTGGCTATCCCAGAGTTAAAAAAGAGAAAGTAAATGTAGAAGTAAAAATCTCTGTAAGATCCAAACCACGGCAGCGGCTTCCAGATGAGAGCCATCTTCGCTCCTCCTCCACCCACACCAGCCAGAAACAAGCTTCAATTTTCAATTCTTCTTATTCTTTAGACTTTTCCTCCCAGGCTCCTGGCCTCTTTTCCTCCCTTTCTCACTTTGTCTCACTTTCTCACCTTCAGCTATCCAATCATTGTCCCGCCATTACCTTCCCTTCTTTCCAACTTTGAGTTTCAATTCCTTCTCCTCTTGCCACGATTACTCCTTCCCGTCATTCTCTTTCACAATCACCACCTCCGTCTCCCTTGAACACTTTCTTTACCTTCTTCTGGCTCCTGGACTCAATCCTCGGGTCTCATCCTCCACCGGTATCAGTTATTTAACCCACTTTCACCTCCAGAGCCCCTTTTGAGGGCGATAGACACCAGGTCTCGTCCAGCCCCGAACGGCTCATTTAGCGCAGCCTGCGCCATGCCGCACTCACCCTCTGTCCGCCGAACTCCAACTCCGATGGCACTTCCACTTCTGAAAATTGTAACAATTGTTTCCGAGGCTCCATGGTCTTATCTTCAGAGGTTAAAATCCCACATTTAAACAGTAAATCACATTTGTTTCCACATTCAAAGAGCGAACTGATTGAACTGCATGCTACTCCAGCATCGTCCTAGCCACGCCCCATAAACAGCTTTAAAGTGGAGGCTGAAGTTGCTTAGACACCCAGTAAAATGTGAGCAAATGAGGTACAGAAATTCCACAATAAGGGTGTAGTTATGTAAGCAGTCTGAGGAGTCAATATAGTTTTGTAAGCTAAATGGACCTCTGAGTCACCTGAGTTCTGCTGAAATAGTATCCAAATCAATATCTTTCATCTAGTTATGGAGGAACAAGGGTGCACAACAAAAGGCAACCCAAATGCAGTCTCCTCCGCAAAGCATTCTATATCCCATATATATTTTGGGAGGAGAAACGTCACATATAATTCTAAGAAAAATATGCAAGTAAGAGAGCTACCGTAATAGTGTAAAAAAGAAATGCAGGAGAAAACATCATCTCAAGAAATGTGTGTTCTCCAAACTGTGTTTCCTGAAATAATGCAGAGGGGAGACAGGATCACTTGCATGGAGGGAACTGATGAATTTTTCCCATGCCTTACAGCTTAACAGTAGCTGAATGTTGCTTTTGAAAAATGAAAACCAGAACATCAAAAAGAAATAAAGTCAATGTATGAAGTAAATTTTAAAGAACCACCACCTAAATCCAAAATAAAATTCTGTGAGAGAAACTGATAGTTGTTCCAGTGTTGCAGCTAGACATTTAATAATCTCAGAAACTGGGGCTCTAGGAAAATAGTTAACAATAATAATTTTTTTTGGAAAAATGAAGGCAACAAATTTGTTGTTGTTCAGTCGCACAGTCGATTCCGACCCTTTGCGACCTCATGGACCACTGCCTGCCAGGCACCCCTGTCCTCCACCATCCTCCTCAACCCGCCCATTTCTGTGCCCACAATATCATCTAGCCATCTCATTTTTGGCCGCCCCCTTCTTTTGCCCTCAACCTTTCCCAGCATCAAGGCTTTCTCAAGTGAATCCTCTCTTCTCATTTGATGTCCAAAGTACTTCAAACATTTTTCATTTCAAAAACTTTATTACGGCCAGAGGCCAGTCCAAAGTACTTTAGTTTCATCTTTACTATTTGACCTTCTAAGGAGCAGTCAGGGTTGATTTCTTCTAAGATCGACATATTCGTTCTCCTCGCTGTCCAGGGTACTCTCAAAACTCTCCTCCAACACCACATTTTAAAGGCATCTATTCTTCTGTGCTCAGCGTTCCTTATGGTCTAGCTCTCACAACCATACATTACCACCAGGAATACCATTGCCTTGACTATGCAAATTTTTGTTTGCAAGGTGATCTCTCTCCTTTTAACTATGTTCCCAAGGTTTCTCATAGCTTCTCTCCCAAGAATCAGTCACCTTTTTATTTGATGGCTGCAATCACCATCTGCAGTGGGATCTTTGATCCTAGGAAAGTAAAGTCTGTCACTGCTTCTACTTCTTCCCCATCTATTTTCCAGGGACTGATAGGGCCTGTTGCCATTATCTTGGTTTTCTTGATGTTGAGTCATAAACTCAGAATAGGTGGGGAAATTAAGCATCTCTGAATTGCTCATTCCCTCTTGCATTATTCCCCTGCCAAAATGGTCTGCTTTTGGTGGGAAACGTCACACATCAGCTTTACCTTCCGTTGACCGTGAATCTACAGGAGTTTTATACTGTACACTGTGTGTGCTGATCTGCATGAAATACCTACAGAGGAAGACACTGAAGTCCAGTTATAAAGATTAATGTAATCACCTGTCACATACATCTATATAGTACTAGTGCTTGTATGCGTTTGATCTTCTCCAGTCTTGGAAGGCTGAACAGTAATCTGAAGTAACATTTCTCAGCCCCTTGCTGTGCTTATATTATGTAGCATCACCATTTGGGATTGTCAGCCAGATTGCTTAAGGGTCAAAATGCTTTCATTTGGCTGACTGGAAATGTGAGCTGAACAGAGAGTAAAACAGAAAAGGTACCTTTAATAGGAGTGCAAGATGGAAACTGTTCTCTCATGATGGTAGAGGAGGTGGGATAGCAGTTAGGGCTGTAATTCAGATATCCTCATGCAACTCTGAAGGAAGGCCAGAGAGCAGATCTCATTGCCAATCAGACAAGCAAGCCAAGTCTGCCATATCCAGATGTTTTTAATAGGATACAAGAGAAATTGCCTCTACTGCTCTGGACTGGCTTTTGTAAGGAGGCTTCTTTTCTAATACTGCTCAGTTAAGGTTGCCCTATCTCAGTTTCCAAAACTTGATTGTATATGGTGCTAATAAGGTGGCTTTATTGACATAATATGCAAATGTGCATATTTTGCAAATTAACCATATTGATTGTTGTGTTATTTTTTGCCAGCATTTCAGTCTTGATATCATTTATACAATGACCACCAATCTGGGATAGCCACTATAGTGTAATGGTAAGAATGCTAGAACAATGGGACTCCATTTCAGAGCCTTGGTTACTTGTAAATGCTTACTTAGTGTCCTTTGTCCAGTCAGTACACTTGGCAAGGTACATCACTAAAGAAGGATATAGCTGAAGATCTCAACCTCCCCTATGCCACATGGAGGACCCTGAATAGGCTGAGGGTTGGAGTCCCTAAATACAAGACCTACATGCTCAAGTGAGGACTGCTGGCAGGCAACAACACATGATGTGAATGTGGAGAGACACAGAATCTGGCTCATTTACTGGTCCGTCGATTGCTGCCAGAAACACCTTGTAAGCTGATCTCTAAAAGACTGTTGAATAAAGACTTGTTGCTGTTTTGTTCATCGTTGTCTGGACTAGTTCTTATATGGACCAGACATAACATTGGCGACAAGGATAGGATTGAAGAACGATGAGATGGCTGACCAAATCCCCCTAGCGCTGCGACCGTTCGACACGAGCAAGCCTCGCCTCTGGCCATTCTACGAAGTCCAGTTTGAGAACTACTTCACAGTAAGAAAACTTGATCCGGCGCTGTGGAAGGCAACATTCTTGGCCCACTGCGGGCAGGAGACTCTCAATGTTGTCTCGAAACTTCTGTCGCCCGACGTACTCCAAAAAGTCTCTCTGCCAGCATTGCTGCACATGCTGTGTGAGCATTTCCAGCGCAGGTTGGCCCTCAAAGATAAAGAATCGCCGGGTCCAGCTATGACCACGGCCACCTTTTTGGAAGCATCCAGCCATGACCACAGAGACCTTGACAGCTCACCACATGGAACATGGGCACCAACGCCTGGGTCAGTTGCATCATGCCAAGATTGCAGGAGACACCATCTCCGCACTGAGTGTCCCTTCCAGAGCAGACAGTGCCACCATTGCAGGAAGACAGGCCACATCTCCAAGGTCTGTAGGCAACATATCGAAAATTTGCCTAAACTCCAGTTCTGCATAGCCAAGGTCTTCTCAAGCTATGGGGCTGACGACAAGAAGCAAGACCTGAAGGACGGGTTCAGTGTGGACCTCCGCATCAAAGGGGTACCTTTCCATGTTGTGGTGGACTCCAGTTCCTTTCTCTCCGTCGTGACCAAAGAGGAGTATTGCTGCATTCCACCTGATCTCAGGCCCAAGCTCAAGGGCTGCCCTAGGCATTTGCTTTACGGGAATCCAAGGGGGGGGGGACCAGTCCTTCATATCGAGGACGAGCCCCAAGCATTGTTACCACCCAGGGAGGGTTTGTCCTAAGGGCCCCCAGGAAGCAATTCCTCCACTGAAGAGTTAAGTGCATTGTTTTCCCGACACGCGCATGTTGTACACAAAGACAGTGACTTTGCCCAAAAGACTAATTCTCTTGAACTGTTCGAGCTGCAAAAACTTTTGCCCCCAGATGTGTTGAACTTTGAATCCTGACTTTTGGGATGATTTGGCTATCACTTCACTCAAACTGTCCCTGAACTTTGCTGCAGCTTCAAAGACTGACCCCTTGTTATCTGATGTTATTGTGTAGGTGGACATTGGGTGGCTGCCACCTCTGTACAATGCGGAGGCAAGTGTGTATTACCGGGACCGCAAAAAACTCTCGGTGTTGGGAGGGTGCTTGTACAGGCTTTGCAAAATAGTTGTTCCATGTGGGTTGCAGGCGAAACTGCTACAGCATATTCGAGAGGGTTCTAGGATTTCTTCCACTCACAAACAGTTCTACGTAGCTATTTCTGGTGGCTGGGAATTGAACACACCATTGAGATTTTGGTGCTACAACATAGTACTGTGGGCACACATGATTCTGGAAGGTTTCCAGCTTCCCCAGCAGCGGGTAAGTGCTCACCGTCCCCTGGGGTTGGAGGGGGGCTGCAGGTGTCACAATCACTCCCCGAACATTGACTGGTAAGAGAAAGAGCACCTGGGTGCGGGCTCGCTTCCCCGGGAGGAAAAGGAGGGGTAGTGGGAGCACTCTCAGTTCCCAGGGTTGGGGGGAAAAGGGCAAGGAATGCAGGATCTCCAAATGCCGAGGCAAAGGGAGCTTTCCTCGGGGTATTTGGGAGAGCGTGCATCAAGCCCTTCTTTGCAGGCAGCTCAGGAAGTAAATTCAGGAGCAGTTCTCTCATTATATTTTAGATGGTGGACAAATACCGACTTCGTGGTATAGCACTATAATCGTTCTGCTGCCAAAAGTCGGAAATTATTTGGAAAAAGTGGAATCCTATAGACCAATCTCTTATAAATCAAGATGCCAAAATCTTCACAGCAATATTGGCCAATCGCTTAAATAAATTTATGGGAGAATATATAAATGTTGATCAAGTAGGTTTTTTAAAAGGAAGGCACATGGCTGATTTGACTAGGAGGGTGTTAGATCTAATTGACAACGTTAATCAAATGAAGGAAAATGTGGGGCTAATATCTTTAGATATTTTTAAGGCATTTGATTTGCTACAATGGTCTTCGATCAAGGAAATAGTTAATGGCTATGGATTTGGGGATAGATTTAGAAGGGTAATTGATTTGTTATATCAGAAAGGGTTTGCTAGGATTAGAGTTAATGATGAGGTTACAGATGAGGTAAAGCTGGAGGCTGGTACTAGACAGGGTTGTCCTTTGTCCCCTATCTTGTTCATCATGGCAATGGAAATCTTGGCTAAAAATATAAAGGAGGATTTAAGTATAGAAGGGATAATGGGTAATAAAGTAAGTATGTATGCAGATGATACATTATTAATGGTGAAGCACCCGGAGGGGGCAATGGATAGAATTAAAGCACACATCGAGGATTTTGAGGCTATAACAGGGTTGATGATAAATTGGGACAAATCGGAAATGATGTTGTGTAATAGGATGGAGGGGTTATCTAAAATACAAATTAAAGATAATTTGAAATATTTGGGGATAATTATTTCAAATAAAGTGGAAGAACTCAAAAGATTGAAATTCGACAGCTTGAAGGCAGATTTTAAGATTAAAATACAGAGTTTTCAAAAGTTGAAGTTGTCATGGTTTGGGAGAATTGCAATGTGCAAAATGATGTTGTTGCCGAGGATTAATTTTTTATTTGATGCACTTGCAATCCAATTGAAGGAAAAGGAGATTAGTGAGTTTCAAAAAATGTTTAATAATTTTTGTAACGGGGGTAAAAAATCTAGATTGCCAAAGAAATTCTGGTACCTGCCTCAGAAAGAAGGGGGTTTGGGAATGCCAAATTTGTTAGCGTATTACCGGGCATTTCAAATCAAGAATGTTGTGAAGATTCTGGCGAGGGGAAAAGCAATTTGGGAGGAGATTGAGATGAATGATTATAGGAAAATTGGTAAAATGATTTTCTTAGGGGATAAAGTTAAAACGACAGTTTCCAGTAATATTATGATGAGGGGACTCATGAATGTGTGGAAAAAATTAAAGAAAGATTTGGCTCCGGGTGCCTCTCCAATTTTGGAACTGGCAGATATGGTGTGTTTTCCGATAAAAATAGATTAAAAAATAAAGGAAACACTGGATAAAAATGAAGTTTCTCTGGTGAAAGAATGGTTAAGAAGCTGCGGAGATGAAATGAAGAAAGAACAATTGTTTGTGCAGTTAAAATTGGACTGGTTTCAGAAACTGAAGGTTAACAATTGGAACAAAAAATATGGAAGATAATTATGTATAGGTAGGGAAATGACGGATTTTGAAGAATTGGTTTTGAAAATTCGAAAAGGAGATAAGAGCATTAAGGGTCTAGTAAGCAAACTCTATGTTTTGATAAATAAGGGGAGTGATCCACAGGAAGATTTGAAATTGAAGTGGGAACAGGATTTGAATATAAAGCTAGGCAATGATGAATGGAGAAATAAGTGGAAAAAGAGGATAATGAGAACTATGTCAGTAAGAATTAAGGAACATAACTATAAAATGCTGTGGCAATGGTACTTGACACCACAGAGGTTACATCAGATTGATAATAAAAGGGATAATTTATGTTGGAGATGTAAAGAGACTGTTGGAACCTACGAACATATGTGGTGGAGCTGTAAAATGATAAATGATTTTTGGAAAAGAATAGAAAACGAGGCAGGGAAAATAATGGGTAAGAAATCAAACTGGTGTCAGGTACCATTATGTTAACAGATGTGGAGGGTATGTGTTTAAATAAGGAGGAAAAAGAGTTATTAGAAATTATGTTAACCACGGGTAGACAATGCATTGCTAGAAATTGGAAAAATGATGTCACTATACAATTGTCTTGGGAGACAAGCGATGAGAAACCTGGGGAACATAGTGAAAAGCAGAGACATCACACTGAAAACAAAAATTAGAATAGTCAAAGCAATGGTTTTCCCAGTAGTAATGTATGGATGTGAGAGCTGGACAATTAGGAAGGCTGAACGCAGAAGAATAGATGCCTTTGAAATGTGGTGTTGGAGGAGGGTGTTGAGAGTGCCCTGGACAGCGAGGAGAACAAATAGGTCAATCTTAGAAGAAATTAACCCAGATTGCTCACTGGAAGGTCAAATAGTAAAGATGAAGCTAAAATACTTTGGACATCAAATGAGAAGGGAGGACTCACTTGAGAAGGCATTGATGTTGGGAAAGGTGGAAGGCAAAAGAAGAAGGGGGAGGCCAAGGATGAGATGGCTAGATGGCATTGTAGACACAATGGGCACAGAGCTGGGAGGGCTGAGGGGGATGGTGGAGGACAGAGGCGCCTGGAGAGCAATGGTCCATAGGGTCGCAAAGGGTCGGAATCGACTGTGCGACTGAACAACATACAATTGGGGGAATGGTATAAGGAAATGTGGAATCTAGCATTGAATGATAAATTGACATGGGAGATAAAAGTAAAAAGAGATAAACTGAAGGCAAATAGATTTTGGAATATCTGGAAGCCCTTTGTTGATCACTCCCTCATGGGTATGGAATATAGCAGACCTGTACCATCTCAGAGTAGTTTTTGGAGATAAAATTGAGTCCGAACTCTCTGGGGTATTGTAAATAAACACTGGGTGATGTGTAGTTGAAAATTCAAAGTTGATAGTTGCAAATAAGTTATAGTATTGCGGGAAGGTTTTATGAATTGGTTATTGGCGCTGTGTTAATTTTTAATGTGTTTATTAAATGGTATGTGTATTATAACAGACAATAATGCAATTATCATTTATGCGATTATTTTTTATGAAGCTTATGTATTTTTGTTATGTCATATTATATATATGTTTGTATTTTTTTTGGAAAATTAATCAATAAATTATATATATATATATATATATATATATATATATATATATATATATATATATATATATATATATATATATATATATATATATATATATATATATATATATATATATATATATATATATATATATATATATATATATATATATATATATATATATATAGGAGCAGTTCTCTCTAAAGAAGCCTCAGCTGTGGTGGTTAGTCAGCTCGGCTCCAAAGCTAAAGGTCCAGGGTTACTTGGGGAGAAATGGGCCAGGGACTTGGAGCAAGAGGGTTCATTGCATACACCACGCTCGGGGTCAACAGCTTCCAACTTAGCTTGTGAAGGACAAGAGCTACGCCACTCGACGGACTGGTTTGCCTTGGGCTACACACATACAAGACCCCCACGGATGAAAGGTCCCTTGTTTGCACCACAGAGCGCCAGTAAAGTACATGGGTCACTGAACACAAGCTTACAGAGTGCAGAGCGGCTTCGTGACCGTTAAGCTTCCGAGTTAGTTTGTTGTTCAGTTGGGGATTCAATATCTTAGTTTAACTTGGAAATAAGTACAGAATACCTAGGGGGGTGACGGCACTACTTGGAGTAGACATGAAGGTCGGGTGCATCCTGGGGTTGCCCGGGCAAATTGTCAAAAATTGGTAAGGGGAAGAGAGTTCCAAGAGCTGGTCCTCTTTCTCTCTCAGGCTTCAAATGCAGAGTCAGGGTTTGTCGCCTCACCCCATTTTCATATACCTGAGTTAGTCGCTAGTGCCTGAGCAACCAACATGGAGAAGAATGATCCTTTACTTTTGTTTTTACTTAGGGGGGAGGAATGTTGTGTATTAAGGTTTATTAGGTCCACTCTGGTTGGACAGACAAATGTTCTTAGGGTGATGCGGTCTCTTAGGTATCTTGGCCCACTACCATATAGGGCTTTAAAGGTAATAACCAGCACCTTGAATTGCACCCGGAGGCAAACTGGTAACCAGTGCAGCTCCTGGAGCAGGGGCGAGGCCCACACCCCATCACTACCCAGGCCGCCACATTCTGGACCAGCTGCAGCCTCTGAATGGTTTTCAAGGGCAGCCCCATGTAGAGCGCATTGCAATAATCAAGTCTGGAGGTGACCAGAGCATGTGTGACCATAAGCAAGGAGTCCCTATCCAGGAGCGGGCACAACTGGCATATCACACGGAGTTGTGCAAAGGCCCTCCTGGCCATGACCGCCACCTGCTCTTCTAGCAGCAGTCGTGAATTCAGCAGGACCCCCAAATTGCTCACTGGATCTGTCTGGGGCAAAGTAGCACCACCCAAGACCAAGGATGGCAGCTCCTGGACTAGTGCAGGACCCCAAACCCGCAGCCACTCAGTCTTGCTGGGATTCAGTTGTAACCCATTAGCCCCCATCCAGACCCCTACAGTCTCCAGAAACCCAGATAGGACTTTGACAGCAATGCTGGGGTCCACACGGGCTGAGATGAACAACTGAGTGTCATCCGTGTACTGGTGGTACCACACCCCGTGGGAACGGATGATCTCACCCAGTGGCTTCATGTAGATGTTAAATAGGAGAGGAGAGAGCACCGAGCCCTGAGGCCTGGACCCACAGGAATAGTTCTTACATGCTCAAGGTGACCAGGCAGACAGGTGACGAGTTACAAATTTAAAATGTCTCTGCAAGAGAAATTGTAGGAAAAAATGAATCTTAATCTATAATTAAATTCTATTTTCTTTGTAGACATTAATCCAAAGCTATCCTAGCCTAGGAACAGACCAAAGATCTGAGTGATGCCAACCACACAGAGAGGAAAATTCTGAACTGATGCAAAAATTCTTAACTATATAGTCGGTTAAGATAATGCAGATTAGTGTGCTTTGTTTGATGCAAAGTCTTCAGCAGAATTTTAATTAGACTCTTTTTATGTCTGATTTTACACACTGAAGGACTGACTCAGCCATCTCTCGGCAACATTAATGTGCTGCTTTTAGCTATAATTATGGGACCTCTCAGTCTAATGTCTGTTTCTCCTTTCAGGGCAGAAAGAATATATAGAGGAATGGAGTTCTATTTTTAGTGCCTCTTTGCTTTATTAAAGAGTGTGTATAGCGGAAAGAGTCTAATTGTATCCCCCCTCTGTGTCCTTTTTAGAAAATTATATAGGAGTATAACATGCTATCTTTCTGTGAGGCTGTAATGGCAAAGCTGACAGTGAAAGCTGATGGACAATGCATACTTTTAAAAGTCAGTAATATAAGCTTTGATTCTGGTTTCTTTATGAGCCAGTGAGATACATTTTATATTGGTTATATAGCACCTCGCAGGTGAGCAGGTTTAAATCATTTTTAAAGTGGAAAAATACCAGGCAATTTCATGGAGACTTGTAGAAGTAAGGCAGGCAGCTGTGCTCTATTTGAGACTAGGGCTACAGGCCAAATATTTCACAGAGCTGTTCCACAGTTTCAGTGGCTCCATATGACTAGGATTTGAGGAGTACAATGATTTTGTATGCTTTGGTATAGATTTTGCTGGATCGTTTTACAAAGGAAATAAATATATGACACTTGATCCTTTCAAAAATTAAGGCTAACATATTTTGATGGGCATTGTGGGAGTGAGTGATGAATTAAGAAGGCAATGCATTTTCCCCTTCTTGAAGTGTCTGGTATAAATTTCAATAATCACAGTGCCTGAGAGTTGTGTTTTCATTTCATGTACTGTAAGAAAGTATGTGCAGTTTATTCTGGTTTAAATGGATCATGATTCCCCATGGGTTTATACATATAACATTATTATGTTGTCATTACTTTTTTGTTGTACATTCATATGGCTTATTATTATGTTACATACAATACTCTGTTAAATGTGATGAGTAGTGTCTGGCACTTATTTATTTATCATACAATGAACTTCAGTTGTCTACATTAATGCTGATAATATATAGTGGGTACAGGTACAACAAACCGTTGGTACTGGTGCAATGAAAATAATGATGTACTTGACTTCAGTGAAATAAAAATTGTATTGAATTCATACACGTGCTATAACAAGCTTCTTATGATCTTTTCAGCAGTTTCACAATATAAGTCCAATGTCAACCAAAAACAGATAAATTCTCTTCAACTTAATTATCTTCTTGTATATTTTTAAATGAGATGAAACCTCTTCAACTAGTAATCCTTTCTTGTATGTCTTTAAATTATTGAACACTCCCAACTTTAAATTGGGGTTCTGTGTGTTCAACCAGTCAGCAAAATCTGGTATGATTGAAAAATCATCTATAACAAAAAACAAATCATCTATAAATCTTTTGAACAACAAAATATTCCGAAAAAAAGGGTTAAGTTGTGCATTCAAAATAATGTTTTTTTCAAAGGAAATCATATACAAATTAGCTAAACTTGGGGCCATGGGGGACCCCATGGCCATGCCTTTTATCTGTAAGAACATATCTTGATCAAATCTAAAGTAATTCTTTTCCAAACAAATCTCTAATAAATCAATTAAAAAATGAGTAGGTGGTTGCTGAATTTTCCGTTTCTCAAGTGCTTCCTGGGCCACTATCCTGGTTTCATCAAGTGGCACATTGGTGTATAAGGCTGTTACATCCATAGTGAGCAAACCACCCGTATCCTGCACCCTAAAACCCTCCACCTGTTTTATAAATTCTGAAGAATCCCTGATGTAAGAGCTAGTATCTTTAGTGAAATCTCTAATGTGGTAATCAATGTATTGACTGAGGGGCTCGAGAATGCTCCCTACCCCTGAGATAATAGGGCATCCTGGGACCCTAACTTGTGCATCAACAATTTTGTGTATCTTGGGTAGGATATAAAAAATAGGCACCCGTGGATGTTCCTTTAACAGAAATTTATAAGTCCTGTCAGATATGTAATTAAGTGCTAAACCCTCTGTAAGTACTACTTTAATAATATTGGCTATGTCCTTGGTGGGGTCCTTAGTTAACTTCTGGTAGAATTCCAAGTCTGATAACTGCCTCATGACTTCCTTAAAATAATCTCCTTTATCTAACACCACGACCCCACCTCCTTTGTCTGCAGGTTTTATGACAATAGACTCATCACGTCCCAAATCCTCTAGTATTTTCACATCCTGGAGTGGTAAAGAAAAATTTGTGTCTAAGTCTAGGTTTTGCCCCAGTGTTACCCACCCTTCTATTGAGGTGTTCAAAAGGGCGGTACTTAATGATATTGATAAGTTGGAACAAAATAGACTCAGGGTTAAACGTAATTTACCACTCCAGGATGTGAAAATACTAGAGGATTTGGGACGTGATGAGTCTATTGTCATAAAACCTGTGGACAAAGGAGGGTTTAGCACTTAATTACATATCTGATAGGACTTATAAATTTCTGTTAAAGGATCATTCATGGGTGCCTATTTTTTATAACCTACCCAAGATACACAAAATTGTTGATGCACAAGTTAGGGTCCCAGGACGCCCTATTATCTCAGAGGTAGGGAGCATTCTCAAGCCCCTCAGTCAATACATTGATTACCACATTAGAGATTTCACTAAAGATACTAGCTCTTACATCAGGGATTCTTCAGATTTTATAAAACAGGTGGAGGGTTTTAGGGTGCAGAATACGGGTGGTTTGCTCACTATGGATGTAACAGCCTTATACACCAATGTGCCACTTGATGAAGCCAGGATAGTGGCCCAGGAAGCACTTGAGAAACGGAAAATTCAGCAACCACCTACTCATTTTTTAATTGATTTATTAGAGATTTGTTTGGAAAAGAATTACTTTAGATTTGATCAAGATATGTTCTTACAGATAAAAGGGTTTAGCTAATTTGTATATGATTTGCTTTGGAAAAAACATTATTTTGAAAGCACAACTTAATCCTTTTTTTCGGAAGATTGTATCGTTCAAAAGATTTATAGATGATTTGTTTTTTTGTTATAGATGATTTTTCAATCATACCAGATTTTGCTGACTGGTTGAACACACAGAACCCCAATTTAAAGTTGGGAGTGTTCAATAATTTAAAGACCTACAAGGAAGGATTACTAGTTGAAGAGGTTTCATCTCATTTAAAAATATACAAGAAGATAATTAAGTTGAAGAGAATTTATCTGTTTTTGGTTGACATTGGACTTATATTGTGAAACTGCTGAAAAGATCATAAGAAGCTTGTTATAGCATGTGTATGAATTCAATACAATTTTTATTTCACTGAAGTCAAGTACATCATTATTTTCATTGCGCCAGTACCAACGGTTTGTTGTACCTGTACCCAGTTATACCATTTGGCCGTTTTTCTGAGAACGATAATATATAGTGAGCACAAATTGATCATCTCAAGTTCCTAGCTAGAGTTCCACATCTAGGTTTGAAAGCCATTGAAGGCATCTGTGGCACTATGCAAATCCTCCAATGTGCCTCTAAATATGTGTAAGAGTAGACTAGCCTCCATGTGGTGCATCCAGGGCAACGTGACATAGTCACAGCTAAATACTCTACACATCAGAATAAGATGAGACCGAACTGTTGCATGCAACAGATATTTCGGATCAATCTCATTTGCTGATAAGAAGAGAAGAAGAGCTTATGGTTATCTGGAGTTGTAGAGATATCACAATAGAAATTGATTTAATTTGCATTGGATTTTTTAGTCTACTTAACAGAAGTATCAGATCACAGAAGATTAATTTACCATTTTGTTGTCATAAAGATTTCATTACGGACAGTGTTACTTTGTATGACAAAGGTATCTGATGAACTATAAATTGTGAATTATTGCATAATTACAACCTCAAACGATAGATTTATATTTTTAAGACAGGTATATGTAACTAGGCTATACCTTGAAGTTGTTATTCAGTGAGGAGTCCACACATTGGTAGACATCTCCATGATGACATTCTGCACATGCAAATAGAATTGAGAAATCAAGTCCATTTGTATGCGGTTTTTAGCCATTTAGATATCATGGCACCTGCTGGCTAGGCGGACCATGACATGTGCCCTCCACTTTCACCTGGCCCAAGAGATCCAGTGGAGGATGCTTTGGTGAGTTTTAGTCCCAGCCTAACATCATTGGCAAGAAATGGACAACAGTGTCTAGTTAGACCACTCAAGCCGCCCCCCCCCCCCGAGCCCTGACAAGGCTCTCACTTTGTCATCTATAAAAATTAAGTGTGACTGCAGTTTTCTGAGGACCCTGACGTAAAAGCCAGTTGGTGGATCCCAGAACTATTTTCATCTAAGAGAAAATGCAAACTTTATGTTTGCTGGATGGGGAACAGAGGATGATTTGTTTAGGATGCTGGCCACTGGCACTCAATACAGCAGTAACAAAGCCAGTATAGAGAAAAGTGCCCCACCCAAATCATTTGAATTGGGCCCAGCTAGATATGACTAAAGACAGAAAATAAATGTGCATTAAACTGAGTTTGTGGTCTATCAGAGTTTTAATGAAAGCATAATGCATCTTTAGTTTCATGTAAGTAGGAAGAAACCACAAGCATCAAATTCAAACAGTGGTGTATTATCACCCAAAGCTCAGAGGGATATAGCTAAGAGAATAATTCTTTCCAGACCTAGAACAATTCATGTATGATGGAATTTTTTTATTGACTGACATGCCATTCAATAAGAACTATATGAGAACTAAGGTTAAGTAGATAAGGCACTTCAAAATCATTCTGCTGGAGGAGAGTCAGAGGGAAGAAGCCGTGTGAGACAGAAAAAAATGTTGTGGCATCTTAAAGACTAACTGCTGTATTTTAATGTGGATTATTGTCTGAGAAAACCGGCTTGATCAACGAAAGCTCTAGCAGTTAGTCTTTAACATGTCACACTGTTTTTAATCTTTATTTTTCTGTTTTTATTTTTTGTTTTGTTTCTTGTCTGATATGTCTGTACAGACCAACACAGCTCTCACTCTGAAAACCATAAGGCAGGCATGACTGTTCTTCCCTTGAAGTTAGAAAAATGGGTTTTTCTCCCCAGCTAGCCTATAAGTTTCTCAACAGCTTCTACCTGTGACCACATTAATTGGGGGCACTCCCATTTTGCACAAATGATCCAACAAATTATCTAGACAAATTTTCATGAATTTGAATATATGAATAGCCCAGCCAATATCTGTCAACCCTCAAAGCCAACTGTGTGTTTGTTGGGAGCAGTGGTAGGCTGGCCCACCGGGCTACCGGGATTCATCCAGAGGCACCCTAGACCCCCAGCCAGTGGTGGGCATCAGCAGGTTTGCACCAGTTCACCAGAACTGGTTGCAGTTTTGAAATAAAGAAGTCCTAATTCAGGTACAATGCAGGGCTTTCTCCCTGGCCACACCCACCATACCACGCGCACAGTGTGGTAGTAAATTTTTTTTGGAGCCCACCACTGCTCCCAGCTCCAGTGGTATGCCCTTGGGATTGACCATGGGCACGTGTGTGCACCCGGCGGGAGCAGCAGGAGAAGCTGCCTTGCTGTTGCTGTGAAAGAGGAGAAGCACCAGGGTGGCTTTTTTCTTCAAACCAGAAGACGCCCCGTTGTTTGGAGAGAAAAACAGTCTGTTGGTTCTCTTCTTCCAAGGCAATTGCTCCCGCTCGGAGTGCACAAAAGCCCATGTGCTGGGTGGACCAAGTGAGGGGAGGACACATGAGGCAAGAGCTGTGGGGCAGGAGGCTGGCTGAGCTGTGCTGTGCTGCAGGCAGGGGAAGAGCCGCCCCACAAGCAGGGAGTGTGGGAAAGCCAGCCAGCCCCAGCCAGCCCCAGCCAACAAGTGGGCAGAGGGGGTATGGGTGAGGTAGCAAACTTTTCTCCGTCCGCCCCGCTTCCATGTCCGGGGGCTGGAGGAGTGCTTCGCCTCGCAGTGCTCTTGCTGCTGCTGTCACCATGGAGGAGAAAAGCCCCCACTGGACCGGCAGATGCTCTGCCGCCCTGCTTAGTGAGTTGCGCTTCCTGTCCAGCACCCTCCCAAGGTAGCCAGCACACCCCTGGTTGGGAGTCTGTGCATAGGGGATGTGTGGATGAAATATCTGTTAGCTAACAGCATGGGTACTTTGCATTGTGTCAGTGCAGGGCTGCAGTTCAGTTGGATGAGGCAGGCACCTCAGGCAGCAAAGTCCTGTGGGGTGTGTTATGAGGTGAATGAATGGGTGGATGGTAGGGCTGACATCCCAACTTGTCCACTGCTGCTTAACTGACTGCCATTGCCTTGTTCTCTTGAATTGCCACCTGATTGCTTTCATATTATGGACATGAAACTACTGTTTTACAGGCACAGGCAGGTGATGATCTGAGGGAAGAAAATGTCTCTGTCACTCTCCTTTTCTTCTATCCCCCTTGAGTGTTCTGACCTGATGGCGAGTCATGGGTGGTTGGGGAAGAGAAACAGCACTGTGGTTTCCATCTCAGGCAACAGTACAGCTTATACCCACACAGCAGCTAGTAAGGAGCAGCGTTTTACAGGCACATTTTACTTCCGCTTGCAGGAGTGGTGGGACAGCGTGGGCCAGATGAATAGCAGCAAACCCATTTATGTGGATTCATGGGGGCTTGGGCTTCTGCGAAGTCCAATAATATCTAGAGTGCCAAGGTTCACCATCATGGCACTAAGTTGAGCAGGCGGTCTTTCTTCAGGCAGCTGCTGATGCAACAGAAAATGAGGGTTGTGTCCCAGCCAATGATGTACCTGCTATAAATTCTACTGACCTCAACAATACAACATGATATTAGTCCAGAAGTCAAGCACTGGCCATAATCAACTGGAAGTAGACATGGGACAACCAGCCCTAGGCAGTGATGCACTGTAAAAAAAATTAACTACCCACTCAGTGGGCATGGCTATCTGTGGGTGTGGCTATCTGTGGGCATGGCCTCAACCCCCCAAAAAAAGAAACCTACCTTGCTCTCTTGCTTCATGGAGATGAGGAGGAGGAGTCCCAGAGCAGCAGCACTGCTGGGAGGTGAGCGGGGCAAGTTGGTGGGCTGGCGCTGGCTGGCCTCCCCCTCTCAGCACCACCAGAAATGTGTCCCTGCTGGCGGCACTGCTGGGAGGTGAGTGGGGCGAGTCTGTGGGCTAGCACTGGCTGGCCTCCCCCTCTCAGTGCCACAGGAAATGCATCCCTGCTGGCGGCACTGCTGGGAGATGAGCGGAGTGAGTTGGTGGGCTGGCGCTGGCTGGCCTCCCCCTCTCAGCACCGCTGGAAACACATCCCTGTCAGTGGTGCTGCTGGGAGGTGAGCGGGGCGAGTTGGTGGGATGGCTCTGGCTGGCCTCCCTTCTCAGTGCCGCTGTAATGCATCCCATTTGGCTTGCCCAGGGCCGAAGGCGCAAGGGAAGTCCGGAGATGAAAGCATGCCTCCGGCCCTGGGCGAGGCAAATGGGGTGAGTTTCCGGTGGCACTGTGAGGAGGAGGCCAAGAGGTGGGCATGGCCAGCCAAGTGGGCATTGCCTGGAATTTCTACTACCGGTTCACTAGAACCGTTCAGAACCAGCCACAGTACAACACTGGCCCTAGGTCAGAAGCCTCATCCCAACAGACAATATCCTTTGTGGTGCCTCATACACCTTTCTCCCTCTCCTTATTTCTCCCCATGTGCTTCATGGTTAAGTGCTTATTTAATGTAAAAGAGAGTGATGCCTGGAGAGTGATGGTCCATGGGGTCGCAAAGAGTTGGAATCGACTGTGCGACTGAACAACAACAACAAATGTAAAAGAGAAGGCAGGGAGCTTTGAATTGAGCCTTGGGAAGATTATTTCTGGTTTTAGGGCTGGCTACAGGTCACATGGCAGTCAGTCTGGAGGAATCAGAGGACTGGGAAAGGGTTAAGAATTCCTTGAATTCCCCTTTGAAGTGGATCCTTGCCCTTCAAATATTATTGTGATACAAAAGCAAAGGGAAACAAACTTTTCTGTGGTAATAGTGTGCTTATTGAAATCAATGGGATGGAAAATGCTTAACTTTAGGCTGTGCTATCTCCGGATTGTGCCCACACTTAGTTTTCTAATTTACCAGTAGAGGGTGATAGTAGCCTTTGTTTTCTTCATTAAAATCTATTAAATTTGTTTGAAGGTTTTAGTAACATTTAATAACTTTAATAGCATTGTACTGTAGCATTTTTGCACTGTGTGATGGAAAGGGAGATAGTTTAAAGGGACAGAGTAGACAGCTATGATCTGTGGTCATTATCCCCCCTGTGGTGATCATTATTCCCCCCCCCCCCCCGTGGGGGCTCAATGGTTAAGAAGCTTGCCTTGTTAGATGAAAGGCCAGCAAGTTGGCAGTTCAAGACCCAGGTAATACACAATGGACTGAGCACCCGTTTCTGTCCCAGTTCTTGGGGACATGAAAAGAGCCTCATTTGGGCGTTCTCTGAGCGGAGTTTCTCCTGCAAAAATCCTTTCAACTCAGAATAATATCTGACATGAAATTATTATTATTATCTCCACCCATCCCCACCAAGACAGTGTTCATGGATACCATGACAATAGATCTTAGAGACACAAGTTCTTGAAACATAAGTTGAACAGATGTACATTCTTCAGTGGCACAAATAATAATTTGAACATCTGTAGCATTATGCCGCTGCTTGTTTTGAACACAGGGAAAGTGTTTGGGGTGTATTTTACTAAAACCCAAGTTTTAATGAGGAAGCTTTCCTACAGAGTAAAACATGGATAATTCGTCTCATCAGCAACAATGTAAACCAGTGTTGTTCTACACCCTTATTGTGAAGTTATGGTCATTTTTAGAGGCTTGTGGGGAAAAAAATAACATGGCAGAGTCAATATACTACTGTTAAAGTGGGATCCATAAGAAAGTCACCAAATGTCACCCTAGAAGTGAAGCTGAGAAATGTGCTCAAAGCAAAGGAGTGCAGCAGAATTAAACAGGAATTTCCTTTTATTGAAGACACCCTGCATCAGTTTTATAAGTAATTACAGTGGAACCTTATACAATAATCGCCCCATATAGCAACAAAATCGCATAACAATTAGGTTTTGAAAAAAAATGGTGTCCCGCAAAACAATTTTCCCTATGGAAAAAAAACCATACAACAATTTTTCAATGGGAAAACCCACTTGGCAAAATAAATCGTTGTACGATGCATCCCATAGGAAGAAATCGCTATACAATGCATGTATTGTATAGCAATTGTTTTGTACAACAATGAGCCCCATTGAATGGATTAAAATTATTGTATGTAATGTGATATGAATCTTAGAATAGTCTTAGTCTTAGAATAGTTATATTTTTGAACTGGTGTATAAGCATCACAATATGCAGACTGGTCAGGAGCCCAATGGTTTTGATCTACCGTGACATATCTGGAAGACCACTAACGGGATAAGAACTGGTCATGACAGGTGTGCAGATCTGTTATACAAATGAGGGAAGCTATCTCCAGTCCAATGTGATTGTAGAAATCCATGGCAAACTATTTCTCATATAAGTCTGTGAATGTGTCAACAGGACATTTAGGGGAGATATGACAATATTTTTTACTTTATCTCCTCCCGCTATTGACTAGATCAAGAACCTGGACATCACACCATGATGTTTATACATGTATATTTTAACATATTTTATTCTCTTTTTACCTATACTTGACCCTTACTTGTGGTAAATGTATAGTGTTAGCTACCATGTGCTACCAGCAATGCAGGGATGGAGGAATCGAAATATGGGATCAAAATTGCTGGGAGAAACATCAACAACTTGAGATATGCAGACGATACCACCCTGATGGCAGAAAGTGAGGAAGACTTAAAGAATCTCTTGATTGGGCTGAAGGAGGAGAGTGAAAAAGCTGGACTGAGACTCAATATGAAGAAAACCAAGATAATGGCAACAGGCCCCATCAGTTCCTGGAAAATAGATGGGGAAGAAGTAGAAGCAGTCACAGATTTTACATTCCTAGGATCCAAGATCACTGCAGATGGCAACTGTAGCCATGAAATAAAAAGGATTGATTCTGAGAAGACAAGCCATGAGAAACCTGGGGAACATAGTGAAAAGTAGAGACATCACCTTGAAAACAAAAATTCACATAGTTAAAGTAATGGTATTCCTGGTGGTAATGTATGGGTGTGAGAGTTGGACCATTAGGAAAGCTGAGTGCAGAAGAATAGATGCCTTTGAGATGTGGTGTTGGAGGAGAGTTTTGAGAGTACCCTGGACAGCAAAGAGAACAAACAGGTCAATCTTAGAAGAAATCAACTCTGACTGCTCATTGGAAGGGCAAATAGTAAAGATGAAGCTTAAGTACTTTGAACACCAAATGAGAAGAGAGGACACACTTGAGAAAGCATTGATGCTGGGAAAGGTGGAGGGCAAGAGAAGAAGAGGGCGACCAAGGATAAGATGGCTGTATGGGATAGTGGACACAGTGGGCATGAAGCTGGGGGGGCGGGGGGCTGAGGAGTATGGTGGAGGACAGGGGTGCATGGAAGTCAATGGTCCATGGGGTCGCAAAGGGTCAGAATCGACTGTGCGACTGAACAACAACAAAACCATGTGTTTATAAAGCCATAGGATAAATAAATAGATACAAGTTGTTTCTGACTCACAGCAGCTCTTTCCAAAGTTTTCTAGGTACAGAATACACAGAAACGGTTTACCCTTTCCTTATTCTGTAGGCACTTCTGAGATTGTGCAGTTGGACCAAGGGTATATAGTCTGTCTTGTCTCTTGAGATGCACAGAATAACATTATAAGGTAGGCCAGGCTGAGAGAGTGCAATTAATCTAAGGTCATTCAATGAGTTTCATGGTGTAGTCATTAAAATTTGAGCCTCAGTCCAAATCCCAGTCTAAAACTTTAAACACTATACCACATTGAACATAACAGAGTCTGTGAGATCTAAAACACATAACTGCTGAATGCTCTTTTTGGTGCAAAGAATTAATTTCACATTGGAAATAGCAACAAATATGTCATCAGAACTGGAAAATGATGCCTCCATAAAAAGAAGAATTGACATTCAGCATAATGTATTTTGAAATACTCATTTTACACTACATGCAGTCATATTCCCCCCCCCAAAGTTTTTCAGCTGTGAATCACAATAACACTTATATGAAACTTGTGTGGGGCAAAAAAAAAATCAGGAAGTGGAAAACAGTAAAAATAAATTCCTGTGACTTTGGGACCACTGCATGATGGAATATTTTGCCACCAGAATGTATAATATTTCTGTTTTACAACTTCCATAAGATGATACAATAATGGTTTTTCAACATGGGCTCTTAGTAAGTAATTTTACTGGATGCTTAGCAATTCCAATGCAATGTAGCTTTGCTCCTATATAACTGTTGCAATGCTTGGACTGCTAACACCTGTGAAGTAGTGCAAATTTTTGTGGCTTTTTGGAACTCATTCTTCAAGAAAGCTCTGTGAAAGAACTATTGTTGTTCTCGTTCATTTGTTTCATGTCAGAGATTACTCTGGGTTGAAAGGATTTTTAGGGGACACCCAAATGAGGCTCCTTTCATGTCCCCAAAAGCAGCTCTCGGGTATTGAAACCCAATCTTCCAGTCTCAAACTCAGCGCCTTAATCACTAAACCACCGTGGGAGCTAATGTTGTTCTAATCTGCAGGAAATAGTGATTCTAAGCCCAGAAACAGAGAATTGAAAAGTTCTCCCTAGAGTCTAATGTTTCAGCTTTCTTGTATTGAGGCAAAGGGCATTACACCTGAACAGCTCCGAACAGATGCTTATCAGATTTCCAAAAATGCAGGATTAAATAATCTCTCTCCCCCCCCCCCCAACACATTTCCTCCAGCCTTGATTACTTCACTGTTCTTACATTAAAAGTCATTTCTGCTTCTGGTGTTTGCAGGCGCACCCCCCCAATAACGGACACAGACAACATTGAAAGTGGATAACAGCAAAGGGCCACATTTATTGATTCAATGCCCTAGTCCGAATTATAAATTTGTATTGGTAAAACGACCAATCATAATTCCTAAGGCAAGCAGGCCGAAGTAACACTGGTAAGGTACCACCCCAAAATTGCCAACGGCAATTGGTTACAATGTATCAAATTGTATCAATTTGTTTGTTAACAACAACAAATTGTTGACCGTAGTCAATAACTAACTCATGACCCCACCCTCTGACGCGTATCCGTGAAATCACAGGGGTGATGCATGCTGGTTAGCAATCATCATCACCCCATCGCCTGGTTCGTCGTTGACCGGACAACGTTTTACTACTTTATTCCTGTCTAGTGTTGTCCAGTCAATTGCGAACCTGCCGGATACTTGTGGGTCATACTGTTTACCTTACCAGTGCTACCCGCCCATGTGACCAAAGTCAACAGTAGGAACGAAGAAAGACCCCTATATCAAACCATAGCAACAGTGTGGGATGGGCAAAAAAGCCAGGACCCGAAGCCAATGTGGGTCCCAACCAAAAATTCCCACCCGGCCCCGAAGCGACCATAATCACACTGTTAACTAGGGAGGGGGTGGAGGGGAAAAACTTCTCCGCTCCGTCGCTGAGGCAAAATGGCAGCGCGGCTGCCTCGTGGCCACCCCTTTTATAAGGGAGCTGGCCACGCCCCTAACTACCCGGATTCTCTGTCCTGTGGGGGGGGGCCCGCAAAGGGCGCGGCGGCCATTTTGACGCCGCGCTTGCATTGCAGGCGCACCCCCCCAATAACGGACACAGACAACATTGAAAGTGGATAACAGCAAAGGGCCACATTTATTGATTCAATGCCCTAGTCCGAATTATAAATTTGTATTGGTAAAACGACCAATCATAATTCCTAAGGCAAGCAGGCCGAAGTAACACTGGTAAGGTACCACCCCAAAATTGCCAACGGCAATTGGTTACAATGTATCAAATTGTATCAATTTGTTTGTTAACAACAACAAATTGTTGACCGTAGTCAATAACTAACTCATGACCCCACCCTCTGACGCGTATCCGTGAAATCACAGGGGTGATGCATGCTGGTTAGCAATCATCATCACCCCATCGCCTGGTTCGTCGTTGACCGGACAACGTTTTACTACTTTATTCCTGTCTAGTGTTGTCCAGTCAATTGCGAACCTGCCGGATACTTGTGGGTCATACTGTTTACCTTACCAGTGCTACCCGCCACACGGAGGGGCTTCACAGAAGACCTGACGCCCCCCCCCAGACCGTCAGCTCGGTCAACAGGCCTGCTCGCCAGTCACCCAACAGGAGGTCCATACCTCCTCGCGACAGATGGACCCCATCCCCTGCATACAAGTCACAATTTTGTAGACTAATATCGGGGTGATGACTAACCCGTCCCCAAGCCCTGGTGGTGAGAAACCGCGCCACTGCCTTATTGACCGGGCGCCTAGCTCGGTCAAGGGCCAGGAGGTTAACGCCCCCTCTGTAAGAGTGGCGCGGAACAATGTCCGACCAAACCAGGGCTGTGGCAGGCCAGACATAATGCAAGTAGGCGAGGTCCTCGCAAATCGCCTGCTTGAGCGATAAGCCGGTGACCTGGCCCAAATCATTGCCCCCCAAGTGGATGATTAGAATGTCAGGCGGGTCAGCCCCCAGGCCAGAAAAAAGGAAAGGCCGCAGCTCCCGCCATAACATCCCAGGCTTACCGTGCCATGAGAGACTGGCGTGGTCACCCAGTCCCAGTCGGGGTCCCACTCTGTCGCCGCAGCGTAACGCGCTGCCCTGAGCACATAGCTGTGGCCCACCAGCCATACTGTCACCGGTGTAATACGACACCCAGGGTCTGTAAGAAAATTGAGAAAAAGGAAGGTAAGGTGACTGGATTGGTACTCATGGCGGGAGTGGGCGCACATAAAACTGAAAACATTGTGAGCCCCACCTCCCCCTGCTACGTATGTCAGCCCCAGAGTACCCAAAAGCAGCCGCTGTAGAGGCTGCGCCAATACGGAACGAATTTGTGCCAGAACGGGCACCCGGTAGTCCCACCCTGGTGAGGGCTCTGGCAGTCACCTTCCAAAACTGAAATTTAGTAAGGGGAGACCCATCTTGGTGACAGAAAAACGGGCCGTGGTGCATGCCACGCAGTGCCAGGTATTCCTGTAGGGCACCAACCGGACAGATGTCTGCCAAAGAACACCGTAGCAGTCTTACTCCACTGCCTACGCCATGCTGATCTGTTTTAGAGGAGCGAATCCTCAACTGGGCCCAGTCTTTGGCAACATATACATCTCCGCGTTCCAGTCCCCTACCACTTGCATCCGCCTTAGACAGCATCACGAGTTCGCTGATGCGGAGCACTCCAAAAAATGCCACCGTTGTGGCTGCATGCGATTGGGCTGCCTCATAATGATCAAAACAGAGGCCTGGCCAGCCCCGGGCCAACTGGGTAAGAACCCCTGGGGAAATAGGGTGCCGGTCGTCCGGGCAACGCCCGCGCTCGCGCACCCACCCCTCCAAAACGTGTCTCACACGGAAGTCAGAGGTGGTATCCACATGACCCCCTACTTTGGCCATAAAAGCCAACGCCTAGAGCTTGGATGCTATGGTGCGAGGTGCAAGGCCCTGTGCATGCAGGTGAACCATGAACCGCAGAACATGTTCCACCGGGATGGGCCAGGTCTCTGGCCATTGAAATCGAGTAGCAAAAGCCCTATACAAATTGAATGCTTGTTGATACGCCTTACGCGTGCGTGGCGCTAGTGACAGGCCAATCGCCCGGTTCACCTCTCCTTGCCAATAGTCCATATCTCGTCCGGGAGTGGCGAGGGAAATTCCTCCGCATCCGGGGCCAAGGCGCGGAACCGGGAGATCTGCAGGCGGGACAAAGCGTCAGCAATATCGTTATTAACCCCTGGGACATGCCTGGCCCTGAACAAGACGTTGAGGCGCAGGCAGCGCAGCACAAAATGGCGCACTAAATCCATGACCCTGGGCGATTTAGAAGTCTGTGCATTGACAATGTGCACCACGGCAGCATTGTCGCACCAGAAATGCACCACCGAATTAGCCCACTGTTCGCCCCATAGCATCAAAGCCCCCAGAATGGGAAAAAATTCCAGGTATGTGAGATCCCGCAGGCGACCTGTGCCTGCCCATGCCGGTGGCCACCCACCATAGGCCCACTTCCCATTGAAGTACATCCCATAACCCAGGGATCCTGAGGCATCAGACTGGATCTGGAAATTGGGGGATGCCAGGAGGTCAGACCTCCAAAATGAGACCCCATTAAACTCCCTCAGGAATTGCAACCAGACAAACATGTCTGCCCTGATACCCCGGGTAAGCCTGACTCTGTGGTGGGGCCTGGATAACCCTGCCATGGCGTCGCATAAGCGCCGGGCAAAAGCCCTGCCCGGTGCGACCACCCTGCAGGCAAAATTGAGGTGCCCATGTAGCACCTGCAGTTCCCTCAGGGATGCCTTACGCTTGGCCAGCAATTCCGAGATAAGGGTCACTATCCTGGACACCTTATCACCCGGTAACCTAGAAGCCTGCACTACTGTGTCAATCTCAACCCCCAGGAATACTAGTTTGGTCGACGGGCCCTCGGTCTTTTCGGGCGCTAAAGGGACACCCAGTTCCTGCATTAGCGTCTGAAATGTATTGAGGAGACGTGCACACGTGTCCCAGCCCCGTTCACCCCCGAATAAAAAGTCATCCAGGTAATGGGCTACAGACCGGGACCCTGACCTGCGGACGAAAGCCCACTCTAGGAAGGTACTAAAACGCTCGAAAGCCGAGCATGATATGGAGCAGCCAAAAGGCATGGCCTTATCAAAATAATACTGCCCTTTAAATTTAAAACCCAGCAATTCAAAGTCGCCCGGGTGCACTGGCAAGAGGCGAAAAGCTGACTTAATGTCGCACTTGGCCAGCAAGGCACCCGGGCCACACGAGCGCACCATGCGCATTGCATGGTCGAACGATGTATACCTGACCGAACAAAGGTCATCAGGTATCGCATCGTTGACCGATCGGCCGGCTGGGTAGGACAAATGATGAATAAGGCGAAACTCACCTAGGGACTTTTTAGGAACCAAACCCAATGGTGAAACCTTCAGGTTGGGAAAAGGGGGTACGGGAAAAGGTCCGGCGACCCTGCCCGCGTCTAACTCCTTTTTAATGCTGGCCTCGGCTACCTCCTCCCTTCCTCTGAGGGATAAAAGGTTGGGAGCATCCTGAGGAGATCTATCACCCATAAAAGGGATACGAAATCCCTGCTTAAAACCTTGGATAAGGTACTCCCTGTCCTCTCCCCTTGGGTACGATGCGAGCCAGCGCTCCAGCATGTCCACCTTAATTGGGGAGGGGGCCTTTCGGAGAACTAGTTCCATCCGTGGCAGGCTTGCCAGCCCACTGTCCACCCCTCCCTCTGCCTCGCACCCCCCCAGGCTTGGGACAAGCAGAGGCTGCATGGGGACCAGAACATGTGGGACACTCGTGCTTATACCTGCAGTTCTTCCGACTGCAGGAACCATTGGACGAGAAAGTCCAGCACAGCAGGCGGGCTGGAACCCCCTGCCCCGCCATTTGGCGGGTAACCTGCGCTGGAGCTGCTCGCTGGACCGCATGCCCACAATGGTATCTATCCCCCGGGGCAGGACGTGTGGGTGTCATATACAAGAGCCACAGTCTCTGGCACGGCTCATCCCATCTCATCTCGGGGTGCAGGGGAATCCTCATACGGAATTCCTCATCATATGCTAGCCATGAGGGGCCCGGGAAATCTACCATTGCCCTGTATATGTTGTCCAAATATTGGACCATGGGAATAGCTAGATCCGGCCGCGCCCTCAAATACACCGCCATGTATATCAAATAAGCGGGGAGCCAGTTAGCCCAGGTACGCGGCGGCTTACGGCGGCGTGCCTGCTCCTTGTCCTTCTCGTCCTGACCCTCCCTTTCTTCCTTAGTGGGCTCTCTGTTCAGGAGTGAGAAGATATCCACGTACTCCCCTCGCCATATCTTTTCTCTGGTAGCCTGCGCCAAGTGATCACCCAATGGCAGGGAATACCCTGCCGTCGGCAAAGCCGAAAAGGGGATAGCTGGCCTACCCAAAGGGGCATGAGTTAACCCTGCCACCCCAAGTACGTTCCCAGCAGTGTAAGAACCAATGCCCACCCCAGCGGGCATGGTGGCAGTAGTTGTCGCCGGGTGGGTCGCCAGCGGCGTAGCCCCTGCACCACCCGCGCGAGGCCAAGGCCACTGAAAGGTCCCCCCTATATTGGGAATGTGTGTGGATGTACTCGTTTGCACCATATACTCACATGCTGCACCCCCGCGGGCCGCCCCCAACGGGGGTTCCGGCCCACTGGGGGCGTCGGAGCTCACGACCGATGTAGAGCTCATCACCGGGGCTTGACCCGCGCCAGGTTGCTGGCTGGGGAGCTGCGAGGCAGTGGCCGGAGCCGCGCCACCCGCCTGCAGCAGCTCAACCCTCCCCGCCGGCCGTTGTCCTGCTGCCGATAGCGCCTCCAAAGGTACCCCGAAAGGGGCACCTGCCTGACTGGCCCGGGCCAAAGACTCCTCTAAGGCCGCAATACGGGCCAGTAAGGTGTCTACAGTAACCATGGGTAAAGAGCCGGCCGGCCCACCTGACCCTTGCATGGGGACAGTTCCCTGCACCCCATGGCCCAGATATGGCCATTGGCCAGGGCCAAAGCCCGGCAGGGCTGGTGAGGAAACCTGCCAAGGCGGGGCACCGGGCCACCCCCCGAGGCTAGAGGGCCCCGGGAGAGGCTGCGGCCCAGAAGTAGTCGGCCCAACGGGTTGGGCGGAAGGAGGAGCGGTGTCCACCGCTCGCGGGCCGCGGGCCGGAGCGCCCTCCGCGCCCGCACTCTGAACGGGCCAAGGTGCGATAGACCCCAAGCCACTAGCCCCGGCCGGGGATGGCAAAGGTGGCTGTTGAGGAGGCGGCACCACGGTCCTCCGACCTGGGTTGCGCCTCCTAACAGCCCGAGCTGAATTCGCAGGAGCCTTCTTTTTGGAAGGCATCTCGAGCCAAAAAAGGGAAGCTAGCTAAGCAAAATCGACCCAAAAGGCTTCCCGGCAATACCAACGAGCGACGGAGGCGCAGGGGGAAAAACTTCTCCGCTCCGTCGCTGAGGCAAAATGGCAGCGCGGCTGCCTCGTGGCCACCCCTTTTATAAGGGAGCTGGCCACGCCCCTAACTACCCGGATTCTCTGTCCTGTGGGGGGGGGGCCCGCAAAGGGCGCGGTGGCCATTTTGGCGCCGCGCTTGCATTCTGGTCACAGGATGCCTAAAACCAACCCCAAAACAAAAAGTGCATTACTTAGCTGGCATCCCTCCACCAACATTTTGCCAAGAAAATGCTGCTCAGAAAGAGTGGGTAAAAGCAAGATCCTTGGAAACACAATTGTTATTTGATCACCAACCACCAAAGAAGAGACTGAAATCAAGGCACAGTTTCCTCATAACGTCTGCCCACCCCAACCCCCAACCCCACCCCAGAACAACCAGCCCCCCCCCCAGACAACCCTAGCACTTTGGAAGGCAAGCAAGGGCTACCAGATAACTGGGCAGAATCACATGATTCTCTACCACCTGGCCACAAACAACCATGACCTGAGTGGAAAGCTTTAAACAGACTTTGTGCCAGGGTAGGAAGATCAAGGGCGAGTTTCCCTGTAGATGAAGCCTGTGTGAATGCAGAGATGAGCAAACAATCACCCATATGATGCAATGTACACGATGCCTTCAACGTGCACTGAGGAGGACTTTATGTTGGCAAGAGGAAATGCTGTTGATGTGGCCAGATATTGGGCAGATGTAATCTAATCCTTTAAATTCCTTTTTGTTTTAGATATGTTAATTTTAGTTTTGTATATTATTATATGCTGGTGGTGCCTCTGACACAAATAATGCAAGCGCGGCGCCAAAATGGCCACCGCGCTCTTTGCGGGGCCCCCCCACTGGACGAAGGCATCTGGGTAGTTAGGGGCGTGGCCAGCTCCCTTATAAAAGGGGTGGCCACGAGGCAGCCGAGCTGCCATTTTGCGAAGCGACGGAGCGGAGAAGTTTTTCCCTCTTACCTCCGTCGCTTTTGCCTTGACTGGGAAGCCTTTTGGCTGCGGACCTTTCTCTTTTCGGCTTCCCTTTGGTTCGACTGAGATGCCTTCGAAGAAGAAGGCGGCCGCGAGCGCGGCTCGTGCGGTTCGGAGGTGCAATCCGGGTCGGAGGACCGCGGCTGCGCCTCCCCAGCAGCCGCCTTTGCCGGCACCCACCGGGACCGGTGGGATGGGGTCTATTCCCCCCTGGCCGGAGGCTGGGGACCTGAGCAGGGGTCCAGCATGGGCTGCGGCCCGCGGCCCGCAAGCGGTGGACGCCGCTCCTGGTGCCCATTCTACTGGGCCTTCCTCTACAGGGGCGCAGCTCACTCCGGGGCCTTCCAGCCTTGGGGGGTGGTGTGGTCCCCTTCCTTGGCAGGTGCTTACATCGGCCCTACCGGGTCTGGGTGTGGGGTCATGGCCCTATTCGGGCCCCGGGGTACAAGGACCTGTACCCGCGACCGTAGCAGGCCGGCCGGCTGGCCCTTGGCCCCACGTCAGTGTGGAGGCCTTACTGGCCCGCGTGGCGGCCCTCGAGGCTTCCCTTGCTCGGGCCAGCCACGCTGGGGCTCCCTTTGGGGTTCATTTTGACGCGTCGTCTGCTGGGCAGCGGCAGGCGACGGGACGGGTCGAGCAGCTTGAGGCGCGTGGCGCGACTTCGGCCACTGCCTCGCAGCTCCCCAACCAACAGGCCAGTGCGGGTCAGGCCCCGGCGACGAGCTCTACGGCGGTCGTGAGCTCCGACGCCCCCAGTGGGCCGGAACCCCCGGTGGGGGCGGCCCGCGGGGGTGCAGCATGTGAGTATGCGGTCCAAACTAGTGCACCTACACATGTGGCCACGTTGGGGGGGGCTTTCCAATGGCCTTGGCCTCGCGTGGGTGGTGCGGCGGTACAGCCGCTGACGCACCACCAGGCAACGTCAACTACCACCCAGGGCCCCGGGGTGGGGAGTGTTTCCTACCCTGTGGGGAATGTTTTGGGGGTGGCTGGGCTAGTCCAAGCCCCTTTCCATATGCCCGCAGTTTCTGTGGTGCCTGTCTCGGCCTTGCCGACAGCGGGCTATTCCTTGCCACTGGGTGACCACTTGGCACAGGCCACCAAAGAGAAAATATGGCGGGGGGAGCATGTAGATATCTTCTCACTCCTAAACAGGGAGCCCACCAAGGAAGAGAGGGAGGGGCAGGATGAGAAGGATAAGGAACAGGCACGTCGTCGCAAGCCACCACGAACGTGGGCCAACTGGCTGCCGGCTTACCTCATCTACATGGCGGTGTACCTGAGGGCCCGTCCGGATTTGGCAATTCCTATGGTCCAGTATTTGGACAACATCTATCGGGCGATGGTTGACTTTCCGGGCCCGTCGTGGTTGGCTTATGACGAGGAATTCCGTATGCGAATTCCCCTGCACCCTGAGATGAGGTGGGATGAGCCATGCCAGAGGCTTTGGCTTCTGTACATGACGCCCACGCGCCCCGCGCCAGGGGAAAGATACCATTGTGGACATGCGGTCCAGCGAGCGGCTCCAGCACAGGTTCCCCGCCAGGTGGCGGGGCAGGGGGTTCCAGCCCGCCTGCTGTGCTGGACTTTCTCGTCCCATGGTTCCTGCAATAAGAAGAATTGCAAGTACAGACATGAGTGTCCCACCTGTGCGGGCCCCCATGCAGCCTCTGCCTGTCCCAGGCCTGGAGGGAGGGGCGGACAGTGGGCTGGCAAGATTGCCGCAGATGGAGCTGGTTCACCGAAAGGCTCCCTCCCCAATTAATGTGGACATGTTGGAGCGTTGGCTCGCATTGTACCCGAAGGGGGAGGATGCGGATTATCTACTTCGGGGCTTTAGGCACGGGTTCCGTATTCCTTTCATGGGTGATAGGTCCCCTCAGGATGCCCCCAACCTTTTGTCCCTTAGGGGGAGGGAGGAGGTGGCTGCCGCTAGCATTAATAAGGAGGTCAATGCGGGCAGGGTCGCCGGCCCTTTCCCTGCACCCCCGTTCACTAACCTTAAGGTATCGCCCCTGGGCTTGGTTCCCAAGAAGTCTCCAGGCGAGTTTCGCCTTATCCATCACTTGTCCTACCCAGCCGGCCGATCGGTCAATGATGCTATCCCTGATGACCTTTGCTCAGTCAGGTATACATCTTTTGACCACGCGCTGCGCATGGTGCGCTCATGTGGCCCGGGTGCGCTGCTGGCTAAGTGCGACATTAAGTCGGCTTTTCGCCTCTTGCCGGTGCACCTGGGCGACTTTGAATTGCTGGGTTTCAAATTTCGGGGCGAATATTACTTTGATAAGGCCATGCCTTTTGGCTGTTCCATATCATGCTCGGCTTTCGAGCGTTTCAGTACCTTCCTAGAGTGGGCTTTCGTCCGCAGGTCAGGGTCCCGGTCTGTAGCCCATTACCTGGATGACTTTTTATTCGGGGGTGAACGGGGCTGGGACACGTGTACACGTCTCCTCAACACATTTCAGACGCTAATGGAGGAACTCGGTGTCCCTTTAGCACCCGAAAAGACCGAGGGCCCATCTACCCAGCTAGTCTTCCTGGGGGTGGAGATTGACACGATAGTGCAGGCGTCTAGGTTACCACGGGATAAGGTGTCAAGGATAGTGGCCCTTATCTCGGACTTGTTGGCCAAGCGCAAGGCATCACTGAGAGAACTGCAGGTGCTACATGGTCACCTTAATTTCGCCTGCAGAGTGGTCGCACCGGGCAGGGCTTTTGCCCGGCGCTTGTGCGACGCTATGGCAGGATTATCCAGGCCTCACCATAGGGTTCGGCTTACCCGGGGTATCAGGGCAGACATGCTTGTCTGGTTACAGTTCCTGAGGGAGTTCAATGGGGTCTCATTTTGGAGGCATGACCTCCTGGCTTCCCCTCAATTTCAGATTCAGTCTGATGCCTCGGGATCCCTCGGTTATGGGATGTACTTCAATGGGAAGTGGGCCTATGGTGGGTGGCCACCGGCCTGCGTGATCTCACATATCTGGAGTTTTTCCCTATCCTGGGTGCTTTGATGCTATGGGGCCAGGAGTGGTCCAACTCGGTCGTGCATTTCTGGTGTGACAATGCGGCTGTGGTCCACATTGTCAATGCACAGACTTCTAAATCGCCCAGGGTTATGGACCTAGTGCGCCAATTTGTGTTGCGCAGCCTGCGCCTCAACGTACTGTTCAGGGCCAGGCATGTCCCAGGGGTTAATAATGATATTGCTGATGCTTTGTCCCGCCTACAGATCTCCCGGTTCCGTGCCTTGGCCCCGGATGCGGAGGAATTTCCCTCGCCACTCCCGGAGGAGATATGGACCATTGGCAAGGAGAGGTGAACCGGGCGATTGGCCTGTCGCTAGCGCCACGCACCCGTAAGGCGTATCACCACGCAATTAATTCTTTCAGGGCATTCTGTACCCAATTTCAACTGCCAGGAACCTGGCCGATCCCGGTAACCCATGTTCTGCGGTTCATGGTTTACCTGCATTCTCAGGGCCTTGCACCTCACACCATAGCATCTAAGCTGTCAGCGTTGGCTTTTATGGCCAAGGTGGGGGGTCATGTGGACAGCACCTCTGACTTCTGTGTGAGACATGTTTTGGAGGGGTGGGTGCGCGAGTGCGGGCGTTGCCCGGACGACCGCCACCCGATTTCCCCAGGGGTCCTTACCCAGTTGGCCCGGGGCTGGCCTTGCCTCTGTTTTGATGCATATGAGGCAGCCCTGTTCCATGCAGCCACAACGGTGGCATTTTTTGGAGCGCTCCGCATCAGCGAGCTTGTGATGCTGTCTAAGGCGGATGCAAGTCGCAGGGCACTGGAACTCGAGCCCAAAGACTGGGCTCAGTTGAGGATACGCTCCTCTAAGACCGATCAGCATGGCGTCGGCAGTGGTGTGCGACTGCTACGGTGTTCTTTGGCAGACATCTGTCCGGTTGGTGCCCTGCAGGAATTCCTGGCACTGCGTGGCACGCACCATGGCCCATTTTTCTGTCACCAAGATGGGTCTTCCCTGACTAAATTTCAATTTTGGAAGGTGACGGGCAAAGCGCTGGCCAGTGTGGGCCTCCCAGGCGCCCGCTATGGCACCCATTCATTCCGTATAGGGGCGGCCTCAACCGCAGCTGCTTTTGGGTACTCCGGGGCTGACATACGTAGCATGGGACGGTGGGGTTCGCAATGTTTTCAGTTTTATGTGCGCCCACTCCCGCCGTGAGTACCATCCCAGTCACCTTACCTACT